>JAPQRN010000016.1:7013850-7049632 GCA_037367275.1 Coranthus polyacanthus
TATCGTGACCACGTATGGATGTGGCCCAGATCAGAATTGAAACTATCAGATTCCATGTGATTTGTGTCGTTCACACTGTCACGTAAAAAACAGATCTGAGTCACATATGAGGAAAAAGATCTGAACTTTTACGTGCAGTGTGAACATAGACATTGTTGAATATTTGCTGTTTTTCAGGTAACATTGATGATGTGAGTTCACTTCCAGTCAAATATAAAAGACTAATTGAGCTTTGAGTATTTTCTATACACAACTTCTGCTTAGTTTCTACCACATAAGATGTGACTCTACTAACTACTATTGGTAGAACTATGGAGTGTTGTCAAGTGTGTAAAGCAAGTATTGCTGCCAAGTTACATTAAGCTCCAGCTCCTACTATAATGAGAAACAACCGTTTCTCATGTTGTAATGCATCTTTTTCATTATTACTGCACACCAATACAGGCCATGTTAATGAGAGAATGTAATTACTGTCATTTTTTGTCACTGTTTTCTTATTAAATCCCAAAAACTTTCATGTTCTTACACAATACTATTATTAAAGTGACATAATAATAAATTTGTACGTTGTTATAACAAAAAGCATCCGTGTGCTTTTCAAACAGAAAAAAAAAAAGAAAAGAAATGATTTGATGTGATGTATTATGGAGGCAGGTGCACACCATCAGTTAAACAGTGGGAGCTGGGACAGCCTCCATCTGCCCTGCCACCCTGTAAGGATAAGGAGAGAGGATGGATGGATGATAATTTGGCTGCATCTCATCCCAAGCGTGAAAAAAGGAAAAAAACATCTAAACCAGTCATTTAAAAAAAACAAACTACTCTAGCTGATGTACACCCCTCTTTCCATCCATCCACTGAATCTAATTTTCCCATTTATTGTGTAAAAACAAGAAAGGATATTGTTAAAAATGAATTCTTTTGCATTTGCTAATAACAACAAAACTTGAATTGTATAGAAATGTCTTTGGCAAAAGATTTCTTTTTGTGGATATAGCAGTGATAACAATACAATTTAAGAGAAGTGGCTTCAAACTGATGCTGATTATGAGATGTGGAGTCTGTTGGTGGTTACTTAAGTAGATTTGTTTAAACAGAAATTCTATTTATTGTTAGTTAGAAGCTGGATAACACAGTTAAAGTGAGAACGACTGTGTTTTGGAAGCGTGGAACCCGCTGCAGTCATATTGGAGTACTGTATGTTACATTCTTAGAATTTTAGTTCTGTGGCTCCTTGGCAGTGAGTTATCTTGTACAGTGAACTGATCGTGATCGTCAAAGATGTAAACAACGTTTGATAGTGTAGCGCAGAATGAACAAAGACTGGAAAAAGTGGGATGTTTGTGCGTGCTACCCTGTTTGTGTAGTCTTATTTGGATTTCCTTCATTAGTGGTGGTCCATCAGTAGTAGTAGAGAGGACATTAAAGGAAGAAAATAACATGTCATTGTTTCACCACCGTTGTAGAAGCTATAAGTTAGGAAACTGGATATTATAGTTGAAGACTACATGATGCCTTTACACTGATCTGAAGGTTGTGTGGTCCTGTTTGTTTACTGTTACAGTCACAAGATCAAAGGGCAGGGGAATGTGGGATCTTAAATAGGCAACATTTCCTGTGTGAGTTGTCAGGAGTGCGATCAGATGTTACTGTATCTTGTGCCGTCCAGGTGAAGTTGTTCTTATGTGGGTGGCGGTCCGTCGTAACGCAGCATGATGTTAAAAGAACGGGCAAAGTTGTTGGAGAGCGAACAGCTGTTCCCTTCGTCCATGAGGGGCAGCAGGAAGGCCAGGAGCAGCAACGCCAGGAGGAGGAGCCAAAGGGGAAGAGCCAGCCGACAGACCCGCTGCAGCAGCCCAGGCTTCTGCAACACCAGCACAGACGGCGCACACGTTAACACGCACACACAAGTCATAGTAACTTCTTTCAAATTATATGGACTGTGCAAAAGCCTGAATATTGTTTTATGTATGGTAGGTGAGTACAGACGGTCACTCATGGACTGATCCTTGAAGTCCAGTAATAGAAAACACGCACCCCATGAATGTAGAAAAAGTGAATGGTGTATTTGGAATTTTAAATGGAAAAAATATGAATTACAATCTCTATGATTTTCTCAGGCTCCATCAAGTCACTTTTTCTTTTTGATTTCATCATTTATTAACTCATTAAAACCTGATTCTATCCTTGACCACATGACATATTAAGATAAATGTTGCTATATGATGCATCATTCAGCCCTGTTGTAATGTAAATCCCTACATACACTTCCTGTCTTACAAAGTGAATCAATCTGCAAACTAACTGATGTGAATCTTCACATTGTGCAGGCCATAAAAAGGTCTTTTGTGTTTATATCGCATGGCTCTGCATTTATTCCCAAGGCTTCTGAGTGAACCATCCTGATCCGCCTCAGAAAATATTCCCAATAAACTATTGTGCTGTTTGAGCAACATTTGCTAAAAAGTACAGTAGAGAGGTGTTTTAGGCCAATACTTTTCAAAGATTCAACGTGTTCAATATATGTGTGCGCTCATGTGAAGTTTGCGTTGGACTTTGTGTTGTGCTGGAAGCCAGTCATTTCTTGAAGTTAGTTACGTCCACTGCTGAGCTAACAGTAGTTGGTGTTGCACAGTGTTTCCATGTCAGTGTCAAGTAGCAGAAGAGAGACATTGAAGAACTTGGGAATGACTGGCAGGATTTTTAGGACATAAGGACTTGTGTCCGCTACATAAAAATAAGTGTACAAGCTGTTATCATGGATATACATAGGCAACAGAGACAGGTGCTGACTTAGAAATGTTAGATAACGTCAACAACTGATGAGCTCCCAGCACAAAACACAAAACAGACTATTTACTGAACCTTTTCTATTTACTTTTTCTGTAGAAGCCTCTGATTTTAGAGCTATGGAGCATTTTCACCATCACACTGCCAGACTCAAACATTGGTTTTAGTCTTTTCATTGGATTTGTTGACAAAATTAGAAATGCAAATAATTGACAATGTTATCCTTTATAAGTAATATTTTTTACAGGACGTTCTGCACAGGTTTTCAGAATGCAAATCCATGTGTTATGCTGCTGTTTTCCTGAATCTGTGGAGTGTTGTGCAACCTACAGTGAGAAACCTTGGTGAGTGTAGGAAATGTGAACATTCACAAGATGAAAGCAGAAACAGCTCACCCACGCAGCCAGCAACAACATCAAGCACCACAGCAAAGTGATTCAGCTGAGGCCTGCACACTCCTTCCCATTTCTCTCAGACTTGTTATTCAGTGAATCATGTTTACCGCCTACATTTATCTTTCACCTTCTGAACACTGCGTCAGCCGGCCTCGCTGGGAATAATTTAATATAAAGCAAAACAGAACAAATTTCACTCCGGCCCAGCATGGAGCACCAGCAGATCAGGCAACAGATGAGAGCATGTTTGAGGTGGTTTATGTGGGAATGTTTTGTTAATAGAATTTGCGAAGATTGATTAAACTGGCACACTCCAGTACTAATGGAATTGTACCTACTGTACATTGCCAATACACCAAAGCAATTATGACCCAATTTCGTGGTAAAAAAAAGTGAGTGTGCAGAGTAGTAATTATAGTAAACAAAAATAAAGAAGATAACAGCATTAATACTGATGTAGAGGCGACAAATGAAAAGGTAAAACCCGATAGGTCTCCTCCAGGATGATAATGCCCCCTATCCTGGAACAGAGGTAACTGAATGGTTTATGAAATATGAATCATATAATATGACCTTCACAGTCACCAGATCTTAACCCAGTTCAACACTTATGTGAGATTTGATCATCAAAACATCAAATGAGGAAATATCTTCCTTCCAGTAGAGTTCACAGACTTTAGAATCATTGCCAAGGAACAGTGACGCTGTTGTGACAACACATGGTACCTTCACAAGACACTTCACGTCGGTGTTTACTTCAATGTGTCACCTGTCTATTAAAATATAAACTACAACTACTACTATACTAAATATATAAACTTGAGTACTGTGTAAACCCTCAGTAATTAACATGTTGATGCTCGAATCTGATACCATTCTGTTTTTATCACTAGCAAATACATGTAATAAAAGTTTAATGTTGTTGTGGTATAGTACTACATCATAAAAATACAATGTCTGCCTCTGAATGGTAGTAGAGTACAAGTACAAAGTAGCATAAAAAGCAAATACTCAAAATTCCCACCACTAGCGGTGTGACTGGCTGTTATAAGACCCATAGTTGACTTCTACCAAAGGGTTTAGACATTGTGGAAGGTGCATTTCCTTCAGGTCAGCGTGTTACGGTTTGAGCTGGAATCAGATGTTTAGCTTTAAAAAATCCAAAACACACCTTTAAACTCCATGTCCTGGCTCAGGTTTTTCATTTCACAAACTGACATGAGATTGATATCTATCTTCACTACTCACTATTCTTACTCTCATGTGCTTTTGTACTCAACCAAAAGAGTTAGTGCCCCTGTCAGTCGCCTGACACTTTCAGAACAGGACATTTGCATCTTGGACACTGGACAGCAGACAGTTTTTTGTTGGTTTTTTTGCATTAATAAGTCTATTAAATCCCCAGAAGCTTTCGTCATCCATGTGTGTGCAAGTCTAGAAAACGTGTGTAGACAGACACTGAGCTGCCCCAACAAATATAAGAGAGAAAGAGTTCTTAGATGTTGACATTTCTTTTATGTAAATAACTTGATATTGACATTACACATACACTGTTAAACAGACTCCAGTGAACACATGAAGCATTTGATGTACGCCCAGACCTTTGTCTGCATGATTCATTAACATCAAACACTTTAGTTAGTAGACATTTTAATGAGGGCCTTGCATTACAGAAGAGAGAAAACCAGTAGCTGCAGGAAAGAAACACTTCAGATGGGAGCAAGTCTGTCTGATACTGAGAGAGAGGAACAGAGAGGCATGCAGACTTTGTATAAAGGTTAATGACTGATGGGAAAGGAAGTGAAACTACTCTAGGTAATCATACCTCCGCATGGCAAACACTCACAGAGCAAAGGTATGGGTGTGTTTCTTACAATCAGCACACAGTGTAAGGTTTGACTTTCTGCCTAAAATGATACGACCTTGGTTACTCAGACTATAGTCCCTCAGGTTTGTCTGCTTTATCTGCCCTAAAAGGATTTGTACCTTACACACCGTCTACATGGTTACATGGATTTGCATATGGAAATAGTTACAAGTAAAGACCAGTCACTACTAAAAACAGGAACATTATGGGTTGACAGCTTGAGAATTGTTCACAGTTTGGGAATTTAAGGTAGATTTCTAGAAACTAAATGAACTGGACAGACGATGGCACTGTGATCAGTGAACTGACTGTAATAAATAAATCAAATAAACATAAGCGACGTTCACGCTGCAAACCTTAGTGCTCAATTCAGATTTATTGCTCAGACTAACTAACGAGCTACAACATGAAGTTCATTTTGTCTGTGTTATTCAATGTTATTTGCGTCACAGTGATCAAGTACAGTATTTCCTGGAGCTGTATTTTATATGAGGACATTACTTCTCCGACCTCTCAATCTGATTTTTTTTTTTACATCCCAAATGTTGAACTGAAATAACAAAACGTGAGTGTAACAAGGTAAAACATATGAGTCATGGCAGGTGTTGGGAGTCAAATGTAGGTTACCTGCTGCAGGTGCAGGTGAGCTGTACTAAAGAAAGGCCCATTAATGATATACTAATGCATTCACAAAGAATGAATGAACTAGCCCACATGTGAGGGTTGATGTACAAGGGAATCGTTTGTCAAGCATCCAAGTTATTCTGCTTAAGACATTTTAAGTACAGAAGTATGCACTATTGCTGTTTTAGCTTCATGGCAGTAATAAAGTAACCATCAGTCAATAAAAGCATCAAAGCCTCTCCCTGAAGATAAAACTGATAATAGCATGCAGGCGCAGAGCCTTCAGCCTGTAAAGACCGTGTGAAAAGAGCCAGGAATGTTTGGGGGCTGTTTGGGCTGAGTGTCTGAAGGGTCAGCAGGACAGCCGGGGGGGGGTGGCATTCCTTAATCTGTTCACCACCCACTGCTTAATAAATGAATGGTGGGCTGGGGGGTTGGTTCAATATGCCTGACTGGAGGGCAGCCCTGGGTGGTCAGATCAGGTGTTTAGCTCGCTACAGCCTCAATTCTCTGGAAAATCTCAATATTTTGAATGAAAACCTTAATGAAAAGAACATGGCTCAAAAAATTCAGACAACAACCATTCTGTTTTTGCGCCGCACATTTTTTACATGATCCCTGTGCTCAGGAAGGGATGCTTTCTTTAGTTAATATAAGAACTAGTTAGTTAGTTAGCAAAAACAGAGGCCAACAGAACCCACAAAACTAAGGGATATTTAGTTGGTGAGTTAGTGAACTTTAAAAAAAAAAACACACACCTTATTTTACATTTTAAATAGTGGAGTAGAGTTGCTGTAAAAAAAAAAAAATCAGGCTGTATTCATAATGGATTCATTATGAATACAGCCTGATTTTAACAAACTTTTATCACACAGCAACTTATTCACAAGTAAAGCTGTTAAACTACTGTATGTTTTTGAAACTTCATTGCAGCAAGAGCTTGCTGTGAAGGTCTGTGTATTTTAATATAGTGAATATGACCTGCTGTGGACATTTTCTCATTTTCCTGACACAAACAAACTGAATAAACATTGTCATCCTGTTCTCAGCTGTATCATTTCATTCCTAATTGTGCCTTCCAGTCGTGTTAGTTCTGTTTTGACTTTTTGACCCCACATAGTTGAGTGTTACCTTTTGCACCTTGGCAGCGTTGGCTGGCTCCTCCTGTTTGGCCTGGGCTCTCTGCAGAGACATAAAACATGTCAGCAAATAGACAACGTTGACTGTTCACCACCTCAGTAAGCATTACCACAACTGGAGAGCACAGTGGGCTCAGAGGAAATCATGCTGTTTTCCCACTAAATACTTACATCATCACCATCCATACATAAACTGAATATCAAACAAACATCACAGTGCTGTCACCAGGCATCTGTAGTGTTTCTATGCAAGTGCTGCCCTACATTATGTGACACTGCCACCTTGTGGTGAAATAACAACATCGCACTTTGGAGGGAATTCACCACAACTACACACAGTGAAGAATAACAATGGAAAATAAGGTGCAAATTCAAGGAAGCAGAAAGTTTTGTCTTCACTTTACTTTTCCAATTTAAGGTGACTGGTTTGAAAAAACAAGACTATGGGGTAAAAGACGATGACAACCTCAGCCACAGAGGTTAGTTTGTGACTCTATTATTTTGTATAATTGACAGATTTTCCCATGAAGTCTGAACAAACCAAGGTTTGGTAACAAATGAAGCTATTTACCCTGTCCCTATTAAGTTTGTCATCAACATAAGAGCCAGTCACTGTTCTCATCTGGCTGTCCTCTCACCTTGGCACTGATCCTGGCTCGGATGTCTCCCACATCCTTCAACTTGGACTTGTAGAGCATCCAGCGGTAGCGAAGGTCCTCCAGGCCTGCATCCTCTGCTCGTCCAGAACCCGTCTCTCCGCCCTGACTCTCCTGGAGCAAAAGCTGAAACTGCTCCTGGCCCCAGGCCACTCCTGCCCTCAGAGCCTGTGTTGGGTAAAGCAGAGGATTTTAATGCAGATTACTGGATTGTTACAGGAAATCCCTTGTTTAAACTACTTTTTCCCCACAGTTGAGTAACGGAAACATTCATCCACAGGAGGTCAGCGTAACCAATGCCATTTCACTTTAACTTACTTCACTCTTTAAAGTCAGCTTATATGTACTGTACTTGTATATGCCTGTATTTCCCTCTTAAAATATAGTGGAGGTGGAGCATACGGTTAAATTAAAATTAAATACACAAGTAAAATATTAAGTACTCAGTGACAGTATTTAAGCACAGTGCATGAATGAATGCACTGGGTGACTTTAGTTCACCAACTCCAGTGGTTCTCCGAATTTCATTTATCTTCAGACAATGACAATAGTAGAATGAATGGCACAGTTTATGATACTTTGGATAAAGGAGATTTTGAAGCTGATATCACAGTACAAAGTCATTTTATTTCATTTATTTAATAACAGTGGGTGTTAATCTCATCTCTCAACAATCAAATCAGAATTCTGCTCAACCAATCATAATTAATTACATTCTGTTGAATAAAAACAGTAACCACCAGCATTTTTGCAACAAGGCAGCTTAGTGAAGATCTGATGAGAACACATGTCTCTCCACCATTACATAGGACATCGTACTATATCTTCAGACGAAGCTGGAAGAACTTGCTGAATGTTTATGGACCAGAATCTCACCTTGAGCGTGTCCTGTCGCATCTTGAGTTCTTTGGTGCTGACTTCTGCTCCCTTGGTGCTGAGGATCCCTGAGAGGACTTCATTCTCCCGACACAGCCAAGCCTCAAACTCCCTCCTCCTGGACTCATACTGTCCTGTGTCCCCCTGAAAGACCCGCACTGTCATACATCAGCTTCCATTGCAACAGACCTCACTATCAGCCACACTATCAACAAGTCAGTAGAAATCATTTCATGTCCTTTTTCAGCTGGGAAAGAGGATACTTGGCTGATGTCTGTGCTTTTTACGAATCCATCATCATGAAAGCTTGACCACAGATGTCATCTGTCACCACATTTTTGTGCATGTCTGTTTTCCTATTGTTCTGATTTCAAGTCAAGAACAATTGTTCTGCCAGGCGAGTGTGACATGGGCAAGAATGTGATTACAGCCACTCGATGTAAGCAAACAGAGCTCTATAGTTACAATTGGAAAAATGACAGAATAAACATCTCAAGACTGATGTCAAAACAGCTGCATTCAAAAGTGATGACAGGGTCTAAAATTGCTTTATTCTGTACATTTTGTCATATAGGATGTTGCTTATCATTAAAGATGATTACTGTGTTTTAAACTCGGCATGCATTATCATTTTAAGTAAATTTTAACATTACAATTTATGGTTGAGGTAAAAAAAACCTCCTGAACTCTACAAAGTTCTTTAAACCAAGATGATTGAAATATGTAGACTAAGGGCCACACTGACTAAGAAAGTAATGCTGCACAAATGTACACTGCATTTTTCCACAGAGTTTGCTAAAATGTTTAGCAAACGGTGTCTCGAGGGTGGTTAGAAAAACACACCACGTGTGTGGGTGCAGAATACTTCACTTATGGAAATCATGCACAATAGTTTTAGTAAACATTACCACTGTGTGTTGAGTTGGTGGCCCTGACTGCTGCAGGGATGGGCTCCTCCTGAACTGTATAAAAGCTCCTCCTCCTCCTTGGCTCAGGCTCTCTCCTGCCTCCACGCTGCCCTCTCCACAGCTCAGGCTGCTCCCCTCCCCATAATTGACCATTGTGGTTATTACAGCTCGGCCTTTATCTCCAGCTAAGATGCTGCTGTTGCCCACTCTTGACTTTTCACTGTCAGGGCTTCTATCTGCAGTGGAGTCTGTGGAAACTCTCTGGCCTTTTCTGCTGCGAAGAGCCCAACCTGAAGAGTCTATTTCATCTCCTCCAAAAGAAGGTCCACCATCCTTCCCTGTTCTTGACAGCCTGAGATGTTCATCATATTCTCCAGCCAGTACAAAATGATCCTCAGGGTGGCCTTCAATCCACCCACTCTGGCCACTAATACCCCCCTGACCCATCTCTCCCTCCAAGCTTCCTTCTCTTCCTGGGCCAGAGAAAGCCACGGCTCCACACACTTCACCTTGCTGGGATTTTTGTTGGCCTCTTCGGCTCCTGGAGCTTCCAGCTCTGACCTGGCTGTCCTCCTCACCCACAATGTTCTCTGTAGACAGGGCTGTGCTGTTTGCAGACAGGCCTCTAACCTTCCGCAAGTCAACCTCTGTCTGCTCGGTAGAGCTGTTCAGCAGTCTGGGAGAGAAAGACAGAGAGGGGTGTTATAATTCACCAGCCCACCGCATGTTAAGTCTAGTGCAGTGCAACCACAAGATGATAATGCTGAACAACAGAGGAGAAAAGTTCCTCAATTTTTCTATTTTTTTGTGTGTTTTTTTCATAAACCATTTTTATTTGTTTCCGTACATACATATTTAGTAACACATGTTTACATCATTACATTTCGGGGAATGGGCCGAAATGCTTCTTTGCTTCTTCCTGACCTTGGATTACAGTTCATTTACTTGTTTACTTGCTGTTTCTGAAGATGTCAGTCTCTTTGTGTCTCCCACAGAAGATGGAGCTGCTCAGTTGTCATGGAGATGGTTAAGTTATTAAAGCAAGAGCTCAGAATGAAATTTGGTCACATGACTGCAGACATCCCCTTTGATGTGATGAGAATGTCTTATCAGACTTCAGTAAGTGGTTTGAAATCAGAACTGGCTGTGTAAAATGTTAAGACTCTGTCAGCACTGGACAGGATTTGAGCTGAGCTTTTCGGTAGTTACTTTCACATGTGTCTGGGCAAAAGAGTTCACAAAAACGGCCCTTACACACTAGTCATTTAAAAATGAAGTGTGTATTTAATGTTAACTAACAACTTTGACTATCCCTTTCAGTACCTGTGAAGATTGAGACTCATGTTGTACAGGGACAACCAGGTCTTTCGTAGGCGCTCCATGTCTCGTACAATGTGGACTCTTCCCTCCTCTGAAGTCCTCTCCAAAACACCCTGACCCTGGACTTCCAACTGCTGCAGCTGAAGCTCCTTCTCTGGAAACTCTCCCAGCGCTCTCTGCAGACAGGGGAATTTGTACAATTTAATACACAGTCATGGCTTTCATCACGCGGCAAACCGTTCAAGCAGATTTATATTTGATGCAACAGGTTACGATTAAAGGCAGTGCCCCTGCAGAAAACATACTGCATTGAAAGAGCTACTAATGGTTTCATCATCATTATAAGCAGCATAAACTCAAACGTTCACCTGGTTAATAAATCATATGATTTGACAGTTTGCATCATTTTGCAGAAAGCTTATTAAACATTGCACACTGTGGAATGCACAATTAACCACACACAGCACGAATCTGAGTCGTATCTGAGTCCATCATTCAAATTCTTCTGCCAACAGTACATGATGATTCGAATCATGTGTTGGGACACCCTTCAGTCGAGTGACATTCTTCAAATCGAATTTGTCATTAGCCATTGGTAAAAACTCAAGAGACAATAATATGTACTACCAATAACCCACTGATGTGTGTTAAAGGTCATATATACAGGTTATAACCCTTGTGTTCTGAATAGATGTCCTCACTTCTTTCATTATCCTTATTTCAGACCAGATGTGCACCCGTGTCCTCGCTTCAGATCATAATAAAGTTAATTGTTAGTTATCTGAGGTTAGCTGGCTTAGGTCAGTTAGTAAAGTATGCAGCAGTTTATAGATTTTTAAATGCTCAAATATATGTTTATTCACTCTCTTGCATTTAATTTGGTTTGAGTAATCAGTGAAAATCAGTGGATTTAGTCTAGAAAAAAAGGTCTATAAACAATCAGTCAAATCTCTGTATTGAACAGTCAAATCTAATTCAACAGACAAAATTGAGCAACTCTAACTCACATCCTTCAGTAACTGAACAACAAAAATGCCTGTCTTTCACAATTGGTGACATTTTTTGGAACAGCTGATATTAGTTGACATGATCAGGCCGTTACCTACAAATGCTGATAGGGCTTTTAACAGGCCCTGATAAAACCTTGTGTTTCTTTCAGTGATGTATGCACTTCAGGAAATTGTGCCATTCCTCAGTTCTGACCACACCCAACCACATCCATCATGATGCTGGGTGTGGTCATAGGTAAAATACCTTTGACCACAGAGTGAAATGACACACTGCTGTTGAGCCTGTTCTTACGGCTTATTCCTCAATAGGAGTACTACTCAGCCTGTAAAGTATTGTGTGACTCCAGAAAACGTTCCAGTCTACAAAAAAAAAAGAGAAAAACTTGATGAAGTCATTAGGGTTATCTCAGTTTGGGTTTGAGACAGATATGTACTGAGGATCTGGGGCTCCTCTCTGGGAGTTACATAGTGTAATTTCCTATATCCTTCTTTATTATGGGCACTGGGTTTTGTGCCACAAAATGGCAGACAATTTATCACAGCAGACAGATGACTGGAGCAGATGAAACTGCCTCTTGAAATGTGACATCATGGAAAAGCACATGTAAAATCATCAGCATTGCGTGAAAACTTATAAAAGAGAAGACAGCATGGCTGAAAGCAGCTGAAGTTCAGGGTCATCAAATTTAAGCAGCCAATAATACTTACAGTGGACATTTGTATGTTTTAGCTGTGTCATAAGAGCATAGTGCATCTAATATCCAGTGTTATCCAGATCTTTAAAGCCTTTGTCTGCTTATTTACAGCCTTATGACATAGTCACTGCTGTCAGTCTACTAATTTGAACAGGCATGTAGTGAATTAAGATATTATTGTAATTACAAAATGTTACACTGCTAATCATGTGGTACCACAGGGTCTAACATATGGTAAATACTAAACAGATAGAGGAGGGGAAGTATTCCAGTGCAATGCCCAACAAGACATTCTGAGCCTTAGTAATGTCAAAACTATGTCTAATAATAATAATTCTAAGTGTTTCGTATTTAATCCACTCTGACTCACTGCATTTTAAAATTTTGTCAGACTTCTCATGGTGGTCATGTGTGATAATGCATAAATGTAATATTGACATAGAGTTAGGAGTTAGCTGTGGCCCCAGTGGTTCACCCAAACCATGTTTTTAAGCCTACACATGTTTTTACTCTGCCAAATCTAATAAATCGTTTTAACTAATCAAAATAAGTAGTTTCAACCATCCCATTAAAGATTTTTAAGTGGATTCATGCACAGTTGTCTTTGATGAACATCAGAGAAAGCACTCTCTGTATGGGGGAGGTTGTTTTGGTTCCAGCAGCGCCTATTTGGCATCTGTGGGTCTGAGAAGAAGGGGTGCAATTCATGATGCACTGATTAGATTTGGTGGGTTAAAACACATACTTTCAATAACATGATGTCAGTCAATCTGCTCAGAGCATAGAGTGGCACAACTATTTGTGTGTGTGTGTGTAATCAAAGATTTATTGTTTGTGTTAGGTGTCATAGACATCCAAGGCAATCAGGACAAATAAAAACAGCACAAACATTTTCTTTAGCTATCACTCAGAGCTACTAATAGTGGCTCAGCTCTGACACTGAAAAAAATCAAAACAAACAAACATACTAGGACCACAAGGTCAGATGTTGAGCATGCTGTTGTAGTGCTTACTAACTCAGTAGCTGCTGGGCAAGGAAAGAGTATAGATTTTTCTTTTAAGCTTCCATATACCATTTTCTGTCTGTGCTGAAGACTGTCTTTTCATCTGTAAAATCTGTTTAAATATGGCAAACACACTGAGCCAGCCATGATCGTTTGCAGGAATGGAATTCTCCTCTCTGCTGCACTGCTGATGCCTGATTCAGTCTAATATATGGATGCTTATACAATACTTGAGTGTAAAAGGGCACATGTCCTGAACAGTTGCACAGTCATGTTTAACAATGCACTGAGTTAATGAAATGCAGATGTGAGGAATCTCGACCCATGATGCTGATGAGATGCGCAGGGAGCTCAGGGTAACAATAATCACTGTAATTATAAAAAGACTCCTTGGTATTTCCATTAAAATACATGACTGAGGTGTTTCCTTAAGGCCATTGTGAGCTGCCATCAGTTCAGAACAGAGCATGTGAATGGTATGAAAGGTGGGTGGGGGTGATCTAAATGAACTGATGATTGATCATAAACACAGGCATGGGCAAATCTGTACATCCAGAATACAGTGGGCCGAACACGTTCCTTGGTCCCAAGACAGAGACAAATTAAGAATGGTGACTACATAGACTGTTTAGAAATCGTGAGCAAAGTCTCTGTGACATCATTCATTGGTCATTGGCCGCTCGTAGGTGTTTTCAGACAGGTAAGGGGGTTAAATACATGACTGACAGGTGTAATTAACAATAGCTGTTAAGATTCTGTCAGACATCAGTGTAAAATGGTGTCAGGTCGTTTATATTTAGTCTTTTGATTTGGACCGAGAGGAGAGAACTGCAGAAGGAAGGTGTATATTTTCAAATGTTTTTTTTTTTCCCTGTTGTTTTCCCTTCCTGCAGCTTTAATGCTAAGATTAGCTAATATAACTAAGTTACTCTAGCAGGCCAGGTATTGTAATTAAGTACTGGTAAACTTCATGACAGAATCCTCTGACTTGTTAGAGCAACTTCCACAACACAACTACAATAGAGCTGCCTGTCGAGGAAAAAAGGTTTTATTTAGTAAACAGAAACTCTGAATGCCTGACTCAGCAGCCGAGCTAACTGTCAATTAAAGCCCACACGGCATCTGTAACTCAAAGTGGCCACGCTGTTAATTATGCTTTACTCATGCCTTAATGCAATTTAAACAGGTGAGTTATATAAAATTCACCCGTTGTTGACAGCTGTCATGAAACAGGGAAATTAGCTAGACCTAAACCGTTTTTTTTGCACCAGGCTGTTAACATTTTTGCTGTAAAGTTGGACGCTTCAACAGTAATAAAAACTGTCGCACATTCAGATCATCACCTAACTTTGATGAATGTACATGGAGTCTTATACTTTCTGTGAATTATTCAAAAATTGAATGGTAAGAATTCAAATTACAGACCTCTGCTTCATGCTGGCGGCCATCTACGCTCCACTCTCCTGATGAGCTGTGGAAGGACTCCAGCTTCTGCTTCATGATCATCAGCCACTTCTGTAGACTCAATACGCTGTCATGGAAGCTTTCATGCTCTGCAATGCTCTCCTCACTCTCATGCACCTTCATCTGCAAACAGAAGAACCAGAACAGTTGCAGTGCAACAGTAGTTTATAATTCCATACTAAAATGTGATGGGGGATTCAAATTATGGAAACAAATGTGCTAAACATCTGTTAATGTAGCTGCCATTAAATTAAGAAAACTAGAGTAGCTGGATGATATTGATGTTTTTATTATCGCTACACACATAAAGACCTTGAAATAGATGTCATTTCAAAGCAGGAAAATGGCAAACGAAATTAAAGCCTTTGATATAAAATGCCCTTGTCACTGGTCTGCTGGAAGAAGATCTTGTTTTTAAAAATGGTGTTTGCTCAGGATGCCATATTTCACAGCAGTCTGAGAACTCACCAACAAATGCCACTCTCCAAATTCAATTTAAGGAAGAAAGCTTTTGTCTTTTCAAATAAAGCCGAATGAAAATGAATAGAAAAGGTTGGTCTGATGTTTTTGTAAAAGCTGGCCTTTACCATCTGATCTATGCTAAAGGTTTTTGCATTTTTTAAAAGCCACTGAATCTTCTAATCATAATCATAGATTCACACAGTCACTCAGGGACACGTGCGCTAGGATCACTCCAAATGACGGAGAGACCTTTACTGTCTTCTAGTCAGAGCTCAGAATTCAGACAGTTGCGATAACCGTCTGTATTGTTTTCAGTGAATCAATGATAAAGAGTTCATTATCAGCTGCTTTAATTAAATTATTGAATATGTCTTAAGCTGAATTTTTTCTTCTTGCCTACATCCACCCGTCACCATCAACTCCCTTCATGCAAAATTATTCAAGAGCAAATGGCCGCATTGCATAATTATTAGAACACCAGTGATCCAATGTACAGTACCCTGTGGAGCGTTTATCAGTTTTTGAAGTTATGGAGAAGTCCACAGATCTAATCGGAAAGACAATAGATTCAATCTATTGCGGTATTCCAGATTTTCCTTAAAAAGTAGAAATGTAATTTTTCAATTGGAGACTCACTGCTCAGGGCATTTGCACTCATATGGTATGCACCCTAAACACTTAACTGGTTGTGAAGTGCACGTTAATTTTAACCACCACAACAAAGGTTTTCTCCTAAAAATCCCATCTGACCTCAGCAAAATGCAGTGGAATTTATTAGCAACCTCTTACAATTTCTATTCACTTTGTCAATACCACTTGATGTGCAATGAAATGAAGAAAAAAAACAAAATATAGGCCTGGCTGGTCCGATATTTGAAGCGCCACTAAAAGCCTCGGCAACAAATGGAATTTTCATCTGATTTAAAAGTAAGAAGTCAATTGATTTATTCAAAGCCACTCTCCGGTCTTACCCTGACTGCTGTGTGAAGATGTTTCCAGTCGGCATAGAGTCTCTCGAACTGAGTCCTGTTGCTGGAACTGGAGGACACCAGTGTCTCCAAGGCTATGATGTGGGCTTCACAGTCCTCCAGGTCCTTCTGGATCACCTGAGGACACACAGGACACAGCCTGAGAACATGCCATGTGGAGCAAAACCCAACTGCTGAATTATGTGACAAGTAAGCGTTTTTGTTCAAAAACTTTCCATATAATCCAGTAACCTCAACACTTGTGTCTAAGATATCAGATACAGCACTACAGTACCATATCCAATATGATCACACAGTGCAATCTTTCCTAATGAATATATCAATCACTTTGACAACAATAAAAGCAGAGCCGATGCTCACAGTGATTGATTACCTAACTCAAGTTTTAAAACTTTGTCTTCTGTTTCTCATTGTAAACTGAAATGAAGTGAAACAATGGCTGCCTGAAGGTAGAAAAACATATTAAAACATAACAGCATACTTTGAGAAATGAATGCAATGGAAGTAAACTTGCTCTGCAGTAAATTGGCTCAAATACGCAAAAGCTTTGCTCATATTGTTGGAAATGGATCCTACAAAGAACTATTGTCTTTTGTAACTAAAAATTATATCCATTTCTTACGTACTGCGCTGTGTTTACCTACAGTCATTTAACTTAGAAGGAGCTGCCTGACACGTTCCTGTGCTGAAGGCCACAGTTTGACACTGCACACAAAGCATCTTGCATACGAGCAGAATTTTTAGACTGGACTCTATCTTGGCCCTGGCCTGGCCTAGGATTAAACTCACTCTGAACTGGTCCGACTGGCTTTTCTTGGCCAGTATGTCAGGCTGGAGGCTGTCAGCTGCCACCAGTCGGTCTCGGAGACTGGCCAGCTTGGAACGAATCAGCTCGTAGGCATCGCCAAAGTCCTTGGTTCTTGAAATTAAGCCCTAAGAGAGGAAAAATGTCATTAAGTCTTTGTTATGAAGCCAGTCCTGTCTGGACTGCACGTGCTCTTCGCTTTCACCTCCTCTGCAAAGAAGTAAGACTCAGTCCCCAGTTTATTTCACACAGCTTAAAGCATAGCATTTAAAATGGCGCTGCTTTTTTTCATGAACATCAAATTGATGTAATGCTTACAGGGCTAATACTGTACAAGAACTAATTATAACCTTGTGTCTGCTTTTTACCTCCCTCCAGTGCAGCTGACAAATGACTTGGGGCCTTGCTATTTTTAGCTGCAATCTGGAGCTGACCTCAAAACTCTGCTGTCAATCATTTATAATAATCACCCTGAAAAGCTAATGGTATTTAATATTAATTAGGGTTTTCTCTGCCATTGTAAGACATTATAAGATTTCTCTACCGTTCTGCAGACAAAACATACCATATTAGCCCCAATAGAGAGCTTTTTAAAAGTCGGGGGTCATCTCTTACTTGTGAAATTAGAATTGTGTATTGACTTCATTAGTGAGAGGATTTGTTTTACGTTTCTTTGGGCTATTTTCTAAATACTGTAATAATATAGTTCAAAATGAGTACAAAAGAGAATAAGAACAACAAAAGCCATCATCGCAGCTAAGCCCTCAAAAACCTCAAGAAAACCCTGTTAATATATAATATAATATATTATATATTAACAGTGCTGTAGTAAGAGTGATATGGATCCTTCATGTCTATCCTATTTTATCCACATATAAGGACTCGTTACTAAAACCCCACTTTGCAGAGCTAGTGTGTGATCACACTGTGATAGACAGTATGTGCTTCCTTTGTGCCACAGAGCTCCACCATTGTCTCCAGTGCTTCACTGCGGTTCATTGATGTGTTTTTAATAATTTTTTGGACATGTTCCTTCACCGCACTGAAGGATTATACTAGTATTACCTCAAAGAGTAGAGCGAGACAGACGTACACATTCTTGGCTTTAGTCTTTTGGGATTTGTTGGCAATATGAAAACTCAAGAAAAAAAAACACATGTCCTTGTAGATGTAGTAACAGAAACATTCTGATGCCTTCATTCACAGGTTGGACAAAGTAATTCATTTGCAAGTCCCACATACTGGCCAGTTGATGCTCATTCAGAGCTGATTCAAAAGAAATGAGAGTTTTACGACGTTCAAAATCAGTGTGTGTAGGGGTTTGACAATCTGACTGCCACAGCGGCGAGAGGACATAATATTGTTTCAGTTTAGTGGAAAAGGCACATTTTCCGACAGTCTCTTAAAGAGTGGATTCACAGTGTTCCGCTCAGTTGATCACATGAAAAGTGGCAGAAATGGTTGTTGTGTAAGGAATGAAAAAAAGAGCTGGGATTTCAAACTCTGGCTCCTGTCTTTGTCAATATGAAAATTACAAATCTGTCAGAGCCACTCCCCACCCATGAAATTATTTTGATCCACACCACACTGATAAAACCTTAAGAGTGGGTGAGAAGCATAAGACATGTTGATTAAATCTGACGCACCATGATACCAAACAGCTACAGGCTTTTTACCTTGTACACCTTTTTTTCCCCCAAAGCTACTAGATTTATTTAATTCAGAATTACCAAGCTGATCAGTTTAAAATATTGATTATGGTGTTCACCTGAAACTGATGTGAAGCAGACAGATATTTTTTCTTGATTTTCTTTCTTTTTTTTTTTTTTTTTAACCTCACAGATGTTAGATACTCTTACAGACGCTAGTTAAACATGGATGGATATTCAACTAAAACTTTCATTTTGGCTTTGGGGCAAGTAACCTACACCATTTTTAACCACAAAAAGAAAGATTTTTAAAAAATCTGTTTATTTTCCATGTACAACAGGATAGGCTGCAGTTGGACTCTATTAAGGCCCTTTTGTTGTCAGGGAAATAAAAAGTTATTGTTTTGCACTTCAGCAACTAGTTTTAATATTTGGACTCTCTAGGAATATCAAGTTATACTACGAGAGATCAGGTTTCAGGACATTGTGAGC
Organism: Coranthus polyacanthus; assembly: GCA_037367275.1. NCBI lineage: Eukaryota > Metazoa > Chordata > Actinopteri > Kurtiformes > Apogonidae > Coranthus > Coranthus polyacanthus. The sequence continues at coordinate 7,032,996 of JAPQRN010000016.1, forward strand.
CTTTAGTGATAAAGCCAATGTGGAGTTGCTAGGTTTTTTAAAGACAGCAGATGCGTGTTTGGACATCGTCCTCTCACCTGCAGCCTGCTCTTCCTCTGCAGCAGCTGAGTGTGCAGCAGCTCCCTGTTCCTGATGGCAGCACTCAGCTCGCCCTGCAGGCCGTCGGACCTCTCAGGGCCAAACACGGAGTCCAGCAGGTCCCCCTTGACCTGCAGCAGACTGAAACGCTCCTGCAGCTGGACACTGTCCCTCAACAGCCGCTAACAACGCAAACAGAAATGGAGAACATATTGAGTCTACACCTACAAATAATGCTGTTCAAAAAGGCCCACTTTTTGCTACACAAATATTTCCATGAAAATGCTGGTTGATCACACGTTGACATGTCCTAATCTGAAGCAGAGCTGTTGCTAAAAGTCTCTCTTTCATAGTAAGATGGTACCTCCTAACCAGTCTATTGCTTCTCACATCAAAGCTTTCACTTTCTCTGGGATCTTTCTTGGCCTTGGCAAGACATCATGGAAATAACGAATGCAGTTAGTAATCAAAAGGGTTGAAATCAATGTATGCCAAGTTTCATTGCTCTGGCGTAACTCCTTAATGGTCAGCACAACACAGGCTGCAGATCCGCTCTTTTTGTCTGTGAACTCTGGTAGGTTTAGGAGGCTTCAGTTCTCTGTAGGAAAGGACTGCATGACGGCAAGAAAAAGCAGTGAAAATACTGTAAATGTAGCATATTTATACACTACAGATATTGACTTTTTTCTTAGGTGGTAAAACCAGTACAAAAACTAGTAACCCTTTCAGAGCCTCACATGTTACTGCATAGTCTGCAGAGTCTTGTGATTCTCTGTAATGTGGATGTACCTGAACTACTCCTGTCCGGCATCCACACCTGGACAATCACTAGTCACTAATCCCCACACTCTCAGCCTCTTTCTGACTTTGTAACAATTTTCAGAACCATGCGGTGGATGGACTTAGACTCAGAATGGGGATAAAGTTACACTTTAATTACATTAAATTTTGTGAAATAACCACCACCACAATTACTGTGGGCCTTATTTTTTTGAACAGTTTATTACAAAGGTGCATATGTAATATTATGATCCAATCCAGACACTTCCCAAAATTCATTTAAAGTTCAGCTCCATAAACTCTTCTTATTCAATTTCATACAGAATTTTTAGGACCATGCTACAGTGCTGCTCCATGTGACGCAACTCTTTCACAAGCTTTAACTCTGAAATTTCTTTTACTGCAGACCTGAAATTGAAGAGTTAGAAATCTTTCTGATCTTTTTTTTAAAAGCGAGGTGTAATTTGCTGGCGGCGGAGGATGGCAGGTATGTCATTTTTGTAAGTTTAACAGTTAACAGTCATCAGATACTTGAGTAGTTTGGTGTATCTGCTGCTTTATCTGGCAGTACAGTGAGATTGTTTTGGGAGAAAGTGAAAGCTCGCTGACAGGCTGCCATTGTGACCCTGATGTAACACAAGTCAATAGTGCTGAAAACCAATTAAAGCAGCAGATCAGGTGGGCTGGAAATACAGCTATGTTTGCTGTAAAAGGGTGACATTTGTGAAATTTCCTCACATTGGATACCGCATCAAACAATTTGTCCAATTATTTAACATTTTCAGTCTCATGAATGAAATTAATTCACATGGACAGCATTCCCTGGCTTTGTGCATTCTGTGTAATGTAAAAAGTGTGATCACAGCTCACAAAGACGTTATGTACCAGAGAAGTTTCTAAAGGTTATTGAAAGTCTAAGGATGAATGAGACATGAATTAAGTAACATTCTCAAATGGTTACTGAAAGAAATGTGTTACCTCGATATTCTGGAACAGCATGGCGATGTGGGAGAAATCAGTGACCTCGGCAGAAGCCTCCAGAACCTGACAGACCATGTGGCTCCACTGAGCGAAGACCAGCAGCGGGTCCTGGAGGACGCTCCTCAGCCCCGACTCGGACTCTGAACACAGCCGCGTCGCTCTGCATTTCACACTGCAACACAGGCACACATGGAAATGAGTTTGGAAATGAGAATAACAAGAGTATTAAAAGTATCACCTACACACTGTAATTGTTATTTTGAACAACACGTTTGTTCAGACTGAAATATGTCAGCAACTCTTGGAAGAATTGCTACCAAATATGGTTCAGGGGTTTAAGGATCAGTCAAAATTAACTGGAATAACTTTATTTGGGATTATTGTTTTCATCTGTCTTTTCAATAATTGCATCTATCAAACGTTACAAAATAGTGAAAAAAGCCCAAAATCAATTGACAAAGGACAAAAAAAAGCACCTTCACATTGGAGAAGCTGGAATTTACTTTTAAATCAAACTCTGTCAAAATACCAGAAGTGCAACAATTAATCGATTAAAGCTGCAGAAGGTGAAAATCAGGTGGGAAAAATGACACTTGGCAGCTCTTTCTTCTCGGTCCAAATCAAAAGACTAAATATAAAGACAAATGACCTGATGCCATTTCAAGCCGCTGTGGAAAAGTGAAGCCAAAATATCTTGGTGATGGTAGCTGTTATGCTGCTTGTGTGTCGAGCCGCAGAGTAGAGCAGTACTGTCGCGTTTGATGGAATCTTCATAGCAACTGGTAAATAAAGCTGTCAGTCAAATATTTAACCCCCATACCCCTCTGAAGACACCTATGATTCACAATATACGCCAAAAATCTACCCTGTGATCTTGGGGTAGATTTGCTATGGTCTGTAAACAGAATCAAGAGAAGGTGCAGAATTCTTGTTTCCTCCAATTTTTGCTTAATGATGCCAAAAAATATCACACAATGAAGCTTTAATTGTTGATTAATCCATTAATTGTTGGAGCTCAAAAAATATGAATTGTTGGTGAAAAGCTTTCTGAAGTCGTCACTTTGGGCTGTAGGAGATTACAAGTAGCTTTTTCCACTCTTTTCAATATTCAGATTTACAATTTCTATATTTTCAGTTTTAAATTACTGTCTTAAAATATTATAAAGCTCTGTGCACTGTTTGGCATCTCCCAAGCCTTTATATTTATTAGTGAAGTGTCAAAACATGGCAAAATCTGGTGAGTGTTCATAGTTCCATCAAATGTTGTTTAGACTTTTAACCTGGTTCAGAGCTCCACAACACATCACAAGAAAACAGGGGACAGACCATTGTGTCATATTCACATGCATGATAACACTTACATTGCAATAAAACCAAAAATGCACGATGAACCAGATTAAATAGCATAACAAACCCACTTCAGTCTCCGTGCTGGATTATGTGATTCCATCTGACAACACTGTGGCCCAGATAGATGACCATCTAATCCCCAAAACAACCCCTTCACCTGGATCTGAGCTGTTAGAATCCTGTCTGCCTATCGAGACCACCTTCTTCAGACTTTATTTGGATCGTTCCTCCATTACTGATGCAGAGATACAGTCACAGATGTGAGGTTTTAATGTAGACTGAAGACAAACTGAACACTGTTATGTGTTCGTGTATCTATATATGTAGAATAATCTCCTTATAGGAACTATGTAATGTAGCTCTATTTAGAGGTTAAATAGAAACAGTGTTTGACTGCAACACTCCCAATAAATGAATTCTAATTAAGAGCTAATTCCAAAAGGCACATTCCCTGAACAGCAGGCCATTGTTTAGCAAATGAAAAGTTAGGTTTCCAATGATCTGTGGAAGTATAATTGGATTTAAACGGAGCTGCTTTTCAAGTCTTTGTCCAAATCAATAAGTGCTATTAAATATCAAATAATTGCAATTGCATTTTTCTTATAATTCAGGGTTATACACACCTTGCAGCTGTGCCCCCCCACTGCCAAATTGTTGCCGTTACTGATTCATGATTTTATGAGATGTCATGAAGTTGTAATTACACGACTCTGCAGAGGGCTTTTAATTTGAAATGATAGATATTGTTGTTGTGTAGTACATGCCAGGTACAACAAAAACCTTTTCCCCTATCACTGAAAAAAACAGAGAGGAAACACTCTAACTGCTAACAAATAAATTGTTTTTCCAGGAAACTTTCAACAAATGATCAGAAACAACTGCAATAATGGGCCCATCAAATAAATTGTTGCTGCAATTTGGGCAAATTAGGACGTGAGGACTAAAGCCCTACAATTCACAAATGGGATGCTTAATGGTTTGTTGTACCTCACACATCAGAATGTGACACTGTCTCATCTTCGTCTTTGTGTGACTTTGTGGCAGCTAAGTGAACTCAGACCTCGCAGCAGTAGATTCATGTCTAGGTTTTAGTAATCCAAAACTGGACCTCTCCATTAAGCCCCACAAATCCTCCACAAAGTAGCACTAAAAGCAGTAAGATGACCTGCTGCAGGAAAGCAAAAGTCGGACACATGCAATATTTATTTATTTTAGTAGCATGAACATTAGGGGCTCAAATTTACTGTTAACCTAAATATTTATTTTCCAGGTCACTATGTCACTATACAACTGCAAACCAAATCTCTTCAAGATACAGTCTACATTAGATTGAAAAAACTATTGTATTCATTTCAAGCTAGCTCTAAACAAAGAGACAAAATGTCCGCATTTGATTTCACTAGTTGATGCTGCTGATGTCAACTCATCAGACATTGTTCATTAACCTTCCAGCATCAGGCAGCTGTATCCACTGTGCTGTGGAACATTTAGCAGCTACAGACCAAGATAGTTTTCTCAGGAGTTGGTCTGCAAATATGTGTCACATCACCCCATGCATGTGGTGTTAATGTGTTAATCATTTTGCACATGCTGGTGGAACATGAGGTACAAACAACACAAGGCCATGCTTGGCAAATCAGTGATCACGATCACAGTGAATAGAAGCTGTTTAGAGGGATTTCTGAGATGTTTGTTATGAAAATGATGACAACAATAATTAACCTATTATTGCAGAAAACTCCAGGACCAGATACCTTTCACACTATGACCCTAGAACTTAATTCTCTTCTGCAAGTAGAGCTGGGTATTGTTGACTTCGATACCAAACAATCCTTTTTTGATACCAATTTTCTATTTTAACAAAAAGAACATTACATTACACATTATGGTACAAGTCTTTGGTTTTCTTTTTCAGCTTCTCTGCATTTTTATACATTCAAAACAGCTTCATAACAGAAAAATATAAGCCCTTAACTGAAGAGATTTACTCCTTAGGTATTGAAGTATTGAAGTTCGGTACCCAGCCTTCTCCAAAAGGCTTTGGCTTTAAGGATTTCCAAACATACCTCTGATGCTCTTTGACAACAGCCAGGACATCATCAGAAAGGTGGCGCGAGTCCTCTGAGAATCTGAAAAGCTCCTTGAGCTGAGCTTTGAGGAGTTCCACCTGGGACTCCTCCCCCGCCAGAGTGTTCCTCACGCCCTGCAAGACACAAACACGAGGTGCAGGCACAACAGCAGCAAGTCAGAGCAAGCTGATCCCAGATCAGACAGACAGAAGTGCAGGTGCAACTATTAAAATTAATGACAGGGTTCTAAATTTAATTAGAACCCAACCATTATTAATGTCAAAGACACAATGTCACAGCTGCAAATAGTGAAGTTTGCTTTAGGTGTGTCAGGAGAAAGCAGTGACAGAGTTATTATTAGAGTCAGCATGAGTGGCAGGTCTAAATGAAATCTACTTTTATCACTTGAATCACTCCTATGACACACTGACAAAAGCAGAGCTCTACAAGTACCCGACCAAACTTCATTAACACATCTATTATTAGAGTTAGAAATGTACAGTTTGTAACCTTTATTCTTTAATGTTTTTCATGACTGCCTACCTAACTCAATACAGTAATAAATTATTAGCAATAGACTGAAATAATTCTTGTTCTGTTCGGCACTGTAGAGGGTGAAATATCCAATATTGTTCTCTGAGGAACATTGTTTTTAAAGATTTTGATAATTTTCCCAAGCATTTGTTGACAAGCTGTCGATCCTCGTGCCACCTTTGCTCCTGAAGGACTAGACCATTACAGGATGTACCTTTTGTACCAAATCATGGTTACAATCACTTGTTCGCATCACCTGTTTCAAATTACATTGTTATTTCATTATTTTTAACTCATTACAAGCCATAAATTGCCCTTGTCTCAACTTTTTCTTGAATGTGCTGCAGCCTAAATGTGAGGAATGGATGTATATTTACAAATGAAATGAAGTCAACCGGACAAAACATGGAATATGTTGTGCTCATACTGTCTACAGTACAGTGAAATACAAGTCAATGTACATTTTAATATCACTGCTTTCTTTTATAATTTGCATTTTCCACACTATGCCAACAATCTGGTTATATTTAAAAATATTTGGCCTCTTTCTAGTAGGGCTGTTTTTGCGATGAAGAACAAACTACAGCTGCTCTCATGTTTCCAAATGCTGTTTTATTTGTCCTCCCCTTTCATGTAGAGATGGTTAAGAAAGTAAGTGTCACAGCTTGGATCTTGTTCAAAAACAGGATCAGTTTAGTTCATCGCCTCAGGATGAACTAATCAGCAACAATTGTGGCTGCAGCAAGGCACAGCTTCTATAATCAGTAGACATTTCCTCACATTACCTGTCTGTGTGAATTCTGAGGAGTAAAATATTTCACCACAGTGGCATGCTATAAATGCACTTAAGCCCGAGTTGTTTACAATCCATTGCACATCTCAAATTAAAAGTGAAAACAGACTGTGCCGTTCTGAGGTGACAGCCTGTCGAGATTGCAGCGGGTGACAAACAGATGACTCCGCCAAATCACTGTGCATTCCAGTCACACCCAGCAGAAGCAGCTCCACAGGTCCACAGATACACATCTCTGGAAGACTCTCTCTGAACTGCCTCCTGCTGATTCTGCCCTTCATCTGTCACAGGCTGCAAATAACTATCAGAAACTACAAAAACAAAACTCTTCAGAGACACAGCTTGTCACATTTATTCCCACTTTTTTGCTGCAGTGGGATAAGACTGGTTATCACTCCACAGCCTGCGACCTACAGTGACTGTTCCACACCTCTCTTAGGCATTCAGTCGATCCACTAATGTGATAAAGAAGCTTGACTGACAGGACTACAGCATTGTGTTCCAAGTGTGTCAGGCATAGGTTATAAAATATACTGTGATGGAGATAAAGAATCCAGTTAAGAGTCATCATGTCAGGACAGGCAGACCTGGATCACCCTTAAGAGGAAAGAATGAGATTTATATAAGGAGGGAAGCATAAAAGAGAAGGCATCAACATGACAATACCAAAAGGAAAAATACTGGTTTGCAATCTGCCAAAAAAGGGGATAATAGTGAGAAGAGAGAAAAAGAAAGAGGACAGATGGAATGTAACAGATACTCTGGTATGTTGGAACAGAGTGTGGCTCCATTGGCAACAAAAAATATTAGAACTACAGGTGGGTTTGAAACTTAATAAGTTGTTTGCTACAGACCATAGAACTTAGTATAAAAAACACTGTCAAGTACTCAAACATGTCATCATTAACATTCTAGCTAGACTTGGTAGACCTCCCTTTATAAAGACAACAATTGAAAAGTATAATATCTGCCAGCCTTAGCTCATCAAATCCCGAGAAGGGCCGCTGCGTCCGTGCATGCATGAAAATGTGTTATTATTTTGTAACGTCACCCACACCTAAGAATACAATGGTTATTAGAATTATATGTATAATAATAATAATAACTAGAAACACTGAGGATACATGGCCATTTGGAAGTTGCCCATCATCTTGTAGGATTATGTTTTTCTTATTGATATTTCAGGTTTTTCCCCTAGGTTTCAGAGGGTTTAGTTGCTGTCTGGGCTACGGGAGGTGATGTTGGTTGGAGGGACTGAAATTCAAAGTTATTTTAGGTTTGTTCATGTTGTTTTTCACCCTCATCCTTGCCATATTTGTGAAAGAAAGCTGCCAACACTTATTGTACTTGTAATAAAAAGACCATATAACATGTTTGAGACTCAAAAAATTTTTATATATGTGGATTACCTTAACCTGAACTCATGAGAAGATGAAATATGTTGAATATATAAGGTATAGTAAGAAAGGACGCTAAGACATCTATTCACTCTCTGTAAACATACATAAAACACTAAGCCAAAAAGAAGCTAAATGTAAACTAGCTGCAGCCTGAAGGAACAGAAAAACCTTGTTTTGTGGAAAACGGCTGTTTCTTGTCTGTCTATACACTGCAAATTTGAAAATTGAGAAGAACAATCAATTCAAATTGTGGATCAATTGGATTGTGTGATTAAAAACATTGTGATGTGATCTTTTGGCCAGAACACGCATCCCCTACTTCAGGACATACTGTTTACTTCTTCAGTGAGCTGAATTGTTTCACTTTTCTTATAGTTAATGGTGTTAAATACTCTAATGATAATGGTCCAAAATTATAGTTTTTAGTCAAATAAGTTCTGCTGCCTTTGTTTACCAGTAGAAAGGGGCAGCAGCAAGGGAGCAGCAAGAAGACACGTTTGATGACTAAGTTTAGAATACTGAATATAACAGAATTCCCATCACTATGTTGTTGATTCTTTTAAACCAGTACGAACCTTTCAGAGTTCAGTGCATTTAGAAACTCACCGTGTATGTCCTCCACTGGCCCACCATCTGCTCCTCACTACGGTCACTGCGGTCCCCAGCCTCACGGCCCTCCTCCAGCTCCTGGTCCAGCCCCTGGAGCAGCAGTCGAAGACGCCCAATGTCCTCTCCCAGCCGCTGGCACCTGGCCATGTACTGATGGTGGGAGTCTAGACTGGAGCGCAGTCCCTCATCTGCCTCACAGAGGCCCTGTCTCAGCCTCTGCCAGCCCAGCCTCAGCTCCTCGGCTTCCTCCACCACCACCTCAGCCCCTGCAGGAGACGTGTTGGCCCTCACCGCCTCTGCCACGGACTCGATGTGCAGCAGGGTTTTCTCCTCACTGGCTACGCTATCGTCCAAGGCCTGACTCAAAGTGAGAGGACAAAAAATTACAGTTACATTGAATGTAAAAGGTTTCATATTATTCACTCAAAGTACTGAGCTATTCATTCTTTCCTTAATTTAGTGCACTGAAATCATGTCACTGTGGTGTTTTGTTGACCCTTTCTGGACTGATGTTTAAGTCTTACATAGTAAAATGGTACCTGCATTTAATACATTTTTACCTGTATCTTCTATCTATATTTATCTATCTCATAACCTTGTATATGCATTTATAAACATTTATCAATAGCAATTTTAGCAAAATTAATCGAATCGCAACTGCAATGTCAGCCTGTACAAGTATATAATCATAAGAAAATTGCAATTTAAAAGGTCCATTGTGTGTACGGTGTCATTTTGGATTCAGTGACAATGAGCAGAGAGGTACTCTGTAAAACATGCAAAATGAAAGTCACTACTTTTTTTTTTTGGTTGTATACTAGTTCAAGTTTTAAAACACACATACGCATTTCAAAATGATTAGTAATCTGTGCTATCCTTAATAACCAACCAAGCAAGCAGACTCAAATTGCAAATCACACTATTGTCCACAGTAACTGCAAATTGACTTCCAAATTGAACAGTCTGTACAATTTTCTTGGATTCTGCTTTTCTTAAATTCACTGATTGCCCTATAGTTTAAACAAAAACAAACAAAAAGCGTACTCCCTTACTCCCTCTGACCAAAATATATTCATATTTCTACATGTCCAAATGCTACAAGTGTCAGATCAAAAACATAACATCAATTCACAAATAATATTACAGGCTTTTATTTTCCTGAACTGCACAATGAGCCCATGTTTGAAACAGAGATGAGTACAACAACAGACCCCATCATACTCCATACTCTGCTGCTCCCACTGTCAGAAACACAAATTATTCACCATAATTTTCAATGGTTTTTTCGCAGTGTGTGACTGCAGTTACACTACAGTCATTAAAATATAACAGTTTCAGCACTGCATATTTCACATTAAAATCTTATCCACTTTCAACAGGAATTACCCATCCTGTTCTAACATGAGTTTCAGTTTCTGCAGAAACTGACAGCTTTCACTGACAGTTACTTTTACAGCAGTGAAGAAAACATGAGTGGAAATAATACATGAATTGAAGCTGTAAAAGAAAGTGAGAGCAGCAGTGTTGGGCAAGTTACTACAAAAATGTTACTTTACTAGTTAGTCGTGAACAAAAGTAATTACTTATGCTACTCTTTACTTGTTATTAAGCTCAATAAGCATCAAAGGTGCCTTTCAACAGCTCCAAAACCTGCACGTCCACTTAACAAATGTGTACTTAACACATGTAGAGACAGAAATGAGATGATGTGGCAGTCAGACTATATTCTGAGGGAATTTACTGGTTATCAATAGCTAACGTAACTTTAGCACTGGTGAAGAGCCTGCTCTTATCTGGTTGCTCTTTTGGTAGAAGCTAACTGTCTTCTCTCAAGGACCGGACAATCACTTCAAGAAAACCAAAGTCATATAAATCCACCATTAATCTCCTTGTAAGACAGTGAACAAACTGGTATGAAAATGTCAAAGTAACATGGTTTTACTACTTTTACTACGATGCAGGTGATTCGAACATATATGTGCTGGTACTGGAGACTGGCCTTTATTGGATGATGCTCTTCTGTCATCAACACATCTGCTTGTATTTCAGAATTCTACTATCTAGGATCATTTCTGCAATAGTGGCATTCTTCACCAAATTTGAAAATAACAAAGACAGATTTTGAGTCTATAAATATGACGTCCAATAGCAGCAAGCCTTTTAAGTTTCAGGGAATCTCACTTGTAAGGCTTTCAGCTTGTTTTCAGCTGTATCCTCCCTCTCCATCAGATCAGTTAGCTCCTTGGTTTTTGACAGCAGCCAGGACTGGAACCTCTGAACGCAGCCTTGGTATGTCTGGTGCTCCTCAGCGATCTTCTGAAGCAGTGACAGACGCTCCTAGCACAGCAAGAGACATGTCGTGTGGTAATTTTTAGATTCATGCTTTTCAAAAAGGAATGAGCACACATCAATAACTTCCTATTTGGGGATCTGAGTGAGGAGGCTGAATGTGAATGTGAATTTGTATTCTCGGCGGAGACTTAAAGTGCAAGATTCCTGAGAGCACCACTGAAATTTCACACACCAAGAACACCAAGATTAGAGAAAAGAGACAGGTAGGAGGTGCTCCCAGGGAAAATTACCCCTTAAACACTGCATTATTCAAATCACAACTTTCCCATTTCAAGTCAACAGAACAGCTTTGCCAAAAGATTGGTTTGTTCATGTGAATGCATGAGAGACTGATGTGGGTGTGTGGTGAAATCTGACAGACACTTGAAAGAGCTTTCTGAAAAAGGAAGGAAGCGAAGAAGGGCACCGTCATTTTGTTCCACACAATGACAGAAGCAGCCAGTTTGTATGAATTTGTTAATATTGACTGTCCAGCAGTATCCCTGCTCTAAATGTAAACGACATTTGTGTTAAACTCGGTAAAATAGAAGAGAAAGAAGAACAGAAGAAAAATATGAGGACAGTTTTCATTAACGTCTAACTGATGGGGAGCTCTGAACCTGAGGGTTTTGCTTCAGGAAAGAGGAAAGTGAAGACAAGGCTACACAACAAGAATGGAATTTTGAACTCCTAGTTGCTAATGTAAATAGTTGTAGGCATAAAAAGTCCCCCCACATGAAATAGGATACAAATCACTCCCACATACCCATGCAACAGACAACTTCATAGCCACCCCCACAACCATCCTATCACAGAAAACAGCTGAGGGAGCTGACCTTGTGGCCACTTTTTCTGTTCACTTCCTCCACACCAAATTCTTACACTTGGAGAACATCATGTACAGTACAAATGTATATGTAAGTGTATGCAGGTGTGTGTATGTGATAGGCCTGCAGGATATGAGGAAAATCTGCAATGTGCGATAACAGAGTTCAATATAGTGATGATGATATGACATGAGATAACTGACGGAGGGAGGAGGACAGAGGACAGGAGGAAGGACGGATACTGACTGTTCATCTAGTATGTCATTCAATAGTTATAACTGAGCAGCTCACCTCAGCCCTGTCCCTCACGTCGTTGTAGTCCTCCTGCATTCTCTCCTGGGCCTGGGGTTCCACGCTGGGGTCCTGTGTCCTGTTGTGCAGCGCGGCAGCCTCGTCCAGCAGCCTTTCCAGGAGCGCCGCTTGGCCGTGGATGTCGCTCACCACAACCCTCTGCTGGTCCACCTGCCACAGCTTCTCCTTCACCCCCAACTGAAGCTCCATCCCAACATCCAGGCTGCGCTGCTGCCGCGTCAGCCACAGCTCAAACTCCTCGTAGGCCTTCAGGTACTCACTCCAGTGGAGCCACACCCACTCGATCCGACTGGGAATGAGGTGAGACAACAAGAGGAAGAGTTAGTCTAAGCTGATTGGATTCTGTTAACCCAATTTGTGTGGAATATACATGAATATGCTACACTAGGTTTTTGGAGGGCTTACGTGCTGTGATGGCTTTTCTGTTGTTATTGGTTCCATAAGGCTGCTGAAGATAATTTAATTTCTTCTAAAAAGTGGATTTTATTTCAACATAGTAACTGACCTTTCTATAAGTGAAGGGACAAGTACGTTTTGTTGCTAAATCACAACACAACAAAACATTGATGGCTGAGCAAAGCGGGTGTAACTAAAACACTACGCCCAGTGATAACTGATGTTATCACTCATACACTACATACTCTGTGTCCAAACAGCACAAAAAGTAACTGTGTCCGTGATTTGAACTGTTGGTTGGACGTCATGAAGAGGTACACTGTGACGTCACGTGATGTTTGGCTATCATTACACATTTTTAGAAATAAATATTTCATAGCTGCAAATACATAAACAGCAGTTTGTGATACAAGTGAAGGCATGATCTGTTACTACCACCTTAATAGTAATTAAATCTGACATAATAAATTTGTCAGCATTGCCACAGTTTTGCATCATGAGGCTATATGATGTGGATAATATGTGGAGAAAGATTCAGAAAGAAATACTACATAGAGAACAAAGTGGCATATTCACAAGGACGTGAATCCTTAGGTGTTTTCTGATAATTGGTTCAGATGGGTAATAATAACATGTTTACAGAGCCAAACATTAAAAGCTTAACTGTGTGAACATGGCCACAGCTGCCCTCAGGGCAAACAGCAAATCATTCCACACACTGTACAACAAAGTGTGCGAGTGAACAGCAGCACCTGTGGCAGTGGATGATGTAGGTGCATGTCTCCTCCCACAGGGCTTTCAGGTCTTTCAGTTTAGCGTGGGTGTGGTTCCTTAGCTCCTCATCATCGCTATGCAAAAGGTTTTCTGCTGCCACCAGTGCCATGTCCATCTTCACACGACCTTCATGCTCTGAATGATGGATTTTCTGCATTAAACATGACACAGCGAGGATCATTTACCACACAACTACACATACATATGCATTAAACATATTGTTAGAACAAACACTCAAGTCTGTACATATAGCTAGGATCCACGTTTTCACCTTACAGGTGATCTACTGTATACTAAACATCTTGTGTTCACAATGCTGTTTGCAGGTGTTTTCATATTCATAATATGTGCGTTTTTTCTTTTTATTATATTCTTTGTTGTATCCTATTTGTAAAGATGACCCAATTTCCCAATAGAAGATGGTTATACTGTCATATAGTGTCATCTTTACCAGTGTCATATTGCAATGCCCCACTGAGCTTCAATGGGAAGCATTCCCCCACCAAAATGTTGGAATCAAACCACAATATATATTAACCATTGCCTGGCCAATAAGGGGCCCAACACCTCTAGCAGAAAGACTGTGACTGTCCCCCTGTGACATTATATTATTTTGACTTCAAAATGTATTAAAACCACTCAAAACTCAGTCAACTACTACCTGATGCATTCACTGAGGATTTTACCATTAATTTTGAGTTTCAGCAAGTCTCGGCATGATCGTCAGATACATGGTCTAAAGAATGTACATGTATGAGCTGTGTGAGGACAGACCAGTGTGTTATTTAGCTCCTTTTGACTGAGGGCATATCTTATTTAGGCTTTTATGGGAAATAACTGTACTCTTATGTTTTCTTGACTTGTTGAATTATCTACTGAAATGGTCATAAAAAATGCCCCTACTGCACCCTGCTTACAGATGAGACACCGCAGCCGTCTGCACTCTGGAATCTCATGACAGAGGACTAAAGTGGTAGCAGCGGTCAGAGGCCAAACGTTCAAAGCATTTTACCTCTGTCTCCCTGAGTCGGGCTTCCAGGGCATCCCTGGGCCCTTGGGTGTTGTCATTGGCCTTTAGCCTCTCCTGGACAGCCCTCATCCAAGAGAGGGCTGCCTCCAGGCTCTCCATGAATTCCTGCTGCTCCTGCTGCGGCATGGCCAGACTGGGGACCTGGAGACAAATATAGCTTTCTTTACCATCATCTGTATCTAATTCAAAGCTGAGTCTGTAGTCAAGCTGTTTGTTTATTTATTACCCAATACACTGTACACTTCAACATCTGAACATGCACCAGGAACTCACTATTGAACTTTGTATTGGGGCTGCATGATTTGGTGAAAAAGTCATATTGTGATTATTGTGGAAAATATTATGATTTTGAGTCTATTTGCTTGGTTATCAAGGAAAATTGAAAACTGTACCTCACTGTTCAGTGTCACTGAATCCAAAATATCACCATACACACACTGGACCTTTGCATAATTGCACATGCTGACATTGTGATTCGATCAATTTACAGCTGTAGTAAGTATTGGGATATTGTGTTTTCTGATACTGTATCGATTACCAACAACACTGTATAATTTTTAATAAATGCTTTGTTTAAAAATATTCATGACAGACAGTGGTTCGTCTGGTCTTGTGTTTAAAGGAAGTATTTGTAACATTTCTACATTAAAATATTCAAAAATTACCTAAAATTATCATTATCAGAGTGTTTAGTTTTGTTATTATGCAAAAGTTGTCAGTTTGTTATACTGCAGTGATATGTGCTGAGCTATCAGGCAGGGACGGTGAGTTTGTCGTTTCTTGACACACAGCTTTAGTGCAGCTACTGACAACACAAACTGTACAGAAAAAGGAAGGTGATCTGTGGTTTTACTGTGGCTGTTTTCTTGCTAAAAACAGAGTTACGCTAACAGAGCTAATCTAACAAAGGCTGACACAACATGTGAAGATTACTAGACAGCAATGTTATTTTGACCGACCAGCTATCCGAGGTTTTGTCTGAAAGAGAAATAAAAAAAAAAAAAAATTGATGATGCCATAACATATATTTACTGTAAACAAAAAGCTTCATGCTTTATTCAGTGAGTGATACAGACTATGGATAGTTGTTTTTGGTGGTTTCAGTAGCAGTGGGTGCTTTGTGGCACACATTTTGATTAATTTTTGAATCTCAAAACCCTTTTAATCCCCTGACCTTGAGCCACTTGAATCTCCCTGTTCTGATTGCACATGAAAAGTACATTTTATACATATGGTAGCATTCTTTATTCTATGGCTGCTTTCCTAAAATTAGATTGTAAAAGTTGCAATATACTGAATTGAAACATACTGTATCATGATACAAATTGTGTCACCACAGCCCTAGTGGTGTAACATGTTCAGTAAAGGCTAATCCTTGCACAACTGCACAGCTCACAGGCACATAGGTTAAAAAAAGTAAGGTAGCAAAACGGCTGATAAAGGTCACTTCATCAAAATATGTGTAATAAATGCATCAATAGTGGTGATAGGGTGCAGAGTATATGCTTTGTTTTGGATAAACAGAGCAAGAGACATGTCTTGTGAATGCAAACCAACTGTCTTTGTCTTCTTTTGTTTTGTTTTTCGGGCAACTTTCCTATTACCCAGTCCAACAACATCCATAATTACAGCCTGGTAGTACCACAGTTCAGCAATACAAATTCTGCATGGCCTTCTGTATATTTTACCCTTTATATTTTAAAACATTTAAGCTATTATTATCGTGTTGCATGCATATTCAAGGAACGGGAAAAGGCATAGAATTCCTTGAACAGTATTGAGACTAGCATGGGACTGTGCAGAAACTAGTATGCCCTCAAGAGATACAGCTGAAAGAACATAACTGCAATAAAACATATGGAAGGGAGGAGACCTGGCACTGCACGCACAAAGAAGGCCCACATTGCGTTTTAGTTCGAGGGAAAACACACAAGGCGGTATGAGTTTTCCTGTATGACTCACTTTTCCCCACCACAGCATTCCTTCTGCCCAATATCTGCTGTTTTCGACTCAGACTCGGAAACAACGTGTGCTCAGTGAAAGCCCACAGAAAACATTTAAAATAGCAACGTGCAGTCGACATTAAAGAACAAACGCTTCCACGACTTCGCTTCCTTGCGAGGAATTAAATGCATGGCAACTGGCACTAAAAAGTGGCGACTATAAAGTGCACTGCATTACATCGTATTTTCACTAATAATGCCTGGTCTAAGTTATAGTATTAGTACCCCTTTACGGTCACTGTCTTCCCTCGTCTGCCTTCCTGTTTCTGGTAACTGTGAGCGACTCACCGTCTGCATGCTATGAGCCAAATTTAGCAACATTATATTGTTGTTTAAATGGGACAAGCCATAACAGTTACACACACACACA
>JAPQRN010000016.1:7049732-7078197 GCA_037367275.1 Coranthus polyacanthus
ACACACACACACAGTTGTAAATGGATTTGAAGTACTTTGTGGGTGAGCAGGAGCACGCTCCACGCAGGTTGTAGTGACAGCACGGCCCCTCCTCCCTCAGTTAACAGCTCGTGCGCTAAACTCGCATTAACGTAACATTAATCCGCACAACGTTTGTCCGCACGTGCAGCTGAGACTAAATATTAACACCTCTTGCTTGTCAAGCTAACTACGGTTGCCGCGTTTTTTTTTTTCTTGTTTTTTTTTTTTCACGCAGAAGTACTGCTGCACGTTTCCATAGCATAACTTTAACTCCACTTGTGTACCGACCTTTACGCTACGCTAAATGTAACACGTAGATTTGGCGTGAGGGCAGCGCCGGTTTACGACGATAACCTCGGCTAAATGACAACAAACTCATGTGAGCGGGTCGCAGCTACACGCAGCTAGTTATAGTGCAGTCATCTAATGTGGAGCTGGTGAAGCGCAAGAGGCTACAGGGTTTATTTTAGGTAGAGGGAGGCCTATTGTCACATAGCTAGCTTAAGAACGGCGCCGCTACTTCGCTCAAACGCGGCTGTATGAAATCATAAAGACTTACGGGTTCATCAGGTGAGAGGAGCCGCTAGTGTGAACGGGGTCCCGCTGTGTTGTGTACAGTAAAGTTATGGCAGGCAGGAAGTAGAGCTGAGGCCGGGAACCGAAGCAACTGTCATGCTGCCTTCACGGTCTCCTCGTAAACTACAACGACCTGCAACTTCCCTCTACATAATGTAAAGGGAAACGCCACCTTCTGTGACAAACAATACAAAAATGAATTTCAGCTACGTTTCTTTTTATTATTACTGACAAAAGTGTAATATTAAAAAAAAAAAGATCAGGGAAGCAACAGCAGCGCGACGGCTTAGGGTACAAATAAAAAAGTGACACAAACATTCAAATGTAGAACATAAGGTGAAGATAGAAAAATTATTTTTAAAGGTTTATTCATTTTTGGTTGTTTAATAAACTGAGTGATTGACAATCCGGTTATAGGACCAAAAGGTGAAAGCGAGGGAAGTGGTTTAGAAAGTTAGTTTGGGAATAAAAAATATTGCATATAGAATAATCAAATTATTCAGATAGTCCTATGCAAAAGGTGCCATTATCGGGATTATCATAGATAATATTGTAAAGGTTAAGAGTATAAACACAGTTAGCGGCTTTAAGAGAATGAGACAACAAAAAATAGGTGAGAAACTGTTTCCATGTTATGATTACGAAATGTACGAGACATGTCACTCTGTAAATGTAGCAATTATGCAGTTAGCAGGGTATATTTATACAGAAATCTGCTTTTAAATCTGCTTTCTCAGCTTCTTTTGAAACACAATACTACTAGGTTAAAGCCACGCCCGTAGTTTATAGAATATTCACTGATCAAAAGCATGACCACAAGAAGTTTGACAAACAGTAACAGAAATGTAGGCTTATGATTAGCCTGCTTTTAAAAAAAAATTACGTTTATTATGATTTACAATCAAACCGGCAACCAAAAATAAACTTTTTTTTTTTTTCCTTGGGTCTTCATGCCCTCTTGAAACATTTTGGAAAGTAGTCTGTCATACAAATTCAAATGTTCCTATCTAACTTGTTCTAATTGTATTTCCAAAAGCACTTGAACTCATCAGCAGACCAGATTGAACCAGAAGGAGGAACAAATCCAGAGCAGCTGCAGACTGACCCCAGAGCTGCTGAGAAAGAAGAGTTGCAGCAGCGAGGGGTCAGAAAAAAGAAGTCACAGGTCACTCATGTATCCTCATGTAACCTCCAAATAGTTCCTGGCATTATATTAAGCCCTCTATTTATTTATTTTACCAGGAAAGAGGAATTTTTCAACAAGTAGGAAACACGATTGTTTAAATATCAGTATGCAAGCAACTAAAAGTAATTTGCCTTGTGTTAGTTAGAACATAACATTCTAATGTAATGTTTTGTAGTTTATCTCACTGACTGAAGTTAGTTTGGCCAAGTAATAGAGTGAAATTTATATTTACTCAGTCATATTTTGAATACAAACACATGACCAGCCTATGAAAGAGCTCTACAATTACACTTTACATTTATCTGTAACTTTATTGCACACCCATTACTCATGTTAATTTCAATTTTTGTTGGTTCAGCTTGGAACATCTGAACCAAAAAGTCATAACGCAATCCATAAATGTGAGCCTATTTTTTATAGATGTGGTCAAAATGGTTGCAAAATATATGCATTTTAACAGACACTGCATTATTATTGCTGTTTTATGTTCAAAAACTGCAGCTGAGTCAGTGTAATGTAAGATGTTGCCATGGCTGAAGAACAAAACAATCCTTAAAGAGTTTAAGGAAATGTAGTCACTCTGTCCTAACGCACTCTGGCCGAGCCTGAGCTTCACTGGCCATGATTCATGATTCAAACTCTAAGGCGCGTCTCAGAAGCTCTTCCTATTGGTGGATGAACAGCACAGCGGTGTTGCCAGTTTCCACTCAGTCTGCGAGACCCTAGCCTAAACTTTGACTAGTATATACAGCGGGTTAGCCCCTGCAAAGGCATGCAAAGTTGCTCATAAACTGAAAATACAATCAGAGCATTTTCAGTCAAAATATCTTTTGAGGTACTGCTCATTCAGACTCGCTGTAAATTTAATTCACACATCCAAGCGTGCTTTTACACTCTGCTCACTGTGTCATCTGCCGACTGCTGTGAATACAATTCCTGTGGGGAAACAATCAATCCCTTATTTATGGTATTAACGTTGCTTAAATTAACTTCATTCTCTTGGTGCTGAGTAATATTCCCAAAGCAGATTGTTAACAGCCAGCAACAATTCTGTTACACTGTGCAAACACCATTTCGTTCCCCGAAGAATAAGACAGAATATGTTGTTAATTACAAACAGACAATACGCATTCAACAGTTTGAGAAAGAATATTCTTCCGCCCTCCTCCGCCTGCTCCTCACAGTCAAATCCTTCTCTCTCTTTCCTTTTGAATGGAAATAACAAACTACACAAGCAAACAACTCATTCAAGTTGCAGCTGGCGTGCAGCCAAACTAAACTTTAAGCGAGGACAAAATGAGACTGAATGGAAATAACAGCTGCTATTTAAGTTTAGGATCCATTTGTTTACCGTGTTAACAATGCAGACTGATGAACACATATTTTATCTTTGTTTTGTTGTCTGGTTGTAGATAGGGCTGGGCAAAAAATGTAATCTACAGATGATTCACGGTTTAACGAGCCTATCGAGTTCAAGTTCATGAACGCAACACAAAACATGATTTAAAAATAGTTGTGTTTACTAAAACTATATGCCGTATATGTGTAATATAAATAAATGACAATAACAAAAAGCAGCACGTGTAAGGTTTTAAAAATCGTAATCTTTTAAAAAAGTATCACTGTAGGCAGCGAATGCAGAAACATATTCACTATGAATATATTACAACAACCAAACAGGTTGTATTTGACAGTGATCTGGATGACAAATACAAACTCAGGACCCAAAAGCATGACTCAAAATACAGGCATCGTGCAAAAAATTTGTCTCTTTATTTCATAAACGAGGTCAGTACACAGGTAATCAATCATAACAGTCTGGCAGACAGGTCCGGAGGGCTGAGCAGGTCGTCAGAGTGAACAAAGGAAGGCAGAAGGAGCAAACAAATCCAAAGAAAGAGGCAGAAGGTAAGTCACGCACAATCACAGAGAATCACTAGGAGAAATGGCTGGAACTAGCATCAAAGATGAACTGCTACGATCTGGCAAACAGACAGGGGAGACAGTGACTTAAATACAGGTCGAGGCGGGGGAGGAACAGGTGAAACGCATTCGGGTCTGGAAGTGAAGGCGAGACGAGAGGAGAGGTTAGACACGAGACGAAAATAAAACAGGAAATGCAAAAAATGAGAAAATAAACAAAAACATAACCTGAGACAAGACAGCATTTTGAATTTTTTGTTGATCAAGAAACGAAGCGCTGATCTCAATTTTTACAATTTTTCACAATTTTCAGAAAGCAGAGACTCAATCAAATGCATTAGATATATATTACCCAGCCCTATTTGAGGATCATAATAAATGTACTGTAGTTGTTTGCGTTCCCTTGATTACCTATTGGTCCCTAAGCTTTAGATTTATGCTACCATAGCTGCTTTACACTGAACTAATACTAACAACTTCCACTTACAGCCTTTCATAATGATAATGAATCAACTGATTCTTAATTTTACTGAAATTCCCCAACAGACGCCAGAGCTCTGTGTGTAAAAGTAGTGATTTAAAAAAAAAAGTGATGTAGAAGTACTGATTCAACTTCTTTAGTGCAGTAAGAGTGAAAAAGCACCAGCTCGGAAATGTACTCCAAGTGTAAAATAGGCCTTTGAAGGGCATAAAATACATAGCATCTTTTATGTTTTTTAAAAATTTTGTTCTGTCTTTAGCATAATTTTTGTCTTGATCTTTTACGTTGTCGTGTGTGATATTCACTGACGGGTTCACCAAGGGATCGTCTTTTCTATGTGTTATTATTCCATCATTTAGGTTAAAATCAGTCTTGATGTTGAGATGATGCAAAATGAAAACAATCAATAATTCCCCTTAAATAAAGAAAAACTAAAGTAATGAGCCTTTGAGATGCAAGGAGTAGAAAGCACAGATATGTGTGTTACAATGTAGGGAGAGAGTTGTCAGACAAATAATTACTCAAGTAAAGTACAGATACCTGAAACTGTACTGAAGTAATGAAGAACTCACTTACTTCCCATCTCTGTAAGTAAAAGAAAAGTTAAACTGTGCATCTGTAATAATAAGATATTACTCCATAAATTCATAATTTTGCTCATTTCTCAAACTGACAAATGCTTTGTGAAACTTTATTGTTCTACTACCTGCCAGGCACCAAACAGAAACAGCAGACACACAGATACTGATTAGCTGGTGACGCTTGGCAGAGCAACTGTTTATTTTAATCCGTTGGCTGGTTAAGAAAACTTTCATATCCACAAATTGTAGCACCATATAATTCTTATCTACCACAGGCTCTGCTCCCGAGGCTACTCCTTAATGAATCCCAGAAGCAAAGAGGGATTCAGCAGGATGCACCAAAAAACCCTGCAGGGGTACAGCGGAAAACAACCCCGACCAGCTTCCCTTCACTGATGAGGAAGTGCCTTTTGCTTCACAATTGTGTTGTTTTTGTTTTCTTCCTCCTCTATCACCATACAAGTGTCCCTTGAGGTAAATTCAACACTACAATTTTTTAATGTCACTCACAACAAATTCACAAATTCATTTTGATTGCTTGTTTGCTGTCTTAATCAGTTTGAAGTTTATTTCCTACTGGACATCTCTTGACAGCGTTTAATGCATATTGATGTAAACAGATTACCTATGGAACGATGCAGCAACAACTGTAGGAGTTCAGCCGTTTGAATATCCTCTCAGTTGTGGGATAGAAGATTAGATTATCCCCCAAGAAATAATAATAAGTAATCAACATGTTAAAGAATGGCACATAAAAGTTATCAGATAGATTTATAATACCAGCACTATCACCCATTAGGTTTTGAACTGACTGTTTCGAAGTCAGTAGTTTGAGTTTTGGTCATCGTCATGTTGTTTTTTTTGGAGCCAGAAGTGACCATATTTGGACAAAAGGGGTGGAGGGGTCAGAGACATCTGCGAGGGGTCATGGGTGAGCTAATGCTAAACACTAGCTTACTGACTTGGTAAAACGGTGAACTATATGAAGAACAGTTATTTGACGGCCTTGTCAGTGTAACTTATTATTAACCACAACTACAGTCGAGCTGTCTGTCAGGAAAAAAATAAGTTTTATTCAATAACCAGACACGGCAGACATCAAAGCCTTCTATTTGCCCTGGCCATCTTTGTATAGAGAATCTTTGGTCTGGTCACAGACGGTTCAGAAACGAGATAGCCCATTTGAAGAGTGATTTCCTGTATCTATGTCATGTGGTTTCACCACTGTCCTAGTGGCAGACGCTGTCCTGTTCATTACTATAGCCATGTTTCCATGAAATGACAAGCAAACTTGAAGCAACCTTTTGAAGAAATGCAAAAAAAAGAGAAAAAAAATAAAATTGGTTTAGGGTTTGGAGAAAATAAACTACGCAGTGTAGTGTCATCAGAAGGTGGCGATATAGGCTACATTGACCTTAATAAACAGAGATAAAGAAGCAGAGCATTCTGTTGCTGTTTTCCAAATAAAATGATGTTTCAGCATGTTCTTGCTTGCTTGTTGGACTATACAAACTGAACAGTGAAGCATTAACCCTTGCTTACAGGGAACTTGACTGAATGGACATAACA
Source organism: Coranthus polyacanthus (assembly GCA_037367275.1). Taxonomy (NCBI): domain Eukaryota; kingdom Metazoa; phylum Chordata; class Actinopteri; order Kurtiformes; family Apogonidae; genus Coranthus; species Coranthus polyacanthus. The sequence continues at coordinate 7,056,070 of JAPQRN010000016.1, forward strand.
CACTTTGTGCCACCAGCCGCTTGAATACACATCTGATTGGTCCACAGCAGTCCTCTCTCCATGCAGCATCACTTCATAATAACAATCCCATTGTTACAAATGTCTGTTAAGGCTGTTATGGATGAGATCGAGGAATAATCTGAGTCTCCTCATTAGTCCACACATACCTGTTGCTTGTTTTTGTGCTTTATGGGAATAATCAGGAGGACGATATCCAGGTATCAGTCAGCTGATCAGTCACGAGTTAAATGTTCACTAATAGTCAGAATTTATTCAAAATAAAGTGTAAACATTTTCTAATGCAAAACTTAAAAATGTCCTGAAGAGAGAGGTGAACCTGAGCACAGATTATGAAAGATTATCTTGCCACAAATAAATATTTTCACATATATTTTCTGAACATTCTGATGTAGTGTTGCACACAGTTGTCACGCGTGATATCGTATTAAACACACTAGCCCTCTCCTTAGTGGGGAACAAAATGTTGCAAGGACAAGGTGATATGGTGGATATGGTGAAGTTTTGTCTAGGTTCTAGGATTCACCCCCCAAGTACAGATAGAACTGGAGTGGTTGGCACAGAGAGGTGTAAATTGTCAGAAAGAGGGATAGTGTTGCTTACATAGTGTTTCCAGTGTTTCTTCTGAAATGCTTACAGTGACAGCAGACCCGAACAGCTGACAACTGGAGCCGTGTCATTTATTTCTGTCTCCTGTGGGTCTTCATTAAACTGAGTGCTGGTGGTTCCTGTCTGTCAGCTGATCAAACAAGCCGGAGGTGTAGTGGCTGGAGTAGTGACAACAGCTCCTTTCGATGACAAGGTAAAAGATGTAGTAGCGGGTGAATATCAGGAAAATCATAAAAAGTGCCAAGGAATATGTATGCAGCATTACTGAAGGCAGTCAATATTGATACAACTGGCCATTATAACTCACATAAAGCCACCAACAGAAATCAGCTCAGACATTGTCAGGACTTTCTTTACATTGCCGGAAAGGTGAAGCATATCTACAAGCTTTTTGGTCAGCTTCTCCAAGCTAAGTCCCTTCGGTTTCAAGAGATGTAGGTGTATATAAGTATTTGTCAGCAGACATATGGCCACTCAGCAGTAGTGTAAAGTGCAGAGGGCAGTGGTACTGTACAAAAAAGTCAGGTAAAGGACACTGGTACACAAGTGGCTAACATCATGAGGTAGCTACTGGGCCTAAAAGAAGAGGCAACACTAAAGTAAAAATCTTACTTTAATTTGAAAAAGAGGGAAGTTTGAACCAAAACCCAAGAACTGATAAAATAACCCTTCTCTAGGTACTCTGTAGGATTCGATGGCGCCATCTTTGCCATCTTAAGTGGCATCTAACATCTTTAGTGTTGTAGTCTTGTGACTGGCCATGTTCAAAGTCTCAGGCTCATCTCAGAATTAATCATATTTGTACACTGCCTTGACATCGGATTTAAGTTCTTCCAGCTCGCTCGCCTGCTCAATTGGACTTTTGGAGTTTTTTTCCTGACAGACAGTTTGACTGTAGTTGTGGTTAATAGGCTACACTAACAAGACCATGAAATTTGTTATGCAAAGCTTCACCTCTGACCCCTCATGCTCCCACAGCTCCACCCCCTTTGTCCAAATATGGTCACTTCCAGTTCCAAAAATCCAAATCTCAAACTACTTGATTTTTGAGTTCAGGATGTGTGACAAACTGTTGTTCCTAAGTCACATTTTGGTTTGTGCTAAACAATGAGGAGACAGGCGGGACACAATGCCCTTGGGGTGTGTCTGGTCTGGTCTTGACTCAGTCTCTCTATACACTCCGATTTGGGTCATGACTTGGGTTCGGTTTTTAACTAAAAAATCTAAGGGACAGGTTGAAATAATGTGCATTCCCAAACAAAATAGTCTTTTTTTTCCACTCTAGCGCCATCCTCATAAAAATGTCAACTCAAAACCGTGTTTTCTAAACTGAACCATGGCTCTACACGATCCTCTTCACTTACTACCACACAACTCTGAATGTTTATATAGAGGAACTCCACACTGAAAGCCTGAGGCTCATGATAACCAACACGCCTAACACGTCAGTGTACTGAATTTGTGAATGCACAGAGTAGGTGTGATGCCCCTTACTTTAGAACATGAGCAGTTTTTCTTTTCATTTTTGCATTCAGCTCGCCCACGAGCAGCTCTGTTTCGAAGGCATGTGTCTTTTGAGGTGATACATATTCATGAGCACCTGTGTGTATCTTTCTGCAGTTCCACATTAGGGCACTGAGATGCTGTCAGAGGCTCCACTGTGTCATAATGTAAAGCAACATCACACTTTGTCAGCTTTCATCCCTGGGCTGAATACTGGTTGTACTTACTGGCTCTGAGAATGGAGATTTCTTCATGCACTGGCAATTTTGTGGCTCTTTTTCTCCTTCTAAGTCAACTTCTCTGTCATATCATGTAAAATATGTGCCTTCAGCATCAGTAGTTGATTTTCAAACATTTCTGCCAATTTGCATTGAGTTACCTAGCATGAAAGAATCCATCAAGCATTATGCTCTATGCCAGTTACTGTGTGAAGAAAGATTGAACCTATTTGCTGTTTCCATTTTGCAAAGTAGTTTTGTCCGGATACAAAAAAGTTTTTTTTTTTTTTGTATCTTTGTTTGGATCAAGTTTGACAGACTGCGTATGGAAGTGTTTGATTATGACACAGACAACAGTTTATGTTTATCTCTAGCTGTGTATTTGAGATCTGGAGGGAATGAAACAAGAGCCGCTGTCTGAGATCTTATTTTTATTTCTCTTGAACTGAACAAATGTAGGCAATAAAAATATGCAAAAAAGGGAAATACATTCACTTTAAAATCACTAAAACCACTAAATAAGTTTATATGTAACAAGGTTTTTCAAATATTTTTTATTCTGATTTGCCATCATAAGATGTAAAATGTCATGTATAATTCAAAAAATACAGTTATTGCAAATTACCTACATTTTCTGGCAAATTACAGTAAATAACTGTAAAAATGGTAGCTTTTACTGTAAATTTTGAAAATTACAGCAAAGGATAACAGTGTACATACTTAGGAAAAACCAAGGGGAAAGGGCCACAGCTCCAAAATGAAGCCAAAGTTGAAGTATGTTAAAGTGTAATACCACTTTCAACCACTAGATGCTGCCTCCAAAAAGGTCCGGCTCCCATAGATTTACATTGAACTTCTCTCTAAAAAGTAATTTTTTTTTTGGGAGTCACTTTGGTCTTATTTGGTTTGTTTGGACCTTCTAATAAGTGTTCCAGTGGTGTAACAATAACATTGTAGGACTAATAGAAGGCTTTGATGTCTTTGATCAGTCAGTCAGTAAGCTAGTGTTTACCATTAGCTCCCCCATCACCCCTCGCATTCCTGCAGCTCTGCCTTTTTGTGGAAATATGGTCACTTCTGGCTCCAAAGAGCCAACATGGCGACGGCCAACATGCAAACTCCTGGCTTCAGAACGGCAGTTCAAAATCACAGTGAAAGATCCATCCATTTCACTGTTTTGGCTGGCAACTTGCTAACAAATAAGCAAATTTATGTCATTCGAAGACACCACAATAGATGACATGAGATATGCAGGACTGTTGTGGGCCCTGGTGGGCTAGCGCCTCCTCTTCTTGTCTCACATCTGTGCCTGCCATTGTCATGGATCTTGGATCTGAACCAATAGGACCAGACTGCACCTGTGTCCCAGTCCCACGCTCCAATGAAGACACAGCGATCTTTGCACCTGCTTTAAATGTGGTGCAGCTAAACCTTCGGCCGGAGTGGCCATGATGCAACGTGAGCAGCCTGCCACCCTGTCCCTCGACTCTGCAGTCAAATCACTTGTTAGTGATGTGTTTACTTGTGGCTTTGTAGCCAGGTTGATCCCTCTAATGGCCTTGTGCTGCTCCAAAAGCTTCTAAATGTAATTTCTCTGTTTTACTCCATCTGAAATTGCTTTCCACCAAAAGAAAACCATCTCTTACTGTTAAACCATAATCCAGATAATAGAAAAGTTTAAAGTTAGCCTAATGTTCCCATCTGTGTTACTTTCAGCTATCTCTGTGTTCACTTCTAGAAGCTTTGTGACAGCAGCAAGTCATGCAGCTTGTGATTTATAGCCCCTTTCCTGTCCTGGGTTTCAGATTGTCTCAGATTGTTGATATCACTTGAAGGCTTAGAGTTTTCTTTAATTTAATCTTCAAATCTATTTGTGTTCACATTCTACAAAAGAAAAAGGCACACTCAACAATAAATTGCACATTAGGCAGTAAAGGAGAGTGAGCTTCAATCTAAAGATTTTAAATTACGGTTATTTATGAGGCTGCCCCCCTATGATAAATGGTTGTCTAAAAGTTTTTTAAGTGTCATTGCTCACCATTACATTTAAGTGACAAAACATAGCGGCCGTGGTTGTCATGACTCACGTCTGCCATTAACAAAGGAGGAAGTTGAGCATGACCACAATTATAAGATGTAGCAGGTTTGAATGGCCCTGACAAATGACGTTGTCCACTGCCTTGTAGAAGACAATACATGACTCATTTTGCAGTAAATTTAAACGTCTTGTTATGTAAAGTACCTGATTTGCAACAGTGCATTCATAATATAAAGGCTGGGGTTTCATCTACAAACAGCAGCGTCCCCAGTTTAGTAGTTCAAAGGGATGATGATGCATGACCACTTCTGGTAGAAGGAACTGTGCTTATTTTACCTGTAAAATTACACAGAAGCACTGTGAATGAAGTAAGAAGTCGCAATGTTTCAACGAAGAGGTAACGTTTCATTTTTTTTTAACTATACCTAATTATTCCCAAATTTAAAAATGACAGCTGAGAACAATAAGCTGAATACAATCAAAAAATGGGAACAGTCGAAGTGGGAAGCTTTGAAAGTGAAGTGGAAATTTATATGAAAGACTTTAGTAGTGTGATAAAAGGGAATAATAATAACAGCAGCTTCAGATGGGTCGGCATGTGTTTAATCTGAGCCGCGCGATTCGATCTTTTTTTTTTTTTATATCTTTTTTTAATCTTATCTCTTTATTTTAAGATATGAAACCATTACCATTAAAAAAAAAACAAGTTGCCAGATGATGTAATTTCCCTTTTATCATATTCGCTCATTTTTTGTTCAGGGATTCCTCTTTATCTCAAAGCAAACAGAAATAAATTATTCACGAAATTCACTTAAAAAACCATCCAGATAAAAACACATGAACTGAACTGAGCCATGAAACTTTATACAGACATTCATCGTCCCCAGACTTTGTTGACTCCAATGTACTTTTAATGGAGCTACACTACGATGTAGACATTTATAGTCTGGAATAGTAGGGGAGACCGAGTATGGTTGCGACACTGTTTGCTTCAGGATCTGTATCTCACTTTATTTTTAAACTACACCTTTCAATCTTTTATACAATGTTACCCACATTCGTATCCTACAAATATCACCAGTTCAAACCTCTGCAAGAACACCGACCTTGTGGGTTAATGTCAAGTACATGGCGTTCCTGTGTTACAACCTAAATAGAGGCCACACAATGTGATATGCTCAAAAAGACAAAAAAAAAAAAAGATTTATTGAGACAAAAGAACCCTTGGTCTTCTAAAACAAACTTCCTTAACAGTATTCATGCTTAATGAATAATCTACTACAACTAGGGTTGAATGATGTTTTTAAAAAATCAGATATTGTGATACATGACACACAATTTTAGTGGAAATTGTAACATTTGCATGTTATTTTCACGGAAAAAAATATAAATGTTCCCTCACATCAGGAGAATAGTAGGTCGGGGGCATCTCTGTAGCACCACAATGTTTCATTTATAATAGTATGTTGTGACATATTTTATCTTTACTATAAAATGCAGTGTGCCTATGTTTGTAGACATTATGCAAAATGATTAAAATCAAGAAAATGTACTGGTATGGAAGGGGACGGTTGTAACGCTTTTTAAAGATGTGTTACAACTCACCCCAACCCTGTCAGCCATTGTTAACGTAGCTGCATTAGCAGAGTGGTTTGAAATTAGTAGGAGAAACACAAGCCCGTTTGCCTAAGAAACTACAGTTTCATCTACCATATGATTTTATCTTCAATAATACAAGTACTAAACAAAATATAATCCTACAATCTTTTTTTTTTTCCTCTCTAGAAACTACATGCGTCTTAATATTTACCATTTGGGATCAGGGAGCAATTGAAATGACCATATGACTCTTATTTTATTCCAAATTGGTGGTATTGGTGGTATTACAACTCACCCCATGTTACAACCATACCTGGTCTCCCCTATCTCAACATGGGCTACCGTGCAGAATGGTACAGAATTAAACAACCACTGTCTCCTGGAAATTAGAGGAAATGTGATGCAGACTTGCAAAACAGATCACATCTTTATTAACACTCATTGAAAAGCACAATCCTTTCCTAACCTTAACCCAACCGCTTCTGCTGCCTAACCCTAAACGCAAGGGATGTGTTATATCCGCCACAACCAACAGTCTTGCTAAACCAGTAAGGTTAGCGCTTTGATCACTCACGAAAACGCAGACTCTAAACATATTTGTTGTTGCAAATGAGTTAAACAATTTCTAGAAGACTTGAATCAACCAACCTGACAGTCAGTTTCCTGACATTGCACCTCCATGACATTTAGTACATACATACATACATTCCTGCCGGTTGATGCTAGAACGGATCACCTGGACTGATAGTCTGCTGTGATTGGTTATTACGTCGTTAGGCAACCAGAGGGGCAGTCTGCTGGGATTGGTTGTAATGCTGTTAGCAGCTATAGCTAATGGCTAACGTTGACAGCTAATGCTACAGCTCTGTGTTATCTGTATTGAGAAAGTTGCACAATTTGTACCACTACATTTCAGAGAAAAATATTGTGCCTTTTACTTCACTGTATTTATCTCACTAAAATTTTGACATACACATTGTATGTAGAGCTTATGAAATATCGTGTAATGTTTTGTTATAGATTGTATTGTATACGAGGAGCTAAAATGTTTGGTTGACTGACTATTTTTCATAAGGGCTTTTGTCATTTTGTCATGTAACATTTCATGCTTCTAGCCTTTGTGGAGCTGTTGTTTAGAAATAGCAGCATTGTGATGTTGTCACTTTGAGCTCAGAGACTAAGTACAAACCAGTTATTTTATATTCATGCTTTCAGTCAGGGCAGTAAAAATCACAACTCGGATGTCGGTGAAAATGACTTTGGTCAGCAGCAGAGTAGATACAACTTAGCCAAGTCCACATCTGACATGTATGTTTACACTGCATGGACAGTTATGCCCGTTAAAGAGTTTTACAAACAGGTAACGGACACATTACAACCCGAAGAACCTAAAAGTCTCTCTGCGTGTATCTTTATAGTATATGGTGTATTTTTGTACTGCTTCATAAACATGTAGTGTGTTAAAAAGAGATGCTAAACACGATTACCACATTATGCTAGTGGTATTGCGGACATATTTCAACGTAGTATTATCAAATGAACCATTAACAGCTGCGGAACGAAACCGTCCGGTGATCCTTTCTAGCATCCACCCATTCCTGCCGCCCTCAGTCCGAACTCTAGTGGCTTTGGTAATCCATGGGCTTTCCTTTTAGCATCACTTTCAATTCAATTTGTCACATACTATGGTTTATGACCATATACAAAGTAATGAAACCCATCAGCCTCAGCTGTTCTTTCTATTTAAAATACGCTAAAATGGTAAAACCTCAGCTGCTGAACATATTTTTTTGTGAGCATGTTAGCATGCTATCATTAGCCTTTACTTCAAAGCTGCATAGAGCTGTTAGACCGACTTAGTCTAGTTGACATGAACATAAAATTAGAATTACATTATTATCTTGTCACTTAAGAAATAAGCTATAATCAACATTTGCTGTCATGAGGTAATGAGAAGAACGTCGTGATCACAAGAAAACAATATATCTTGAGATAAAGGGATAGTTACAGTCATGATTGCGAGATAATTTGCCGAACAGCGTTATAACAACCTTAATCTCAGCTTGCAGATCATCACAAAGAAATAAAAATACACAGACCTGTCAACCTCACAGGATGAAAACAAAGTCTACCTTAGCCTAATGTACAAGTCAACTGTAAAATGTGACTCTTCCTTTAGCCAGAGCCAAGATCATCTGATAAACTCTAGGAAAAGCAGTCAAGAGTACAAAGAGCTTTTTCAACAGCAGCTGACTCGACAAAGCTGAAAAAGACTGAGAGAATGAGCATCAGTAATTTACAAATATCATTCAAAGTATTATTTTCTTTATTTAAACAGCAGTTATGAACATTCAAATTGCTGCATGAGGAAAAATAAATAAAAAGGAGCGCTTTAATCGGTCGCCGAGTCTGCACGGTGGAAATAAGGTTCATCTCTTTAGCCTGTGTTACTCTCTAAGGCCTTAAACCCAATGATCTATCAGCAGACATACAGTGCAACAGCGCTCTCGATTGTCCATAAGTGTCCAATTTGAAAGCAGCATTCATACTGTCCGTATGTTAATATTCGTGGCCTCAGTCCTGACTCTTTGAGTCTGATTTTCAGCAGTAGACGGACCAGTAAATAAGGTTGAAGAAGATGTATGAACCAGGGAAAATCATCCGGGAGTATTTATCGATGGCATGTGTGTTCTGGATGATGTTGAGGGCACGTAGACTCTTCTTTTTCTTGGTGGTGGTGGACTCGCTACTCACTGACAGATGAACCACCATGTGTTCAGGTTTCTCGGGAACATCATGCATCTCCTCCTGCTCTTCTTCGGGCACCATGGGTTCCTCGGTGTAACCGGCCAAGCTGTTGGTGTCGGCCTCGCTGTAGGTGCCGTCCAACATGGTCATGGTTCGGGTCTGGGAGATGCCGCAGGTGCACGGCAAAGACTGTAAGGGAACAAATCAGAAATATGTTCAAACCTGTAAAGGCGTACAGGCAGCTACAGTTAGGAGGGGAATCAGCAGATGTTTGATTTCAGCCACCTATAGGTTCATTTTTTGCACTCTTTCCAGTTACAAAATAGCATATTTTATTGTGGCGATCAGCTGACCTTTCATTTATTACTACCTTATGGACAACTTTTACTTCTAAAATACACTTTGGTCAGAAAACCTCATTGCTAGATATCAGGGAAAAGGGCACCATGATCCTCAGAGGATGGATCCCTGTGTTGATGCTGACCTCGTGACCTGTCCTGTAGTGGTCTCAATTGATTGTATAGGGTTAGAGGAGTTTAAATTATAGTCATTGACAAGAAAAATGCCTGAAATCTGATCAATTGGTGAATTGAGACACCAGAGAAAGAACATTTTTTTTAATTTATAAAAGTTAAGTTCTTAAGTTATGTACCAATTTCCTTAGACTATGTCCACACTAACACATTTGTATGTTACATATTTATATTTCTAAGTAATATTTTATCCTCAACAGCCAGTCACCAAATGACAGCTCTTGCTTGTGGCACTATATTTGTTCCAATACTTGTGTTATTTCATTAAGTAAACTATGTAAGGACTTCGACTTGTAACACAGTACAAGGGCTGTAATGACGCTTGATTACTGTAGTGAAAAGAAAAGAGCCATATTAATGTCATCTCACCAAGACAATAGCACTCCAAGGACATGCTAACAAATTATTTAATTGGCTTGGCTTATTGAATTAAACTCCCTCTCATCAGGGGTTCTGTCTGATGAAATAATCCTTTTTGTCATTTTGATTACTAAGAAACTCTTCAAAAAATCCCTTTATGTATTCTTAGAAAAAACTGTCACTTAAAAAAAAAAGAAAGAGACTTTCTAATAAATGGATGGTTTTGATCAGACCTTGATGATGATACGTATGCTACACCACACCTCCACTTCCTTTGTCCATGCATCGCCTTTGCTTTTTTATGCAAATGTTTCTACAAAGTCAGCAGACAGATTTTTAAAGCATAAATTATTTCACAAAACCTAACTGCAGTGCAGTGCCTTTGAACTTTCTGTACAAAGGCAGAGTATTTTAACTGACCGGTCTTCCTACCTGCTCATCACTGATGTCCACCCCCGCCACATGCTGCAAACACCTGCTGGGCCTGCTTTCTACCTCTACCACACCAAACCCCCTACTGTCATCTTATTAATCACACTTAGATAAGCAAAGCTGCTCTGACAGCATCCGAGAGAGACAGACGTTCCGCCTAATATAACCGCAGTATTTGTACAAGTTTTCTTATTCTAGTTTTTCAATATTCAAATTTCATCAGTGCCAGTTCCTTTATTGATCTAGCACCAGTTATTGCCTATTAAAAACGGAGGGATTTGTCATTCAGCTACCATGTGCATCCAACAAATCGGAGCTGAGAGCTGAGATCAGAGCCAAACTTCAGAAGCTGTCTAAAACCCAAACAAATAACTTTCTGGTTGTTGTTGCTCCAACAAGCTTGTATTTAACTGCCGCTTTTGTTTTGTTGGAAGAAGTTTGTACCCTGACAGCTTGACAGAAGCTCTTATAATTGCAGAAACCTGTCAGAGTGAAGCTTTTGGATTTTGAAGGGCTCTGAACAGCTAAAAGGACCAGTTGGGTTTTATGAAACTTTCTTTTATATTTCAGTATTGATTTTAGAATTTGAAGTTTTTGAAGTTCTTGCACCACTAAAAACAACCCGGCCCCAGCGGGTGATGATTACCTGGGACCGCGCACGCTCTCTCATCTTTCGCTCCCGTCGGTCCTGCACGGTAGACAGGTAGTTGACGGCGGCGTACTCCAGCACGGATAAGAAGACGAAGACGAAGCTGACCCACAGGTAAATGTCCACAGCCTTGATGTAGGACACCCGGGGCATCGATGCATTCACACCAGTGATGATGGTGGACATGGTCAGCACTGTGGTGATGCCTGGACACGGGAAACGGAAAGGCAGTGAGTAGCTAAAGCAAGAGTGGAAAAGCAGTCACATGAACACTTAAGAGTATACAATGTGATGCAATGTGGTGCAACAAGGCCCGCAGCCATCATCGTATGCAGCTTCCACTCAGCGAGGCTTTGAGGACAGGTGAGGAGGTGTCGAGATTTAAACTGAGCTGTAATAGGTTGAGGAGTTAACCATGTCAGCAGCCTTTCAATCATAGGTAGCTGAGTGACACGCATGGATGGAGATGGCAGCATTTGAAAACTAGAAAGCATTCCAACTAATATATTCTCCACAACAACATGCCATCCCCAGCAAAGTCACTCAAGATTTTAATTTGCATTCTGGAAGACAATGGCCCAAAGACACCTCAGTTAATTAAAATTTGAAATGAAATCTGTCCACAAAACCTTGAGAAATAGTGATTTACAACTCTGCCAAAGAGGTTATGTTTTTACCAATGTTTCTTTGTCTAGCATTCACAATTTTGAAAAAAAATTGCACTGATATTTTTTGCGTCGGTACCTGATGACATCGACTACAGATGATTACATGTTTCCTCTTCTAGGATCTAGAAAAGTTTGACCTGGAAAGGTCAAAGGTCAAGGTTAAGCAAATACAAAAATCACTGGTTTCAAACTTTCTTTTCTCTCCAAGTCCATAACTCAAACACACAAACTCACGCCTTAGGTAGTGTGCCCTGAGGTTTAAGATTTACATCCCACAATGAATGTGCAATATCTATATATTCATGAGGATTTGATGCTTCGCTTTGTCATATCTGATAGTGAACTGAATACCTTTGGCTTTTGGACTGCCAGTTCAATAAAAAAAGACAACTTGAATACATAACCTTGGGCTGAGGAAACATCTGACATTTTATAGACAAAACAAGTAATTAGTCATCAATGCTGAAAATAAGTATGAGTTGCGGCCCTAGTAACTGTTGAGATGGCTGTGGAGAACACAGTAATACTGTTCTTAAAGTGACTAAATGCCTTAGTATAAATGAGGCAGAAACAGTAACTTCTTGGTGAGAAGAATTTTTCTCACCACTGACAAATCCAGACCAACAATGTGTTAGTCTTTGTACCATTTGACACCAGTTTGTCTGTGGCTCAGCTCCAAACCCATCGGTTCCTCCTGAACACATAAATCTGCTTAAAAACAAAAACAGAAGAAGTGCATTTGTTGGGAACCTTTAATTCAAACTTGGTGTTCTTGGTATTGAGACTAAATAAACTAACATGTCACCCAGTACAAAGGTGTGACTGACTGATATGTTTTTAATTGTTTTTTTTTTTTTTTAGAAGGCTCTGGGTGCAGGAGAATCCTTAGTAACAGGACCAACTCATTACTGATTTGGCTCTGCACATTGGATTTGTTGGCGAAAAGGGAAAAAAAAAAGACATGAATATTTGCAAATCAATCAGCATGGCCTAGTCTTTTACCCGTGCGAAGTTGCCAGCGTTGTGTGTTTTTCTGGCACTACAGCACACTGCCTGGAAGTTTTATTTAAACGATGCCGACGTAAGTTTCACAGTGGTAATTTATATGCGCACAAAAAAACACTTTGCATGAAGTAACTGGATGTGTTTGCCTGGCAACAAGGTCGCTGTAAATATACATGAGCACCAGTGGCGGCTGGTCCTTTGGGGGCGCAGGGGGCGCCGCTGCCCCACCTAAAATTACATGGAGAAGAGCTATTTAAACATAATATTAAACATATTAATTTTAGGAAGAATGTCTCTGAAATGCCTCTGATTAGTATTATTATCATGCCTCGTTTTGTGTCCTGTAGTTCATGTCAACATTTATTGAAGGTGTTTTTAACTGTATTTACTTCATTTCTGTGTTAATATGGGGATTAAAGAATCACAACAGGTGCAAAAATTTGCGCCCGGGACCAATCAGAATAGTTTATATTTTCTTGTGCTTATGTGATTGGATGATTTTTACTGCGTTGCCAAGTGGCCTTGAGTGAGATCCAGACAAGATACAGACGCTTTCAGGATCAGAATGAACATAAAGCAGACATTAACGTGCTCCAAATGTCACAGGTATCACAGTTTTGTCTTTTTCAGCCCGTTACTCCTCCGTTTAGTCTCCTACACCTCTGTGTTTTGCACAGGGACTGTAATTTAACGGGATATGAAACCAAACGCCACTTGACTGTTCGGCTGCAGAGCTGATGTAGGGCTCCTACTGAGTATCTATTATGGATAAGCAGTCGGCTTCCCACGTGTGGGACCGGGGTTCGAGTCCAGTGAGACAGGAGGCGCTTGCTGTTCATTAAAATGCTCGTGTAATTTTAATTATTTTTATTAAAATGAAAGACTTATGACATGTCAACACAAGCATTATCAAATGAATGAAACATCAAAAAATGTGGCTCTGCACACATATTCATGCTGTGTTCATATTCTCTTGAGGCCCCCCAGTCTTGTTTAGCACCAGCCGCCACTGATGAGCACACAGTTCAGTTTTCTCTTAGGGTTGTATAGATTTATAGCGACTACTTAGTGTCATTTCAACGCTGACTTTACATCGAATTCTCTTAAATAGGATAATATATTAGGTGAGGCTCTTTGGAAACCTGGTAAAATGTTTATATGGTCAAGAAATCAGTTTTCTCCAGTGCAAATCTGCTGGGGGAAATTTCTCTAATCCTCTTTGTCTAATCTGGAGAGATCGGGTTATTACCAAAAGAACACGTTACCGCTGTATGTGTCTTTAGTGTGTGGCATAAAACTGAATGAAAGCAGTGGAGCTTTCCTCTACATCTTTATGTGATTCACACTTCTTTGGGGAAACAGTGAAGAAAAGAGCTGCTTTTTGTAGTTTGCTTTCAAATTCATAAAGTGAACATACACAACTAGGGCTTGGACGATAAGATTTCATACATCGATATTGATATTTATCACGGTATACAGACTGATCTTTGGTCTGAGTGGAAGTTGAAGAAAGTGGTTATTTGTGGTTTTAAAATATTCAAACAAGACATATCTCAAGACAACTCACACCTGCTGTCTTTGATTTCATGAGTGCTTATTTTGATTTCATTTTGCAAAAGCCAGTATATGTTTCACAAGATGTAAAAGACGAAACAAGACAAAAACAGTGGTAAAAAGACTTAGAAAGACACAAGACAAACATACATCAGTAGTTGTTACTTTTGTGATATAGTGCTTATTTTGTTCATTTCATTAATTTTGATTTAATCTTGTGAAAACCAGTGCACGGTTCACAAGACATAAAAGACAAAACGAGATATGATAATGATATAAAAGATGGAAAAACACATAGAAAGACGTAAGACTTTGTGATATAGTACTTATCATGCTGTGACGTCTTATTTAACATAATGAAAACAATGTAAAAAAGGTGGTTTCAAGCTATTCTTTATGCTCAGAACATGAAAACACTGTTTTTTCAACATTAAAAAGGTACATGAGTAAAATTAAGTGTTTTAGGTGAGAATGTAAACAAAATAAACCCTAAAGCCAAGAAAAACGTATATCATGATGACGCTAATTATCACGACCTAAAACTACATGGCGATAAATGGCATTATTGTTTTAACGCCCAGCTCTATATAACCTTACTTTTATGTGTAGACCTGATAAAATGAACAGAGAAGAAGAGGGGAACCAAGATATGCAAATCTCAAAGGGCCTGTTTAAAACATAACATCCTAACAACTGAATTTAATCAGAGCAATGACAAGAACCATGAGAAGCTCTCAGCGAGGGGTAAAAAAGATGCCTGTACGGCAAGTGCAGCATCAGCCCCAATACACAAAATAATTCAAAAGAAAAGTGAGAGTGGAAGAGCGTGGGAGGCTTGTGTGTTCACACATGCATGTCTGTGTTCCCAGTTGGTGGAGCCATGTCACAGCCAACTTTCATCATTTCACACAGACAGATTCTCCTCAGGCACCACAATCTCTTCAAAGGACATGTGACATGTATTTTTATTTATTTCATTTTTTATTTTCTTCTTACCCAGAGAAACTCTGGCCGGCACAGCCCGGCGGTCGATCCAAAAAGACACCCATGAAAGCATCACCATAAGTGTGGCAGGAAAGTACGTCTGCAGCAGGAAGAAGAAGATGTGGCGCCGCAACGTGAAGTTGATGTACAGACGATTGTACCAGCCTGGAAGCACAGCAAGAAAGCAGCAGTGTCAGGGTTTTACATCATGTTTCATGTCTGCTTTTAAATTTACTGCACCTGACTCATGGAACAAAATACAGTTTACACTCTAGGGATTCTAAGCTTCATACTGAGGCATCGGCATAAAAATTTAAGAAGTGAGTGCACAGAATATCAATAAATTCATGAAATGTGAGGAGGAAACAATGTATTCCGGTACTTAGAATATGGAGCATTTTTTTCCTATATTGAAGTAATGCAAAAAACAAATGAGATGGAAATAATTTTGGGATCAAAAGTGATCAAATATGTGCATTTGACTTGCAGGATCTAAAGGCTAATAAATCCATAATCTGTCAAATTATTATCCATGAGTATCCAACACAACAAGATGCAAGTAATATAAAAGCCAAAACCAGCTAAATTAGATGAATATGTCTTACCAACCACTGCATTCTACCATTATATTTGTGGAATTGCAGATCGGTAAACTGCCTCTTCTCTCCTCTGCTCTATGTCAGAGTTTGAGACACACGGCTTGTATGGGGCATTCAAGGGCGGCTCGTAAACTCTGCAGTCTATGCTAAAATGGATGCGTAAGTGGTTTAAAACAGGACAGTTTATAGTTTTTACTTTGTCATATCCTGCTCTTTCACGACAACATTTTTAATAATCAGATGTTAAAATAAGAACAATATCCCATTCATTTCTACATAGACAGATTTTAAAAAGTCTATTAAAAACGATACGTTTTCAGCAAACTCCACAATATTCTCTTACATCAGGTCCCCAAGATCATTTTCAAGTTGTTTTACTGCAGCATTTTTTAAGAAATAAATACTAAAATCATTCCCAATATGCAGACATTTTTGACACTGATCAAACAGTCAAGCGGGACAAAAGTAGTTGATGACTAGATACTATGCCCTTAGTATCTAGACAAGTGACCAGTAATTTATTTTTTACCGGCAGGATGATCCCTCCTCTCTAAACTGTTGTCAGTGAACAGTTCTCGCCACGTCTTGTGCGACTAAGCAGAGCTTTAGTTTGCTACCAGGCCTGGTTTTATTTTGTCTTTTAACACAGAAAAGTGTTAAGTTTGTGAATAAGCCAAATGCTTTTTTTAGAAGTCAAAACGAAATAGCATAAATGAGATACTGAGCTGCAGAACTAAAGACACAAATATGTGAGGTAAAAATTTTGCGTTTATTTGAGTTTTTTATTGATTTATTCGTGGCTGACTGCTGAAGAAGAATCGCACAAAAATCTCCCTATATATACGTTTTGTGGTAGTTGCTTCGTTGAAATCTATAATGAATCGGACGCTGATGGAGCCGCACATCGCACACATAATTTGATCTAAAACTTCCCAATGCCTGCTTGCGGTTGTTTTGCATAGAAATGTTTTATTTTTGCGTGTAATTATTTTAATTGCCCCCAAGCGATCAGAAGTCAGGTCGATTGGCACGAGCAGAACTCCACTTCAAGGGCAGAGGAAACCTGTGAGAGCGTGTATGCCCTCCAGCGCTCGCCAAACTGAAACTCTCTCACAGGTGGCGGCTGCTTTGTATGCTCGCTGCTTACTTCCACACACGGAGGTGCAATCCTTCGTCCCTCCCTGTGTTTCGTTTCTCATTGGCAGCTCCCAGTACAACTCTCGCTTGTTGAATTTGTGTACGAGGACTTCTATTGTGTGAATGACAGTTAATATCTGTGAATGTAAGAATAATTCGCTTGTGGGCATATTTTACAGCAGAACAGGCTGCAAATTTTAACTGAATTTTCAGAAAATCTGCAAAAGAAAATGCTAATTTATGCGCATGAATATTAAGAGCTGGTTCTTCGTTGTTTTCATAATAAAAGTTTGCCAGTTAGATGTAGTATTTCATACAATAACATACTACCTGAGCTGCTGATAGACGGAAGAGGAAAATTTTATGCAATATTTCTTATTTTTTTTAATGCACAAATTGAAAATGTCAATAAAAACAGTCGCATGGAAACGCACCTACTCACTAAGAGGTGGTGAAAACAGTCATTTATGACACGTTTGTGCAGTGAATCCAACTTGAAACACTTAAGCAGACCTCACAGACTCGTTTTTGATTAGATTTTTCAATTGGACATATGCAAAACCTCAAATTTAACTGGACTGCTTTGGTTTGTTCCTTTTGTGCCTTCAGTGACACGACAACAGTCATGAATCATTCCAAAATAGAAAAGAGCAATGTTTAAATAGCCTCAGTGATCGATGTTTTAATCAAGCCTGCCAGAGTTCAGTCTGGTGTACCTGTGCTGCTGTAGAAGGCCAGACGAGACGTGGTGTGGAACTTCTGGATGAGGAACTGCGACAAGGAGATGCGATCGTCGGTGCTGAGAGACTCGTCGCCGCTCTTCCAGTACAGCATCAGGTCCTCGTCGGTGTAGGCATCTGCAAACAACACACGGCCGAAAACATCTTAGAATAGACTCGCTCATGTCCGACAACGTTTTAAAAGAACGCCTCACCACTGATAATGATCAGACTTCAAAGTATGTGCACATGATAACCCGAGAGGCAAAAAAATGTCTTTAAAAAATTCATCAAAGTGATTAAAAGAAAGTTGAAGAAAGTTGACGCAGAGTTTTCTTTAATTTCAGCTTGAACGTCTAAATGTGAACATGAGACACACACTGTCCTGCTGTAGGAAATAATCAGTAGAGCACCATATGTGGATTAATCCGCTGCTAAAACTAGAACTACAGTGACCAGCTGTTTTAGGAAACTACTGAGCCTTTTAGAAAAAATGTAATGATATATATAAATGGTTTTGTAAAGCAGGCATGTAAATATAGCAAACGTGCAATACATCTTAGCATTTCTCATTTCTCATTATCTTCTATAAATAAAATGTCAGTCCACGTGCTAATTATAAAATAAGGATTTTGTCATTACAACATAGCAGCTTGGAAGTGAACGACTGCGGATTAAACAGTCGTGATGGGACATGACTATTCACACTAACAATTTCATGCAAACTATGGGAATGACAGCAGTTTTATAGTGGGCGAATGCATGTTAAAACACAGATTATGTGAGAACACAGAGCCGGCATATATAATATGTACAGAGGTGGAAGAAGTATTCAGATCCTGTACCTAAGAAAAATACTAATACTCCATAAACACTCCACTACAAGTAAAGATTCTGCTTTCACACCTTACTTCTGTACAAGTACATCATATTCTATAAGATCATCATACGTTTGTAGTGTCGCTGTCCTGTGAGAACCACATACTGCATCTCTAAAAAGTCAACTTTTCAGGAGCTCAGAAAAACTGGTTTTCGGCTTTCTGGCAATGCATTTTACAGTGAAGCCGAGAGGATTTTTAAAGAGTTTAAGGAGGAGAGCATGTCATCCTTCACAAATTCAGAATCATCACATTTCACTGAACAGGAAAGGAATTAAAAACTGTAATCTGAAAAGTAACTAAAGCTGTCAGACACATTTAGTGGAGTAAAACATACAATATTTGCCTCACAGTGCAGTAAGTATACAGTTGCTTGAAAGGGAAATACTCAATAAAAAAAAAGAAAATAGCCTCACATTTGTACAGTGTACAGTAAAGTACAGTGCTTGAGTAAAAGTACTGCCCACCACTGGGCATGTGCGTTCTTCCTTTTCCAGACACAGATTGCATGTGAAAGGGGTTCTATGAATGCCTTTGAAAGGAAGGTTTATTGTTTTGAGACCATGAAACACAAAAGGATTGTTGGACAGGAATCAGGAGGCAGGTGCAGCAGCAGGATTTCATGCCTCTAATTTCAGACAGAAAGAAACAACTTGCCTTGGGGTGTTTGGGGCCATGTTTAGTTTAAATCTGATTATCTTTTCATATTATTACCCTCGTTCCCACAAGGGTATTACAATCAGGTCTGTCTGTCTGTCTGTCCTCGTCTGTAACTGAAAATCTGCAGCATATTTTGACATGAAAGTTTCCACAAGGTAGCTTTCTACCGTATCTCGGTCCTCCTCAAAGATGGATCTGGATTCCAGATTTTTTTTTGGGAAATAGGGCTCTTTGTTCATGGTGAATGACAACATCTATCTACATGGTCAATTTCTCGCTCATCTGGAAGACGATACAGAACTGATCAGCACATTTTCATTTCTAAATCTGCCATAGTTGATACCTGTTCCACAAAGAATGGCTAATAGTATCCCAAGTTGTGCCACAACTTTGTGACCTGCAAAAGCCACGCAATCCTTTTGTGGATCTGTCCCTATGTTTCTTTTAATGTATTCACAACGTAGTGGAATTTTTCAGTGAGGTGTATATGATCTAAGGGGAGAGGGTCTGCGATCTCTGATTGTCTTATTATCATGCAATCCAGCCTTTGTTAACATTTTGTCATCAATTTAACACATTTATACCAATGGCAATGCTTTGTTTTGTATGATTTACTAAGATTTTAATTGGGTTGTTCATGAAAGGTTCAGTGTGTGATATGTAGTGGTATCCGGTGGTGAATTTGCAAATTGCAACCAGTTGCGTAACTCCCTCTCCCTTCACTTTGATGGCTGTGGTAAATCCATGTTAGAGCGTGTCTTTTGTCTGTTCTGGGCTTTTTAGTTAAGGGGATATTAACTCTCAAACATAGTAGGTGACAGTAATGGACCTTAACGCTGGATGCCACCCACTATTAAGGAAAAGTCAGTTCTGAGCTACTACAGAGGAGGACCTGCTCCCTCTGTAGATATTAACGGCTCATTCTAAGATAATGAAAACACAGTGGTTCTCATTTTCAGGTGATTATGCACTAATGAAAACATGATTATGAATATTATATTCCATTTCTGCAATTTGATCCTCCTAAATCCCCATAAATCTTACACATTAAGACTGGAGAGTTCTTTGAAAAAAGTTAACAGTTGGAATTAAAATCGACAGTTTTATAAACTTGTTGCTGCAGCCATCTTCCAGTCTGAAAGCCGTAAAGCTTGGGAAAAGTCCTGCTCCCTACTGAGAGCAGCTCTTTACCTCAGGATATGGAATGTGCTTTGTGAATAGCTTTTATCTTTGTACTTTTGTCTGGTGCCTAATAGCAACCCCAAAATCCCCCAAATCCCCCAAATCTTCCCAACAAACTGTTGATGTTATGAAACTACAAACCAGTTCAGAGTCTTAAAACATCACAAGAGTGCATCTTTAATCTTTAAAGATTTCAAAAATAATTTAAGGGGATGCTTTTTGAAATGCCCTCTGGTGTACACCGGGTCGCTTCTGGGAATACCTTTGATGTCTCAGGAACACAGAATCTAAAAATACTCTGAAGCTGTTGTCCTATTTAGGTACAGCCCGCCCTCTTCTCACCTCTCACACGCTGTGAAGCTCACCTGAAAACTCCTATACTCTGCATTCACAGATACGGAGAGTAACAGGCTGCTATTTACTGTGTGAATGGGACCTAGGGCTGAATTCACAAAGCTTCCTAGTACAAAGAGTTGCTCCCGGTAATGAAACTCTAATAAATTTCTTAGAATTATGACATTTTCTAAACATTTCCTCCACCGTTCTTTCCTTAAAGTTAGATTGTGGTTAAAAAAAAAAAATCAAAGAAAGAATCTTAACAGTGCAGTATGTAACGTTTTTACCTCTATAAATAATGTTAAATTCCAGTTAAAGAATGGATTGCAATCTGACTTACAAAATGAACCATTCCCTGACTTTCTAGGTCACCTATAACCAGGATAATGTAAAGGACGCGACGTCAGGCTCTGAGCTGGCTTTGTTTCCTCCTGGACAAATAAGCTAACATTACTGTAAAGCATGTGAAATATATTCTCATGTTATTTTACTTTGTGGCTAATGTCAACTGAAGTTAGCTTGCTTGCTAACATGAACAAAACACTAGCTACCTAACGTAGCAAAATACTGTCTCCAGTAGATAACAACAGCGGTGTTCGTTCATCCAGACTTGAACTGAACTGGCGGGTAAAACGGCTAGTCTTCTGTTCGCACATTATTTTGTTGTTACGAGCTATCAAACACCACATTCATGCGGTGTAGCTAAGTAGTAGTTAGCTGGCTTACATTACTTCCTAGATAATGCTATCCGTGGCAAAATATTATACGTTAGTTGACTCGTTTGTCAAATTGTTTCGCTAGCTTTATGCTAGATACCAAGCTATGTTTTATGTCAAACAGTGTTGATTTTAGCTGACAAAATATGTAACAAATGTAAGAGTTTACTAGCGGTACTAGCAAGGTAAGAGCAGTTAGCCACCTGAGCTAGGCGTATCTTTTCTCCATGACATGAGCTCCTGTTAATATCAAACTGCTTCAGTACTACAATTACTAGCGTAATAAATAAACAAACACAACTATCAGGCTTCTTTGCAGCCAGGTCTGTGTTTTCTAGCATTTTGTGGACTACTGTTGGCTTATAATGTATTCAACAGAGATGTTCATCACATAAAATAGTATTCATAATGACACCCTGTGTTAATAGAGATTGAAATTCAGTGAGTATAGCCCTCGTGATTGCACTGTCCATTCTATGTCCAAATCATTAGCCTAAGAGCACTTTCTTTTGATTAGCTAATCACACCTTTTACCTCCTCACTAACAAAGAAGTATTTTGTCCCTTCCTTGCTCAGACTTGCTCTCTTTTAGGGTGCTTTGTAAAAAAGTTGCAATGGCTGCATACATAGAAACTAAAAGCAGTTCTTCAGTGGTGGAAAAATCTGTCAATAAAGGTCGATGAGACAAAGTTGGTCTTCCGTGTGAGTGTATTTGGTTGCTTTCTGCAGAACGGACTCTCTCCGAAACGCACACACAAAGGCTGGTTACAGGAGCGAGTGCACAAGGCTGAAACAGCGAAGTTTATACACAGTGGATAAGACAAGGGCACTCGGACACGTGGGTTGGGGTGAGGCTCAGCGTAGGATTGTCCGGTCATAAAGGGGAATGTCCAGAGGGGCTCAACAGGGAGGGGGACAAAGTATGTCATGGGGAAGGAGGCATGACAGTGTGAACAGCACAAATCACATGGAATCTGATCTTT
>JAPQRN010000016.1:7078297-7089002 GCA_037367275.1 Coranthus polyacanthus
CCCCCCCCCCCCCCCCCCCCCCCCCCCCCCCCCCCCCCCCCCCCCCAAGACCTCTTCAAAGAAAGGCACATGTAATGGTCAGGCTTTGCAGATTGCAGATACAGATAGTTCATAAAGATACTTAAAGAAGGACATTCTATGTACCTACATACGAAGGCGCCATTGTGTGACAAGCAGATATAATGAAAAGAGCCATGAGTCTCTTTATCAGGAGGTGACGCATGACAATACCAGGCCTGAGGTTAAGGAGTTAGAAGAGTGTACAGTTAGAATTGATCAAATGTGTCAAATGTCAGATGGCATCAAAAAATGTGTCAAATGGTAATATTGCCAACACACTCCCAAGTTCAGTAAAAAGACGAGGGACCTGTAGAGAAAGTTGGATCTAGTTTGTTATTGTGCTGAGGACCACTGTAACAAGGAGGCGATATAGGAGCTTCATAAATAAACAAGCACATGCTCTGAAGCTAGGACTCCTTGCTATATGTGTGGGGTTTTTTTAGACCATGTTAGCAGCTCTCTGAGAGTATTGTCAGTGTTGGTGAACACGGCCCCTGACTTTGCACCTCTTCGGCGGCTGCAGAGACACCAAGATAAGAAAGAAAAGAATGAAGCTCGGTCTTGATACAGGAGAGAGTTGAGAAGCTCATCTTTATGCAAATATGCCCTGACGGTTCTGAGTGACAATCAGATGAGAGCCAATCACACTGATTTTAAGTGACCCAAAAACGAAGACACAGACTGTTTGCTTCACTCCGCTAAAATGCTTACGATAAAACACAGGAAAATTGTGCTGGATGCCCAGATCAAGAATAAAGAGCCCCATTCTGTATTCAGTTCTTGCTCATACAGCGTTCGAGCTGAGACAGTGCTGAGTTCATCTGTTCATCACAGAGCAGCGCCCTGCACATGATGTAAAAAACGTTGTTAAAGTGATGGCGGATGGTGTCTGAAATCACTTCTTTTTTTAGTATGCTTTGGGGTTTGAAGTTCAAGAATTCTTTTAAGCTCTCTGTTTTTTTTTTTTTCTTCACACAACTTCTTCCAACAGCGCAAAAGCATAAATGCCACTGAGGAGATACGGTCTGTACAGTATCGGACAAACGCAGACGGCAGGTTTTTTGGCTTGATGTCCAGTGCAGCCCTTCTGGGACATATACAGACTCATGACTTTTAAGCGTATCCCAAAAGTACAATATGTGGATACGGTCAAGTATAAAGTAGTGTTCGCTAGATGACAAGGTAAACATCGTTGGCAGAAAAAAAAAAAGAGGGAAAACAAACAGAAAACGGAAGAAGTTGAAAATGAGCCACATTAACAACATGCTGACGTCTGTAACGGGGAGAGGCAGCACACGTAGATGATGACAGCAGGACGTAGCAACCGCTGCTAAAATTACAGTGTAAAAGCAAAACTAACCAGACCGAATGTAAACAACAAAACAACAAAAACAAAAAATTGAACCTTGGTTCAGACTTTCAGGCGTAAAAACACCCTTAGTGGGATCTAGTGCTGAATTTGCAGAACACAACCAAGCGAACGCCTCTAGCCTCATTCTTCCTTACGGTGGCTGCTGAAAACACAAAACATGTAAAAAAAAAAAACCCAAAAAAACTGTCCGTTCTGGGTTTTTTAATTAGGGGGTTATTAACTCTGGCCGACACTCAGACGTAGTATGTAACTGTAATGTACCTTGACTCTGGATCCCACCTGCTATAAAATGAAAAAAAAGAAGTCTGTAACTACTGAGCTACTGCAATTAGATTCCCCTGAATCTAACACTCTGAACCTTTACATCCTGGATTTCAAAAATGCAGACACTGTGTCCTCAATGCCATTATTTATGCATCTGTGAAAGCAAAAGGAAGTATTTTTTAGGAGCATTTTTTGGGTAATATTGTTTTATCTAATTCACAGTATTTGTGTTTTTTTACCTGTCTGACTTCTTTTCTCATAATGTCACCATAATCCTTTGTCACCATTTTGATCTAATGTTATTTTCATCTTGAAAGTCAAGATAATAAAGTGGATTTTGGGTAGCCCACTTCAGAATACTGTGGGAGACAGTGTGTCCTGTATGCAAAACCAGTGTCACTGACAAGAGTTAACATAACAAGAGGTTTGTTTCCTTTTTTGTTTGTTTGTATGTATTCGCATTAGACTGGAGAGTGACAGCCTAAACTCGGCTACGGTATTCTTCTCTTCTGTTTTCAGTGTCATTCTGTCATATTCATATTCTGTCATGGTTTTACTGTGCATGGACGGGTAATTGAGTGAGTGCTGCTGCCTCCAGGTTTTAATTCATTTGCTATTTTTGTAAGCATTTTAGGTGGATTAACGCTGAAACTTTTACTCCATTTTTTATAAAGAGCATTGTTGGACAGCTGCAGTCTGCCTTGAATGCGAGGCTGTTTGGATGTGGCCTTTCCTTCACTTCACACTGCGCTAACCTTCTGTTAGGGCACAATGTGCACATTCTCAATCTAGTATGTGTGTGTTTTCTACTTCATCTTAATTGTCATTATCGACGTTAAAAAAATTCAGAGGCAGATTTCTTTCAACGGGGCTTGATAATGTATTTCCCTGCTGAATTTAAGTAGCAATCTTGTAAGGACAGTTGCAGCACAAATAAAATTAATATGACAAAGGAAGATTGTGGTGGAAAAAAAACAACTCGTGTAAAACCGTCTATAGGTTTTCTACCATTTTCGACCAGGTCCAGCCTAAAAGAGCTGCACAAACCTGTCTCTCCTGAACCGCCTCCTCTTCCAGGGCGGACATGGAGGCATTCCTAAACCAGCTGAGATACAGTCTCTCTAGTGCTGCATGGCCAGATCTATCTCCATACTTTGTTAGTGCTGTGCCAGCACTGGAGATAGGTCTGGCACTATCTATGCATCTATCTGAAAAAGGACAAAAATCTTGTCTTGGCTAATTTCACACTAATCTTGGAAAATGCCTTTCCAAAATAATGTTGGAGAAGTTGTTTTGGTGGAACATTTGCATGTGCCTAAGTGAGTTGTGGTATTAAAATGACAAATGGCAAAAGAAAATGCGACATAAAAAGCCTTTCTTTGTCAAAACGTTGTCAGCGTGTTGCAGCTCGGAGGTTGTTGTTATTCTTTCAGGAGAATGCTGACTGAAAATAGCCGCCGAGTGGCAGGATTATTCCAGCAGAGTACATCCTGTGAGCCAGACTACAATCCTCCTCTGTGTCCTGGGTGTGCCCCGGGGTTTCCTCGTGGTTGGACATGCTGCCACCTAGGGCCAATTTGTCTTAGGAGACCCTATAGAGGCAAGTTGCACCCGACAACATAGCACCACTCGGGCTCTTATGCCCCCTCACCACAACAACGTGATGATCCACGGAGGGGGTGTATAGAGGGTGTGCACTAATGTCACTTTCCCAGTGGAACATGCCCCCTCAGTCGGAACTGAATGGCATGAGGGGAAACCACTAAACCGAGAGTAAAACAAACGATTATCTGCTTCAATCAAAGGCAGCTGGACTCGACAGTGATCCTCAGTGATCCGTGGACAAGCTGGTTTACTGACGTTTGTATCTAAGCTACTTGATTTTTGGTTCGGGAAACGCACTGAGCAAAACCGGAAATCATACAAGCCTTGACGCAGATGCTGAACGTATGAAGATTCCACCCTGATAAGAAAGAAGCCCTTGATGCTGCAGCTCTTCTCAAACAGCCTGTTGTCATAATGTAGCGGTAACAAGCGAAGCGTGTTACTCACAGCTCTCCAGCTCCAGTGAGCAGGTCTGAGAATCCAGAGGGAAGCGGCTGAAGTCCATGTTACAGGCTGCCGTCACCGTCACTCTGTTCAACACAAACACAAACACAGTCAGTCAGGCACTCATTTACTTCACTGTGAAATCTGTGTACACAAATGAAAAGTGGAAAACTTTTCAGCAACACTGAATACCTGATGGTTGCGGTGACCAGGTTCAGTTTTATTCACTTTCTTGATTATTTTGTTCATTTTTGTCCATTTTGTGGATTATATTGCTCATTTTGTTCATTCTTTTGTTGCATATTTTGTTCATTTTTGTTCATTATTTTCTTAATTTCTGGTAATTATTGATTATTTTGTTTTTTCAAGTTTTTGTTCATTTTGTTGATTATTTCGTTCATTTCGTTTATAATTTTGTTGATTTTTGTTTATTCTGTTGCTTATTTTGTTCACTTTGTTTATTATTTTGTTAATTAATTTGTTCATCTTGGTGATTTAGTGCATTTTGATGAATCAAAAAGAACAAAATGAGTTCAATTTTCATTCTTATTAAACTTTCTGGCAGCAGGTCGAGAAAGCAGATCTGACAAAAAAAGACAAAATGTACTTGTTCTTTTGATTAATGATATTGTGTGTGTTTATTTTTATAAGTGAGACAGACATATCTACATAAGTCGACCCCTCAGCATTAGTAACATGTCCCACATTGTCCCACACTTGGCTTGTTGGGACCTGGTCTCCTTACCACTGGCTGTGGCCTGAGCCTTAATGAAAAAACTGAGTGAGCAGTATTATTGTTGCTTTGGGCCCAGAAGCACAAAGGACTATGAGATGGCGTTAATGAGGGCACCAGATGAGATGTCTCAAGATGCTTTGGAACATTTCGTTCAAATGTGCACCGATATGACGGGATAAGAAAGCAGAGAGGTGGGGAGTGACATGTCAACAACAGTCTGCACTTTACAGCATCTTTCTTTTAACACATTAACACTTGAATCACATGCCTCCTCAAATGTGTTTCTTTATTTGCTGCATGCGACTGTATTTCTTTTTCAATTTATTTCAACCTCAGCCAAGGTTAAAAGCTTTCAGTCATATTTTGGCCCTTTTCTGAATTTCCAATGTTTCGGCGCACGGAAAAAATTTGCATTAAAAAGGATGGAAGCGCACCTAATGACTGAGCAAATTCATGTTCATACCAAACCGCCGTGACATACATTAGTGTGACCAACTAACTTTTCACATTCACATGCTTTTCAATTTGTCTTTGGAGCCAGGGCTGCCTGACTGTCATTATGAAGCACAAATAGGGCTGCAACTAATGAATGTTTTGCTTCGTCTATTAATTTGCTGATTACTTGTGATCATCAAGCGATTAATTGCTTAGTCTTCCCTCAGCAACGTTATGTAATCAAATAGGTTTTTTTATTTATTTATTATTTGTACAAACAGCAATCCCAAATCTGAAAGATGCTCAGATTACTTTCGCAGCACATTCATCCAGATCTGAGGAGCTTTGATGGACTTACTAATTGTTGCAGCTGTGCTCGGCCCTGATATCAATCCTCGGTATCAGTTTTTGCACATTGCACCGCCCAGATCTTATGCCAAAACGTGGGCTTTCTGTATATTTATTGCATTTCACTTGATCCACATATTGATTCCAGAAATCTTCTCATTCGTTTGGATTTCCCGCAGTGTCATCATCTCCCACTCAAATCCTTGACTTTCTCATACATCTTTTCTCACATCCTCCCGCCCCGCTCTCCAATCTGCTGTCCCAAAAACATCTGAAACGCAATGTGAAAAAGATCTGAGGGCCATAAACCTGTTACATTTTAATACGTCTACCTCAGTACTTCTCCTGGTGCTTCTCTCTTAGAAGTTAAACACTGCAAAGTTAACAGTGTAAATTAATGAATGACTTGATTTGATTTTTTTTTTCCTGTACATCAAACTGTTCACATTCACTTTCCAAATGAGCAGGTTGGCATGCGCTGTGGCGTGTGAAGGTGCTCATTAAAGTGAGCTGTCAGACTGAAATATGACCCCTGAGACGGGACTTTCCATGTTGTGGGGTTTGAAGATGTGAAGATGAGCTAAACTACAAAGCACTTCAAACACCAGCAGCAGACCTTTATTACTGTCCTCGTGTCCCCTGCTGCAAAATCAAAGCCTCATTTGACAAGATGAGGAACCAAAGGAGCTAAATAAGACTGTGTTATTAGAGTCGGTGTTTGTTTTGTCCGTTGTGGACTTTTAGTTAAGGGGATGGTAACTCTGGTCCACATTCAGACATACAGTAGTAGTAGATGATGCCGCCTGCTGCAAAACAGAAAAAAAAAGAAGAAGAGGAAGAGCTACTGTAGAAACATGGCGGTGCGACAAGATGATTATATTCCATTTCTGCAATTAGATCCTCTTAAATCTCCTACTCTGGTCCTTTAGTAGAACCCGCCACTCCGCTTGCAGCCCCCTTTGCCGTGCTTCTGTTTCCCTTCGCTGTTTTTTCGCAACAATAAACGTGTCAGAGTGAATCAGTGTAAAATCAAGAGCTAATGTGACATCCTCATTACCCCTCGCCGTTATTTTAAGTAATACTGTGACCGACGGGATCGGCTTTACAGCTCCGAGCCTGGCAGGTGTCCTGTTGCTTGCTCCGCACTGATAGCTGCTGGGTGAAAACATCAGCGGTTAAGATGTTTCATATTCATTATTTGTGATGACAGGCTTGTTAGAGGTGTTGGCTGCCTGGTCTTATTCAGAAATAGTGTTGCTTGCTGCTGTTTGTTTTGTAGACCACCATGCCTGCTTGGTTATCAGTGTGTGGTTGACGTGGCTTGATTGCGTAGATAAACGGCTGTGTTAAAATTGAGATTGAATGTATTTTTATTCTATTCTATCTTATTAATGTCTATTGCATGTTGCCTGTCTATGTTTCTAGCAACTTCCAAAACTGTGCATTTATATCCCTTCTATCCTCAGTTACTGTTTGTTCTTTATCTGAATGAGGTTGGAGCAAATTATTGGTAAAAATTCATGACCACGGTTCTGAAACACATCAACAGTTGTGCTGCTTTAATATTGCGGATGAATGATAAATCAATGGCAATGTCCGTGGTGCAGAAACATCACATCTCATCTCTGTAAATTTTCCCCTGATCTGTTTTGCATCTTCATATTCCAATTAGAGATTGACCAGTGTGTTATGAATAAGGCTGACACGGATGCAGATTATTAGTGGTTTGTGTCTTGATACGTCTTTTACATAGTTTTCGTCTTTTACGTCGTTTTCTTCTTGTTCTGTCTTTTACCTTGTTTTTGTCTTGTTACGTCTTTTACGTCGTTTTCTTCTTGTGACGTCGTTTTAGTCTTTTACGTAGTTTCCGTCTTGTTACGGCTTTTACGTCTTACACATAAATGAATACATAATTTAAAAGCCTGGTTTCTTCACCTTTCAAAAAATCTGCCTTTAAACGGGAAATAAATAATGATCAAAACTATGAATGAATTTCTATATGTTGTTGTTAAGACTAAAAAAAGTTTGTGTTATTGAAAATCAGCGTCAAAATTAGTTTTAATACCGGCACACTGAGCAAAATGACACCGGAACTGTATTCAGGCACAAATTTCGACAACGCCTATCTATCGTCCTTTAGTCTTCTCAGACACACCTGTCCCTCAAGACGTGAGTGTGCTTTTACGGTGTTCTTATCTCCATGGTTACAGTTTCCTCCTGCCACCTGACATCACTGCAGCATTACGCAGAAAACCCACTCATTACTCTAAGCAGGCGACAGGGGACATCAGCATGAGACAGAACACACAGAAGAGCACAACAAAGAGCAAAGTGAATGCAGATAAGGAATCGTCGAGACAAAAAAAAAAAAAAAGCACAATTGGAGATGGTGAGAAAACTGGCAGGAAACTAAAAACTTGGAGCCTCATAAAACTCTCCACTGACACATGCAGGGACATGGTAAACAATCATAAAAGCAGTAGATTTTTAGATTTGACTTTAGAGAAACAAGCGCTGCTGTAACTTCTCCCACCTTTAGCTGCAGCACACCTCTCTTTGAAATATATCCCCAAGTATTTTAGCACTTAAATCATATGAAGTTCTCTTTTTATTCACAGCCCCAGTTCCAAGTTCTACATAAAGCGAATGTATAGAGTTTAGGTAATTGATTGTGAACCCGTGAGATTACGTATTGGCTTTTGAATTCAGTCAAAATCCAATGGGGACACTCCGAAACCAGGACACTTTTACCAATAACAGAGGCCGTGAGGCTTTAAAATAGGACAGGACCACCCACTGAGCACCGCGACAGCCACAAACTGTGGAAAAGAATAACGACGTCAGCGAGTCGACTGGAGCGCGTTCCATGGGGTCCTAGTATTGAAGTCTATGAAATCTACAGCTTAATGATGAAACAGAAGAGTCAACATTGTTATTTTAATTTTGTAAAAAGTGAGACGGGGTGAGTTAATTAACACGTAGTAAATAACATTTATTTAATAAAATAGACTAAAGGTAGTTTTAACATAAGTTAAATATTTTACAGATTACATTTGAAACAATTTTATGAGAAAACAAAGTTTATAACATTGAGTAGATTTTAAAAATGAAAGAGGAATGGGATTGATTTATTTTAAAGTCACTGATTTCAATCATTTTGAATTTTCATCTGATTTTCTTTTTCTCTAAATAATATTTTCTACACACTGACCTTGACCTTTGACCTTTCATCACTAAACTCTAGATCCAAGTGAAGGTTTAGGCCGAAAACAAATTCCCTCGCGTTGTTCCTGAGATACTGCGTTTACCAGAAAAGTACGGACCTGGCAGAGACATGACTCGAACCAG
The DNA here is from genome assembly GCA_037367275.1 of Coranthus polyacanthus. NCBI lineage: Eukaryota > Metazoa > Chordata > Actinopteri > Kurtiformes > Apogonidae > Coranthus > Coranthus polyacanthus. The sequence goes on from JAPQRN010000016.1 coordinate 7,086,910, forward strand.
ATTTTTGCCAGCAGATATTGCCAAAAACGACCCTGACCTTTCACCACCAAGAGTGAGGTCAAAGCCAGCAGGACCTCTGACCTTTGGCCACCAAAAATCTTTTTGGTTCATCATTCAAAGGAACAAATTAGAATACAGTCTGTCAAACTGTCCCTGCGAACGTCTGACCGACCGACAGAGACATGGCTGTAGAGATGAGCCGTGGACGTATTTAAAAAGAAGATGCAAAAATATCTAGAAGGAAGGAAGACTTTTACGTAGCAATGTACGTAGACTGTTCTACATAACTGACCAACAATATGCATTTGTGTCTTTGCCAGCTGAATCTAAAAACAAAATGACTCTGGCACAGCTGTGTTTATGTTTAAACAAGCATATCTTTAGAAAGTGTAAGTGCACTGTACCACCTGACCTTTGCTGACGCACTCCTTTAGAGTTAAAAACAGTGTCATGGCACGCCCACTAAATTACCAGGTGCACTCGGAGGCGGGGATATGTGCGCCTGATCCAGATTAAATTACCACTTTGCTTACAAGAGGTCGCTCCTATTGAGTCGTACCAGCTTGAAAACAGGGCCCTCAGCCTGAAACTGTTTGTTTTTTAAAGGCTAACTATTTTCACGTCAAGAAATGGCAGGTATTCAGTTTTTTTCTTCCTCCGAAAGTGAGTCTTGAAAACTACACATCACAAAAACACAAAAGAGTCAATGAAATGATGTTTCAGAGCAGGGTGACCCAAGTGACATAAGAAGCATTCATTTTTCTACATGTTATCAAAGTGATCAGCTATAAGTCCATTAACAATAACTTTAGTAACGGCTCGTACTAAACCTGTGTGTGTTTCATACAAAGTATTAAACACGGGTTCAGGGTTGTTTATTCTTTTTTACGAACTGTTTTGGCTTGGAGTGTTTCCGACTTCTTGTTTGAATCCCGAAACCGACTTTGACTGAGAGTGATACCTTTTCTGTTTAAAGCTAATGGAATATAGTCCACTCATCATGAGCCAGTCACACATTCTTTATTCCAGTGGAAGTACAGATACTTGTGTAGAAAAAAAAAAGAGTCTGGTTTAAGTAGCTGTTTCTGTGCAAAGCTAACTGAACTTCAAGTCATATTAATATAATGTGGAAACTATTAAAGCATTCTAATTTCAAAGAAAAAAAACAGAAAACGTACAAAAAACAATGAAGGTTGCAAGTATCGACCGATGCTCCATTTATTCTGCTTAAAGACTCCAATGCTTTGTAGTTTTTATTTTACTTTTATTACTCATCCTCAGCCTCAGACCACTGCCTTTATATTTATACATTTATACTGATGGATAAGAACGTGAATTGGATTGGTACTGAGAAAAATAAACACCTGGTAGAAATACGCCCTGGAAATGAACATCCTGCAAGCGCCGATGTGAAAATGCGAGTCTGACTGATGTTGTCTGAAATTGTACCGACCTCAAACTGTAGAGCACATGTCCATCGGGAAAGACGCGCAGCATGATGTTGTCGGTCGTGGTGTCATGGATGAAGGACCTCTTTGAGTGGACGAAGAAGACGTCAGGGACCCAGATCTTCTTGACCAGGCGGCCGTCGAACGTCATGCTCTTGTTGGTGCTGCTGGTGAACGACAGGCGCTCGTCTTTCCAGTAGTGCCTCAGGTACAGGGTCATGGTGAAGTCCTGATGGAATGACAGACAAAAGAACTGATGACCTGCTCAGAGTCAAATCTACAAAAAAAAAAAAAAGAAAAAAGAAAAGAGCCAGTTTCAGCTGGGCCGACGTGTTGAAGCATGTGGCAAAACTTGAATACTTTTCTGAATTCTGAACTCTCGGGTGAACTTCCTTGACCATACGAGCGTATTTTCAATACATTCTCGCAGTGACTTTATGGTCTCAGAAAAACCGTCTCAGTGTCAGCCAGAAATAGTTTTATATAAAACTGCGGTTCAGAGAGTTTGACCTTTTCTCCTTCCCGCTTCATGTGACCTGCACAGCTGAGAATAAACTTTATAGTATTGTATCAATGGTGAGTAAAACACTTGTCAAACCTCAAAAACCCCTGAACCAAGTTTTTAAATGAAGCACAAAGAAGAAG
>JAPQRN010000016.1:7089102-7117351 GCA_037367275.1 Coranthus polyacanthus
AGCTCTGTCCTCTTTTTGGTCAGTTTGAGCCTTTGAACTCGTGCCGGCGCTTTAGAATCTCTCTGGTGAGCAAAAATGTTTTTAAGAAGTCCTTCATCCCAAGCACCATAAATATCCTCAGTTCAACAATTTGGTTGATGACCTTTTAACTCTCATCCAACCAGGTACAAATCACTCTAAGAAACGACAATCAAAGCAAAAGAATTCACTCATTTCTTCTCAAAACATTATTAGTTACATAATTAATGTCACCAGAAAAAAAACAACTTGTTTCTATTATTATTATTATTAGGAGAGTTACAGTTGGTTTGCATATTATGTCAAATGAAAATAGAAAATTTTCTTTATTACAAATTGAAACTTTTGTCCCAAGCATAATCGACGTTAGCACTTATACGCTTATTTACCATCCTTTCATTCTAGTATCATTTATTATCTGAAACCAACCGGGATCATTACATAACCTTACATAAACCTCCAAATACTTTTTAGATTTGAATTTTTATTTAAGTCATTAGTAGACGTTTTCGAAGTCTCACCGGTTCCTTATTTTTTGCTGGATTGAGTTGAAATTTGTGCTGAACGTCCAAGAAGGGATGATTTGCAGCATGTATTCAGATAAATAGTTGTTGCTGAAATCGAATAAATAAAAACGTATTGAACTTTTCATTTTAGGAAACGTGTAAATCACAGCGGTGACGTTTCTGCACTCGTTTCTAACATCATCAACTAATAGCATGAGAAGATAATAAAGTAAGTCCAGTTGTGAAAAGCTGTCACTGAATAAAATGAAACCAACATACGTTCAATCTTCAGCTCTTTTTAATGCGATGTGTCTTTTAACCCCCTGTCAAATAAAGGTTGAATAAATGTAACTCAGATTTAGATTTTTTTTTTAATTTGAATAAGTAAAATACATGGTGATAACACAGAGCTATGAACAACACACACTACAGTCAGTTTTCGCACATGATTAGTCTCATGTTTTATGCAGGACACGAGACTTAATGACTGACAGAACCTCCTGATAATGTGTGATAATTTAAATCAGGACCCATAGCAAACATGAGCTGAATTGGCTGCTTTTTTTTTTTTTCTGCCGCCCCCCGCATTAACACTTTTAAACACTAATGTCTTATGTCTAACGTGAAACACTAATTAAAACAGAAACAGGGGGGGAAGTCATTAAGGACAAACTGACTGACAAAAATCATGAAATATGAAAATGACAGAATGAAGCAGCCGCGAAATGTGACAAAAACATGCACCTCCGGGATCTGCTCGGACGATCGGAGGATGAGGGTTGAGACGCAGGCGATGACATGATCTGCTTTCATGTGTTATTAACTGCTTGTTCTCTGCTGTTTGTTTCTTAGTCACCGTCTGTGTTTGGTGAGCCAAAAACACTTGGCCTTGGACAATTGAGATCTTTGTAGACAGTACATTTGTGGTATAATTATCTAATGATACAACACAGAAACAGTAGGAATTCTGCGCCGGTTCACAGACCAGATTCCCCCCCGTATTGTTTCGACAGACTGGCAGCTGGATCACCTGCTGCCGTACTGCTGTGATTTGATGTCTGCGAGTTAACTCTGCACGGTCGGTGCAGGTTAAAAAGAGAATCAACAGCTCATGTATGATTAGTGAAAGCAGTGCCGTTGAGACCTGGCCTTCGTAGCTCTGTAGAAATAAAAAGTCAACAAAGCCGAATTCCACAACAAGTTGTCTCTTTGCTCTGTCAGTTACCTGCGCCTGAGAACAGCTGTGTTGTTTGATATTTTATAAACAATGAAACAATAATTAGTTCCAGGCCTCTGTGTTTGCACAGTGAGGAACATCACTGACAGGGGCAACAAGTGAACTTCTGTGTGGTCATTAAAACATTCATCTGTTGAGTGTTTTTACTCCACAGATGTCAACATTACATTCCCACATCCCTGTTTCTTTTACCATAGTGTGGAGTTTTCCTTTTGTTACGTCTTTACCAGTATTTGTCAGTTTGTCTCTCTATTAGGAGTCTACAATTTCGGACAAAACATCCTGATATTTTTCTTTTATTTCGTCATTATTTTTGGGTGAGTTCCCGATGACAGTGACTGCTGATGATGAAGTGTCGGCCGTTCTGGGTCAAACGTCAAGAGAAACCAAAATTCCCATTTGTTCAGACAGGCTGAAATTGTAAAGAAATATATCTCGATCGCAACTCATGTGATTTGATTCTAATTTACCACATACATGCATAGTGTCAAGATCTAGTGCTTGTGCTAGAAAGCACTCAGAGACCACAAACCTCCACTAAGGCAGCTCAGTTCCCCGCCACAACATACCATCCCCAGCATGAGAATGCAAATGTATGCAAATTTCGCTCAAGGTTTTATTTTACATTCTGGAAGGCAACGGCTCGAAGATACTCCAGTTGAAATCTGAAACTCTTGAGACATAGCGATTTTAAGAAAATCATCTGCTGTGAACTTTCAACTTTCAAGGTCAAACTTTTTTGTGGCACTTGACACCATGTAGTGAATTCAAATCAGATCAGATCAGTTTTCATCGCCCCGTGTTAACACGTAGGAATTTGGGAAATTGTTTTGGACCTTGATCTTTGACCAAATCATCAGGAACACACGCACAAAGGAAATAAGGACAGTTTGTCTAAAATGGTGGGTGCTAGACAGACAAACGTAAGTATTGTCTAGCATATGTCATAAATACAAATATAAATATGTTATGAATCAATTCCTTGACTTGGATTCACGTTTCCTTGGAGTGGAGAGGATGTGATACTGTCAGTTCTATTATCAGTAATGAATGAATCAAATATGGCGGATTTAGAAATGAAAACATGTTCTCAGTTCTGGATCGTCTCCAAGATCAGCAAGAAATTGATCACATTGATAAATGTTGTCATGCAGCAGGTGGGTGATTTTCTTTTCAGAGCAATAACTGCCTTCATTTACTAGGATATAATAAAAATGTCAACAAGTGCCCAGTCTCTGGTGAAGAATCTTTCATGACCTGGACCGTTTCAGAGGAGGACCGAGACACGGGACTGACCTAACTTGTGTAAAAATTCCAAGTCGAAATGCAACTAGTTTTTTAGTTGCAGGTGTGGACAGACGGACAGACAGACAGACAGACCAATCGCAGGTCTCAGACCATCTGGATCAGTACATTCAGTCCTTGGTTCAACCTTGTCAAACATTCTGTCGAAAACCTCAGCTTCAACTATTCAACATGGAACATTCAGTGCTAATCCTGCTTTATTGTAATAATGTGTTTTCTTACCATGTCGACCTCAGAAATGCTGTCTAAGCTCTCCACCTGAACATCCACTCCAACGGGGATTGCAGGACCTGTCAAACAAAAGGACACGATGAACAAATACATCGCAGCAGGCGCTGCTGCCCAGCTGCTCTGAGTGAACTCTTTATTTCTATGCCTTCTTACGAAAACATCCATAAAATAAAGGTCATAGTGCTTATGTTTGGGTGCGGCAGTACAATTCACTGACAACCAGAAGTGGATATGTGTCGTTAATGTGCTACTAAATCACACCAGCAGTTTGGAGGCTTTCAGAAAAAATAATCACATTTTTAAACGTCCTAAAGCTCAGTTATGTGCCAAAGCTTGCAGCCCGCGTCACAACGTAACCCAAATCACTCGGTATTTCTTGTTTGAAGCCGGTGTCTGACAATTTCTGCACATCCACGGCTTAAGCTAAATCAGTCTCTGCATCTCACACATCTAAATATGCTGATAGTATGTTAAACCGCTGAGGGAATTACATTTAAAATCCCAAACTGCGGCGGCATCAGTGCGCAGGAAACGTTCCTCTGGAAAGTTTTCATTATGTTAAAGTTGAGTTCAATTGACATTCTGCTGCTGTGCTAGCAGTAGATCCTCTGAACATCCATCAATACTCTGATCCTGATTAAGATTTATCAACAGCTGCAGGCCAGCCTTCCACCTTTGGCATTCAGGAGGCATAAAGGCATATTCCTCCTGAATTTGGTGGCCTTTTTATCTTTCCTCTGTCAAACTCTTAGCGTAATTAGTGTCAATAGGAAACACAAATGTTTTGGATGAACCCCTGATCTCTCAGACATATCATTCCCCATCCCACTGCTCTTGTTTCCTGTTATTGTTGTCGTCTACGTTTGGGAAACAAAAAAAAAAAAAAAAAGGCATAGAAGTACCTAAACATATCTTTAAAAACTGAACTTTTATTAACATCTGTCATTTCCAAAGTGCTTTGACAGACAAAGCGAAAAGCAGAAACTCAGAAAGTAAATGTAACAACAGAGAGCACAAAAAAAACCAAAAAAAAAACATCAGGCCAAACAAATGCAAGACAGAGATGGTGAAGTTAAAAACAACAGGATACAAAGATGCAAGATGCACAGCAGATGGTGTAAACAAGAAGACAGACACGCGAGACACTCAAATAAATAAAAAACAACCATAAAAGCAATAGAAAGACATCCCATCACGAAATAAAAGCAATAATTCAAAAGGAATAAAACAATAAAAAAAATGGAATCCCATACGGCAGCTTAAAGCAGTAAAACAATAAGATAAAAAGAATAAAATGATATGGCATGAAAAAAAAAAGTTAAAATGTGTCTCACTGAGCAGAAGCATTTCTACACAAAATAAAATCAGACCTAAAGTGGAACCTTGTGGTCGACAGGTAGTACAAGCTGTTGAAGGTGAATAATTACTTATGGTGACTGTGTGTCGGGGACACCATCAAGTACTTTAAACCTCTGTACAGTCTACGAAGCAGACTACCAAAAAAAATTAATCAAAGGTGTGACGGCAACACTTGACCGATTGACCTTCATCTAAAAAATCTCATATAAAGAGGAATTAAGTCAGATATTCTAAAGAGGTGCCGGGTGTTAGTGAGCCCCTCTTCTGAGTGTCTAAAAGATGAGAATAAAACGAGATCGTTGTTCATCTTCAGGAGGAAGGCTTTCTGCACTATGTAAAGCTCTAAAACTGCACCGACACCTCTCTTTGAAGCCGGTCGTTCAGCGGACTCCTTCTCCAGGTTCGCCGTAGATACGCTCACAGAACGCGACACCTGCACCGGACGTCGCATCCTCTTTCAAGGAAGGGCTCATTTTATAAGTTAGACTATAATCCATTCATTAATTGGAATTAAAAAAAAGGGATTTATAAACTGAAAAAGGTACATGATGCACTTTTAAAGTCATGTTAAGCAAGTGTGGAGCGCAGCACGTCTACATGTAGACTGGTATAAAGAAAAATGTTAAATTAAATGTAATATTTTAAATTGGGATGTTTAAGACTGGGTTGAAACATCCCACCTAACACATCCATAAATTCACCAAAAAAAACATCAGTGTTTTCTCTGTAGAAGTGCAGTTCCAGGAGAGCAATTTAATATGTGGTTTATGGCAGTAAAATATGTCAACAATACGGTACAAACAAAGTTCTGTCTCCCAAAGACAACATACATAACATACATGCATGTCAGCAACATAAAATATTAATGTGAGTTTCAGGGATGGGCCGCAGCACAGGGGACAGAATGTGACACCGAAAAAAAAAACACATTAATGACAACTTTTAAAAAACATTAGTGACCAAGCGAACTCATATTAACGTTTGGCCCAGTTTTGGGCTGAAACCCATGAGCGGGCAGCTGTCTCACTTAAGCAGTGTGTGAATGAGGGATCTCAACACATTACGCAGTACATTATCAAGTCAACAGGAAGTGGAACGACTGACCCAAAAACAGATCTGAATTCTGTTTATAGGCTATCCTAACAGAAAAGAGGATATTCCAGTGACCGAAACCGACAGCTTTTAGCTTCTACTAAGTGTTCTTCTTCACTGGGCTGCAAGTGCTGCTGGGATTTCTTGTGTTTATGTTCATTTTGCGCCGTAAAAAGTGAGTCTAGGTTGAAATAATACTTAATACTAACTAATACAAAATGAAATCCCAAAATACCAAATATTAAGGTGGATTAAGCATATTTGAATTACTTGTTGATAACGTTTCAAACAACTTCAAGTATATAATAATGAGCAGACTAATAATGAAAGAGTAAGGAAATTATATATTTACTCAAAGTAAAATCAGTGGCTTTGAACTGCTACTAAAACCTTAAACATGTTTTTGGAGCTGTAAATGGAATTCTATGACTTAATTGTGAGGAAACACCTCAATACTGTTGATAATAGACAAATACAAAGCTGCATTTTATAAATGAAAACAGCTCAACCGGAGTCTGACAAACCCCGACGGGTTGAACCAAAGCCCTCATACCGCTTTGCTCTGAATCACCGGACCCACATGGAGACGGTAATTTTGCCTTGTAAAGCCGCTGCCTCGATCAGTAAATTTTTTTTGTCGGTTTGAATCCGAAACAACGTATTAAAACACCACAGTGACACAACAGCGCAAGCTGCAGAATGGCTCTTTTAGTCTGAGAACTCTGGTAGGTTTAAGAGGCTTTCAGTTCCCCGTGGTGAAAGGACCGTACGACGGCACGAAAAACAGGCGCAAACTTTCTAAATATAGTGCACACGTAAACGGATATTGATTTTTAGACAGGCCTTTGTTGGGCGATAAAACACTAAAACTCAAACTAACCCTTTCTGAGCCTCGTATGGTTCTGCTTAAGTGTCTTATGATCCCCGAACTACTCCTGTCACACACGTCCACACCTGGACATTCAGACACTGATCACCACACTCTCAGCCTCTTTACAACTGAAAATTACCTGGAGCTTCAGTAGATCTAAACTCTGAATATTTAGTACCTGGATCTGAATACATTTTTGTGAAATTTAGTGAATCTAACACATTTTTTGACAAATATCTAACGAGTACTTTTAATGATGTCGTTCTTTAAGTCCTTTGATGAAAACTCCATATATCTTTACAACTTGATTCTTGCATAATGTGAGGATATCTGCCCTGACCTCTGACCGTTACGTAAGTACAGCAGCCCTACACGAGAGTCTGTCGCGTATCAGCGGCCGGCGTGCTCACACTAAACAGATAAAAACCAAAGTGGAGGGAAGATTTACCGGCGATTTGAACCACTTTGCATCACTTATCTATACAGTCGTAATCCCAAGAGATTAGCAGAGACGCTAAATGGTAGATTAGACTGACCAAAGCCATTCAGATGTGGGGCCGTGCGCGGAGGGATCTCTGTATTTGGGATTATTCTTCACTTACTGGAACAATGGCATCAAGTTGTGCCTAAGGTCTTGTCACATTAGGCATAAATATCCATCTGTGCTCACCATGACCCCATCAGCAAATATTCAGCTAAAGCATATTCAGCCATAAGTAGCAAAACTGCAACCACTGAGAAAAATCTACAATACAAGCTAGTAGACCATCATGAGCAGCAAACTAATTATGAAGTTCGTTTCCTTTATGAAACACATCATGCATTACTTTAGGGCAGCGATAAAACCATGAGATCTTTGATGGAATAATTGCAGTAATTCAGACGGGATTGTGGAGAGAGTCTGTAACAACTGGAACTGCTTTCTACTGAGGAAAAAGAAAAGCATTCAGAGACCTTTTAGAGAGATGTCTGAGCTAATACAACAAGAATGAATCTTTACCAAATGATAGAAAATGCAGAGAAGAAGAGGATCAGTTCATGACCCAGAACATCCCTCATCTTTCAAACATAGCGGCGCTTTTGTTGTAGTCTGACTGTGTGTGTCTAACCATATAGATCGGGTACACTGGCATTTTATATTAATGACTCACCGCTGACTTGAAGCTACAGGATGAATGCTGAGGTACAGACCCACCTTCATCCACTAATCATACCTCACCTGGAGAACCTGCAACTGCAACTCTTCAGAATCCACAATCCCTTATATGCTTTATAATGTAACAGAGTAACAGCAGCAAACAGCGTCCATTGTCATTGTCGTCAATTTCATTGATAAATTCTTCTCTTTTTTGTCATTTTTACCAGATGTTTTCATTTTTAGCCTTTCTCTTGCTCTTTGCTTGTGACTACATTTCAAAAAGTTTAGCAAAATATGTAAATGCAGTAGAGTAGTGGAGTACACATCATTAACATACATTAACATAATTTCCATGTTGCAAAAATGTTGACTGTAAATAAAAAATGATGTTGTTGTTGTTCTCCTCAGAAGTGCCAGTATGATCTATCTGCTGGTTGTTATTTTTAGCATTATTTAAACTTTTAATGGTTAGGTTCAGAGGTGAGAAGTACAGGTTTATTTATTTATTTTTGAATTAAGTTATTTGTTTATTTAATAAGGACAGTGCCCATTGATGAGCAAGTGTATTAGAGTAATACAAGATGCAAACATGATGGATTATAACTATAGATAATTTACATCTGTAGTCCCAGGTAACAAAAGATGGAACATTACAAGTAACAACATATAGATGTTACTCTACGTAAGTAGAGTTTTTAACTATATCTGCATTTAAGTTTCTGGCAACATCTGTGCGCCTTCCTGACATTAAGATCGATTTCAACCTAAATGGATGGAACAATAACACGCAGAAAAGATGATCCCTTGGTCTATCCATCGGTGAATATCACACGCAACAAATGTAACGAGGAGACAGCGACGTGAAAGACATAAAGAGATGAAAAAGCACAATGTAAAAAAAAAAACGAACAAGATGAAAAAACACAATGTAAAAGGCATAAAACGACACGACGTGCAAGATGTAACTGCCGCCATCGGGCAAAAATTCTATAATTACCTTTCAGCGTATTGTAATTCAAGTGGTCTGAGAGGAAACGAGGCGTCTGCATCTACACGACTCTGAAAATCCAGCCTGTGACAGGTGGTTTTGGTCAGTCGCAGGTGCTTTCAGACAGGTAAATACGTGACTGACAGCTGTAATTACACTTCACTGATTCAGTGGCTCCTCACAGAAGCTTGGAAAAGTCACTTCAGTGTTCCACAGCGTCGTGAAATGGCATCAGGTCATGATAGGTCATTATATGTAGTCTTTTCATTTGGACCGAGAGGACAGAGCTGCAGAAGGAAGCTCCTGCGGCTTTAATGTGATGTGACATTCAGCTCGCTTTGCACAGAAACAGCTGGTAGAAATGTCCTTCAAAGGGGCGTACAATTCAGAGCCTGTACTTTTCACTTTTACTGTAAGCACACAAGTTGGAATCCGTAATTTTACTTTCGGAAATACTTCAGAAGTAGGTTCGGGAAATACTTTAGTTGCCTAAATCTGTCAACTTACAAACACTGGTCTCTGCTTGCTGCACTTTCTAAGTCAACCTCGTGCCAAGTAGCACCTCATTCATCAGTGAATTACTTCCCCCAAAACCTTGTCTGCACTGACGTAATTAGACGAGACACATTATTAGAAAAGCACAATTAGAGTTGCAGTTTACTCATATATACAACATTTTCCTATTATGTTGATAGAAAATGTAATCAGGTTGACATTACATTACATTTTCTCCAAATGTGTTTGCATATTAGCTCTGCTTAAGTGTAATTTCCATAAGACAAGGTCGTTGCAAGACAAAGTAATGCTGCTGCTGCCTCTGCGACGGAGAAATGGAAAGTGACTGGTGGCGTGGAGGAGGTTAGATCAGACGATCGCACTGTCTGTCAGGTGCGTAAATGGATCGCACGTATCATGTTTGCATGCAGGAAGGTGGATACAACTGACTGTAAGCAGCCGCTAATCAATGCACAAAGCTTAAGTTTGATAATGACCCGTGTTAATGATCTGTAACTAAAAATATATTTGGGTCGTTCATGTTATTCAGTGAATGTTCTGTCTCTATGATCTACTGATTCACATTTTCTCTAAAATGAGCCACATATTTAGAATAAATGGCTTAAATGACTTGGCTTATGGCTTATGTATCAGACACTTCAATCATGTTAAACTACAGTTATTTTTTTATTTTTTTATTTCTCATTGTTTTCTTTGTTTGCTGTGTGTCCTTGAAGTCCTCGTCTGCCCTAGCAGTGTGTACTTTTTCACCTTCCAAAAAAGACTTCTTTTCAGACCATTTTCAGGAAGTGACACAACTCAGCTGCAAACGGCAGGAACCTTCAACTGTCATTCCTAACATTTTTTTACTTTTTAAAATGTTTCAGACGTTATCCAGTTTGTCACACTCTTAAAGTTCCACCGTTAGGAGATTGTATCCAGAATGTTTGAAGGAGGTTAACTAAGCTCTACATTTTCCAGCCTGTTACGCTACAGGGTGGAAGTTCCAATAGAATTTGATGGAATACTTTAACTTCCGTCGTATCTATCGTAAAATTCTTCACAATTATTATTTTTTGAGTCCCTGAGCTTGACCTATATGTGTTCCTAAAAGCAAAGCATGCCGATATTCTGATAGAATGATAAAAACACGAAGAACATGTAATGAGTCAACTAAATTTTATTTTAGGGCGGGAGGAGATTTATGTTTTACTTCATGGAGATGCAGAACTAATGTTTATGGCACTGTTTCTGAGCGCTGTGTGTGTGTGTGTGTGTGGAACAAAGAAGAGACTGGAGCAGATGTCGGCAATAAAATGAAGAGAAGTCTGCAATTATTGCACTCAGTTTGACAACAAGGTTGGGATGAAGCTAGCGTTCCACGGTTCTACCAGCACGATGAGGAGTCCTTAAAACACCGTCACAAAAATGTCACAGCAACAAGAACAAAACAACAGGGCAACAACGAAAGGTTTGTGATACCCGAACACGCTGCGCCTTCACGGGAGACCGTTACCAGCCAGGTTGAGAAGAAGTACAGTGAGGAAGCTGCTGTTCTGAAAAACAATTTGATGGAAGCCAAGAAAGTAATAACAAGTAATAACAACCGATGCATGGATATGTTCTGAGGCGTGTGCAAAGTTGGAAGACCACTCGTCCAACAGCGTAAAAAAAACCCCTGAGTGATGGGACGGAGGTGTTAGGTATGGACAAGTACTGTCTCGCAAGGACGCCCACGCGTTTAAAACCATACTCACTACGTTTCCACCACAACAGAGGGTTTTCATCAGGACAGATATGTGGCTCTGAAAAATAGCGATCGAGTGATCGGCATATATTTTATCTACAAGAAAGGAATACCAACCATAACATAAGTAAAGTCTGAAAAAGTGTTTAAAGTGTTGTAAAACATGAAATGGTAAACTTCAATCAGTTTATTATTATTATTCTGGTTTGGGTGGAGGGCACGTGTTAACCATGATGTTGCGACTACTCGACTTGAATTGGCCAGATTATTCGACTTCAAAAAAACAAAAATGTAAATGTCCATCCCTAATATATACAGATATATATATTTAGAACAGGAGAATGTTACCGGAGAACAGGAACAACCCATTTATCAAGTTACAATCCAGTGGGACTGGCGATACTGTAACTACTAACATCAATGACCGACTTCATTTCTATTTGGATTTTATTAAAAATGAGTCCCAATGAAAGCTATTAACAACGTGTTCTGAGGATTATCAGCAACAGGAGCACAGTTGCAGCTGCTGAGGTTATTAAAAAATAATAATTATATAAACCTGTGAGCAGCACACAGTAAATCCAACACACCTCCAATGGCTTGGGTTGAAATCTCAAAGGTGGGTGTGATGCCAACAAAAGTAAAATAACAGCGATACAACAGCTTAATTAGTGGAAAACACTTCAGTACATAGTCTCGAGCAGTCGGTACTTGTTATTTCTCTGTCTGTGCTCAAGCATCTGCTGTTTCATTCAATACCATAGACATTATAGAGAGTAAGCAGTGCACTAGTAGATGCACAAAATCAATGGAATAATCAATAACAGGCACTATTTATTACGCGTCTAGAAGATGCTAACAATCATTATGCATGTATAAAATGTCTATTCTGTTTCCACGGGTGAGTATAATCTACCTGTCCCATCATTAAATATTACATGTACAGTACAGATATTTTTGCATTTACCCGACTCGGTCCCGTCCCGTCTGTAATCACCCTCAGGTGGCATGTATATGTTGAAAGTCAGCCGACGGACAAACCAGCTGAAATATTTATGAAGCTGTCAACATGTTTTGCTCTTTGCCGTCTATAGGAACCAGCAGCGGTCAGCCTCGTGTTTGTAAGAATAAATACAGAGTCCAAAATAAATAAATAAATGGTACTGTATTGATCCAAAGGTACTGTTGCATTTTATGAAACAACTACGAGTGTAATAACCGCATCAAAATGGTCAAAATCCCCCAGTGTGTTTCAGTGTGCAGTGTTCAGGTCAGAGTGTGAATGCACAGCAGGACAGTAGAGCGTAGGAAATAGAAAATGTTATGACTATCAGTTAGGGATGGTGAAATTCCAATCATTTGTGACCAGTAATTGCCATTGATTGATCCCTCCTCTCTAAACTGCAGTGCATCTGCCGCCTCCACTGCTGTCAGTGAACAGTTCTCACTAGAGGTCGACCGGTGGTGGGTTTTTAAAGGCCAAGACAATAATGAGAGTTTGGAGCAAGAAAAAGCAGATAGTCGATTAACTGATATTACTCCCACGCTTCCCCCAAAAGATGTTGATACTGAAAGCGCATTATGCATGTCTGAAATGAATTACCTTTGACTTTATGAGTAGAACTTTAAGTTTTCTACTGAGTTTAGTAGAATTTGTGCAAAACTCCCCGGTTTTTGAAACGGCAGATCCCATCAGCCGTCAGGGATGCACTTACACACGATTTATCACAGTTAACAGGTGACAAATGTTATTTTTTTGTGTGTTTGAAAGCAGGTCCGTATCCATTTTGAATGACTTCCTCATTTGTTTACAGTAGGATATCCAGTACGCTCACCTTATTTCACCAGCTGCTGAACATCTGAATAGGTCGCGGTATTGAAATGCGTGTTGTTGTACTTGCTGGAAACTAAGCCTTTGTATTCAGCGGTGGCTGTAGAGGTTGGCTTCAATAGAAAGCTGCCATTACTATCTGCTTTGCATGGTTCCAGTGATGTCAGAATAGCTTGGAAATCAACATCACATTGTGCTGCTGCAGGGTTCTGGCAATAATAATTACATAAACAAAAACTTCAACACACTGACAAAACCGAAAAGGGGTTATCCCAAACCAACTCATCTCACCCTCCCGGATCAAGCCATTACAAGCGATGTGAAAAGTGAAAAGCAAACAAAATACGTATCACACAAAGAGACAAAAACCTTGAACTCAACATCGTACCAATACCTGCCTTTGAAATAAAAACTGACTGTCATATTGCATCCAGTGAAAAGTTCCAAAAGAAAAAGAAAAAGATGAACTGATATTATGACATCTTTACCCTTTTTATATATCCACAATGAATACACATGCTTTCATATAAAATGTTCCAAGTCCTCAAAAAGGTCAAAATGCTGCTGCTACAGAATCCTAATAAAAATAAAGAAATTCAACCATATTACACCCATCTTAGTTTCACTTCACTGGCTGTCTGTTCATGTTAGATCAGATTTCAAAATGCTTTTGATGACTTAAAACTCTAAATGGATGTGCACCTCCGTATCAGTGTATCCATTAATACTCTAACCCCTCCAACCTCAACCCTAACCCCATCTCAGTGTATCCATTAGTACTCTAAACCCCCAGCCTTGAACCTAACCCTCCAAGACAGACCTGTTCGTAGAACATAGATGTTACCGGTTACATCTATGTTCTATGAATTTTCAAATTCTAGTCATCATTCTAATCCTCTGGTTTTCTCTCTCAGCACATGGTCCCAAGCCATGTGCCTTTTCCTGTCCCTCTCTTTGTTTCCTCCGGAGATGACTGTTGGTCCTCCTCCCATATTGGACTGGACAAAGTTTTCTTTTTTTGTCTTTGTCAAGGAAATTCAATAATCTGTCTTGGGGAAACATAAAATGCGGGTTCTTCAGTTCAGACGGTATAAGATCTGTGCAGGACCACATGACATCT
The DNA here is from genome assembly GCA_037367275.1 of Coranthus polyacanthus. Lineage (NCBI taxonomy): Eukaryota > Metazoa > Chordata > Actinopteri > Kurtiformes > Apogonidae > Coranthus > Coranthus polyacanthus. The sequence goes on from JAPQRN010000016.1 coordinate 7,103,041, forward strand.
AGATAGAATAACAATATATTAATACCAGATGGACTCCAAATTTGGTCACAAGAAAGTGACTAGTGACAAGACGCTAGTGGAGGAAGGCAAGCAGAGGATGGCCTAAGCTAAGGAAAGGTTAGGGTTCCTAAGTCAAACCCTGAACCTAACACTGGTTTATGGCTGGCTTATAACAGAGGTGTTCATTTCTTCTGTCGTCTTCATTCATTCTGTTTCCTGCTGTCTTCACTGCAGCAGCTGCACTTCAAACTTCTCACAGGACTTTTCTGTGCTGTTCTATCACAGGCTGCATTTATTTTGCTTCACATAAGCATCCGGACCCTTTAGATGACCTGAACCTGATCTGCTCAGACCTGTCGTATTAATTGCGATATTTAATTTAGTAGTCACTGTAATATCATGAGCATGTTGTAATAACATGCCATGTGAGTTGTGACCTATAGGTGTGTCAATGATCATGCGTTTACTTCAGTACCTAACAGTAGCGAAGAGCAGAGACAACTAACCGTGTGAAGTCATCAACTAGCATGTTTCAAGATGGCTTCTGGCCCTGCTGGTGAAATACAATCTAGTTTTCTGATAAATCCAAGTGAGTAAGTTTTATTGCAGTACTATATCTTACCTAAGGTACAAATAAAATAAACCACAGTAATACTGTTCATTGTTTCATGTTTCGTTTTAAAATGGGCCGCCGGTGACCTGTTGGACGTTAAGAAGTTAAAATAAGTTTGTCTTGGACAATAATGTTTGCCCCGTAGAGGTGTGCCAGTGTTACTGAGGGAATTTTAATGTTTCCAAGTTGCTGAAGTACCTACTGTCATCTGATTGAGCTCTTTGTTCAAGAGCCTATTGACTGCCCCTATCATCACTGTTCTCATTTATAACTATTCTCTGTAATCACGTATTGAGTGTGGTGGTGTATATAATATATATCTATTTGAATTCTGCCAGAAACAACACACAAGACCGGGGAATTTTCAAACCAAAGACATTTACAAGTCTGTTTTGTTAGACAGCTCTATTACTGTAAGAAAGGGTTTATTCATGAATGTGGACAGGGGGGTTACTTAGCATTGATTGTATAATTCCTATAACACATTTAAGGCATCAACAAAACAAGGTTCTCCATCCTTCATTGTTCACTCACTATTCCTGTCAGACTCATTTTTTCCAACCATGAAAGACAAGGCTACTTTGGCCATGTAAATTAATTTTTACATAAACTTTTGAAAAGCTTTATGTTTTAGCAGGTATTGATGCCAGGTATCTGCCATGTGTTTCAGTTTGACTGATTGTGTCCGTCTCTTTCCAGCACTGTTATTTGAAATTAGATTATGAATTGTCGTTTAAAATCCTGCCAATAAAAGTGGGTTTTTTACTCATTACTATGAGATAAAGCAGCTATATACACATTAGAATGTCACTAATTAGGCTTTAACTGCTGCAGACCAACACAAGCTGAGCCATATCGTGACATTCACTGCACACAGAATGACTTTCATTCTGACCTCATTTGTTTTATTTGGACCATCTAATAAGTGTTCTGGTGGTCCATCTTTAAATTATTCCTCCATTAATAAGAACTTATTGCGAATAGAAGGCTTTGATGTCTGCTGTGCCGGGCTTTGATTGACAGGTGTGCATGACAGCTCACTCGCCTGCAGAGTCAGACTTTTGGAGCTGCTATTAATTGAATAAAATTGTTTTTTTTTTTTCTTGACAGACAGCTCGACTGTAGTTGCAGTTAATAAGTTGCACTAACGAGACTGTCAAATGACTGTCATGCAAATGTTTGATGAAGTTTACCATCGTGTCAGTAAGCGACCATTTAGTATTAGCTCACCCATCGCCCCTCATGCTACAGCAGCTCCTTCCTTTGTCCAAATATGGTCACTTCGGGTTCAAAAGAACCAAGACAGCGATGGCCAAAACCCAAACTTCTGGCTCCAAAGCTGCAGTCCAAGAACCAGTGGTCGCGGTAGCTCCGTCCACTTTTAATATGCAGTCTAAAGTCTAGTGATTGTTGAATAAAATCCTGCGTGAGGGGCATCACGATGCATACTAATATTTCAGCAAAGCTGTCATTTTATCAAATAAACTCAAATTAGCATGTTTTTTCCTGACAAGAGCTTGGTTTATATTTGATACAAGGGGTTTTAACCGGATACCTACCTATGGCGTACATTTTGATTGGTGGATGAGATTTGCCCCTGTAAGTATAACACATGATCAGGCTGCATATTACTTTAATTATTTTCACCACAACAACTGTTTATAGTCTGGCATTTAAAACAGAGTGATGATGGACTACACACATATATTGTCTTTTCTTACTATGAGATGATTTGAATTTTTTCTGCAAATATTTCAACAAAGTAAATATTACTCCAAAAATAACACTGCCTTATCTGTTTCACAACAATTAAATTAGAGGAAACCGGGTATGGATGTGGCATGGGGAGAGTTGAATCTAGCATGAATCTCGCAATCAGGGATAAGATAGGAGCAAGTAAGAAAGTAACTTTAAGCAAGAAAGTACATTTTCTGCCCCAGAATCTAATTCGTTTAGAACTGCAAATAAAATCATATGAGTCATATTAAATGAAGCTATAGTTTCTCAGGCAAAATGTGATGTATGTTTCTCCTGCAAATGTCCAACCACTGTGCTAATACGCCAGCTAAATGATGGCTGACAGAGGTGGGCTGGGTTGTAACACATCTATAAAAAGTATTACAACCATCCATTTACATACAACTAAGTACACGAAATTTGATTATATTTTTTTTTGGAATACCTACACAGATACAGTAGACTACAGTAGAGATTTTTGAAATCGCAATTTGGCCATTTGTTCTGATAAACGTAAAATGAGTTACAACACATGATAAATGAAGCCCTGTGGCGGTACAAATCATAGTCTCTGGATGTAAGAGAACATTTATGCTTTGTACAGAGACCAGGAAAAAGGCATATTATTGGGTGAAAATGAAATGCAAAAATGACCGTTCACACTAAAATTATGAGTCATATCACGCATTAATATGTTTTTTTTTGGCATATCCTTATGCCCTAGTTGCAGTAGTTGTTTTGAAATTTTAATTGGTGTCATTTGTAGCATACAAATGTTTAGTACTTTTTATAAAGGTTTGAGGGCTCCTGCTCAAAAATTAAGTTACAAATGCTGAACAAAAGAGTGTTGCAACCCTACCCTAAAATCTCACTTTATAAAAGACAGCTCACGTCTGACAGTAAACAAACCAAGCAGCTGTCTGTTCTCTGAGACACACGTTATCATGATCAATACTAATATAGGACAAGACCCAGGTGACAAACACCCACATTTCCCCTTAACACTGAATTTCATGTTGGTGTTTGGATGCACTTTTACAGCCAGTTTTGGAATTCCTCTCATTTCTGTGTCAGTTCTTTAGTTGGGACAAAGTGTCATTTGTGGGGTAACAGCTGTCTGATGGCGAAACAGATTGGCGCATGTGCTAATCTAAGCTGTAAGCAGGAGGAACCGCTGCCAGATTAATCTGCTCATCACTGCTGGAGTGGGGGCCAGTGTTGTGCAGCTAAGCTAGGCTAGGCTAGCCCAGCGGGCAGGCCGAGTTACGCTGAGTTGCGGCCCAGACCTACGCCACTCACCTCCAAAATAAGCATCTCCAGATGGTATCTGGGTGCCACTGACCCCGTCCATCAGTGAGCGTGGCTTAAAGCTTTAGCGACAAATAGAGGAAACAAACACTGTGTTGATTATTGGGACATTCCCCTGAGCTCATGTCCCCTCACAGATGACATGCAGTGATAGTGTGTCGCTTTGGTGCTCCGAGATAAAGCAAACGACAGTCTTCTTCTGTTCATGATATTTCATAGAACGAGCATCATCTCGTGCAATACAAAAAAAAAATGTATGGAAACATTAAAGAATGACAGCATTTGATTTGGGTTTAACCAGTAAAGCATCAGCAATGAGCCTAAATAATTGGATTATTCCACTTTGCTTTGATATAGCAAGCTAGATACAATCTTCTAATTGAATTTCCACAGTTTTGACATCAAAATGTGGCAGCAGCGGCAGCCACAGCCCTGGTATGTTGGTGGATATTATGCCATGTTATTTTAAGACTTGCGCAGGAGGATACTCAATCTTCATTTACAATATGAGTCGTTAACAGCCTCTAAAGCGATTAAACAAAACTGTTGAGGCTTCATGTGAATTTCAGCGATGCACCAATCACTCCTTAACCTGTACATCGAGACTAAAAGATTACCAAAATGCTCAGTTCCTCGTTTATACAGTTCTTAGTATAAACATGAACTGCAAGAGACTACTTGAAAACACTTGAGGGAAAGAAGAAAAACAACATGCTTGATTTATTTTGTTGATGATGCAGCTCCACTATGTGTTGGCCTTGGATCCTGTGAAAATTGCCAAAGCTGCATTAAGCTTTGGCCACTTGAGAGCCTATAACACAAGACATGTTCTGATCTTTGAGAGCTGAAAACCAGAACTACCAGAGATAGACCTTATTCAAAATCACACTGATGTTTTTAATAAAGCAAATTACTCAAAAACATTGAATGAGCAACACTTCCTAAAAGGTAAACGATTGTGTGCACAGTTGCGCCATTTATTTCACTATATTCTTTCATGTTTATTTCACTATAAAATGTTAACCCCTTACTGCCTGAGTGTATTTACAGTAATATACAGTATAAAAACAAATATTTGTGCTTTTGTTGTCAAACAGATGCTAAATTAAGTGGAGATTGTTAATTTGAATATAGCTCATACAATCTACATAAATTGAAATTTATGATGCAAATTAGCGACATTAAGCATAATTGGTCATAGTAGCAACTAAACAAATTTTCCTGTCTCAGGTATGTAGATTATTTTATTGATGTTGCTATTGCTGAAACAGGGCTTTGAAATTGAATAACAACATAATAGCAATCATTGCTGTTTCATCATCACAGTACAGCCTAATACTGCAGCAAAGTGCTTCCAATACGTTCCTTGGTATGTGTAGAATATGTATTAACCGGCATTAGTGGAATACATACGCCACCTGCATTCAGCCCGGAAGAGGTTTGACTCGAATTCGTGACAGTGGGATACAAGGGGTTAAATGCAAAACATTTTCCTAAAAAAAAAAAACCATACAATAATAATCCCTCTCAGTCATCACTTCGACCCTCTGTCAGTGTGTGGTAGAGTATTTACCTGCAGAGAGTCTGCCCTCTGCCTGTATTTTCTATTTTCCTCCTGTTCTGCTGTGTTTTGGATGTTTCTGGGCGTCGACCTTTGGGCAGTGAGTTTGTACCTCCAGTCAAGCAACAGCAGCATTACACAGCATGTGCATGCGGAACAATATAAAAATGAAGCGAGTCCGGCTGATCCTGCTCCTCTGACTTACTGCAGTACTTTCAGAGTGGTACAGTTCTATCTGAGAGACAAAACTCTGGGCAAAGCACACCCGCTGACACCTCAGTTGCCTGTCGACCAGACCTGTCATTCGGACACACAGATCGGGAAGGCAGAGGAAGCGTGTGTTCGGCTGTATTCCCTCCAAAACATTCCAATAGATTTTTGCGATGGTGTAGACGTGTTTGTGTGTGTTTTGGAACATAACTGAAAAACAGCCAGAAAATAACATTTTATTTCGGCCTTTCACTCTACTGCTCGCTCCAATACCTCTCCCTCATTCGCTAAAAGGAGTTTACAAACACAAGTGAGAAATGTTGCATAGTTGATCTTTAAGCTTCCTTATGTAACAGGCCATTTTCAGCGTGGAGATGCTACCTTGGGTGCTGCTGATGTTGTTCTTTCATGTAGCGAAGTAAGACTTTGAAAACAGTAATGTGCACATAGCAGAAGGGAGGAGAATGCCGACTGAAACAGACGCCCAATGGAGAGGCTAATTCCAGCAGAGTACATCCTGTGAGCCAGACGTACAAATTTGTAATAAAAAGGGCCAAGGCAGCAGAAAAATGAAAGAAATGTCTTAGATCCCAAATGTTAGAATTGATAAAATTATGTTAACAGTTAAATTGCTCCACAGCCAGGCTCCATTTCCTGGGGCTTGGGTCAAGTATTCATCTCGCTTTGGAGAACATGTACAACTGAACAACTGCTTTCTTGCACAACCAGCAGACAATAGCCTTTAGAGTTGCACTTCAGACCATATGATAAATGTCTCATGGCTACATTCACCAGCTAGCTGCTAACTGTTTATGTGAGGCAGGAGGTGTAAGGTTTTTCAATGAATACAGCTGTCTGCTGCTGATGGAACCAGACTGACACAAATTAGAGGTTGTGGGCAGAAAAACAAGAATGGTGGTTCTCTGTAGAGCTGTATGAGAGGGAGATAAGCCTGTGAAGTCTGTGATTATGAGCAGCACCTTTCACATGACACATCATGATCTGTCTTTTGAGGCAGAATCACGGCCCACAATCTGAATCACACATTTTCTCACCTATTGTAAGGTGTAGACTATAAGAGGATTTTCTCTTAAGTTTTCCTTAGGTTTCTGGAGGGCTTAGGCTGCGTGATTACTTTTTGTGCTGTTTTTATTGAAGGTAGAAGAAACACAAAACAAAACTGCTCATTGATCAAGTAAACACTACGTTCACATTTTCTTAACTGTGTGCCATACACCTGCGACATCTGCAGTGTTTCCTATTAATTACTGTACTTAGACTGTGGAGGCCGTTATATTCTAATTTGCTCTGCCACGGTTTCATAATGAACTCAAAATATTTTTAGACTTTGCATAATTACATAAAAGATCTCCAATGCTGTGTTTTCCTCACGCATCTGTGTAAAAACCAGACCCACTGCACATTGGAGTTCTGCAGCCGCTTCACGTTACACAAACTCCTGCAGATTTTTAGTGGTGACAGACTCTAACGAATCACTATAAACAAACTTAAAGGTTCAATGTAACGTAATAATTAGTGACACCTAGTGGCAAAGTTGCAGATTGCACTGCTCGGCCCTCACCATCTCCCTGACCCTGACTGAACACATGAAAGTGGGCCATTCAGTGTTTGTTTTGTCTGTTCTGGGCTTTTTAGTTAAGGGGATATTAAGTCTGGTCCACACTCAAACACAGGTGACACTGCTGCACCTGAATGCTGGATGCCACCCTTTATAAAATGGAAAAAAAAAAGAAGAGGAAGTTCATTCTGTGTTTTTGTAGAAACATGGCGGACTCCATGAAAACCTCATTCTGAGGTAACGAAAACAAAACCATTCTCATTTTCATGTGATTAAACACTAATGAAAGCATAATTCATCATAATATTAGATTCCATTTCTATAATTGGATCCTCCTAAATCCCACTAAATCGTACACAATTGACCTTTCAATACACTCACTAGCCCAGCAACGGTAATGCTACAACCCATGATGCACCACAGTAAAATACACAGCGCTGTTATTTATTTAAGTGTTGCGATTCCTCTGAAAAGCAGATCATATGCTACATCATCCAGCCCTTTAACACATAGCCATTTGATCTACTGTTAAGCTTCACAAAATAGCAGTCAGGTTCCCATGTGAAAACTGTGACAGGTTGAGTTTGTTGTAACTGCTTTTATCGTTCATGGTGGGCATTAAAACATTCATTCCTGATGCACTTTGAGTGGAAGCCCTGGGGTCCAAATCTGAAGGCCTAATTCTGTTCAAAAATGGATCAAAAGTAAAAATGCATCTGTAGAATATATTGATTACTACAGCTTCAGGGCTTAAGAGATTTTCAATCCGTTCACTTCGACTGAATCCGGCGGTGTGCCTTTAAGGGCGGAGGATGTATTAAAGTAATAGGCTGCATGAAACAACCCCACCTCTGCCTTTGTGACCCCTGGTAAATCCGCAACACTACAAAGCCATCACATTTTCTGAAAAGCACACAGCGGCTTTGGTATAGCGTTAACAGATCATAACATAACTCGCTCCGAGCCCATATACATTGAATGATAGGGCCGATGGGCGTTCACTCTCTTTCCCTTCCGCATGGATTAACAACAAGCTTAATGTGTTATCTTACTAAGGATTAAGAGAAATAATACACCCCACATGTTAGCGACTCTCACTCCTCGCTGTTCTCTGAAAAACATGCATCTCTTAAAAAGTGTGAGTACACCCATTTATATATAGTATACATTATTATTATGTAATTCAGGCATGAGGTAATAGAGATAATGCGATGGAATTTAAAGACCATCTCAAATGACTTTCTACGGAAAGGTTCAGCTTACTGGTGAGTACTGCTCACTGGTATTACTGACCAGGGTTATCTGGGTTGTACATGTACATGTACATATAATATAAACCCTGTCTTACAAACTGGAATCATGGCGTTAAACACACATTAACAGGCTGCGCTGTTTTCTATTGAAGTCTGTGAACTCTACTGGAGGGATGAATAACAGTCTTCCAAATGATATTCCCTCATTCTTTGTTTTGATGATGGCGGTGGAGAGCGCCGTCTAATGTTGATCCAAAATCTCCCTTAAGAGACAATGACAAGTTCAGCTGAAATCTGGTGACTAGACTGTGAATGTCATGTGTAGCTGTTTCATACTCATCAAACCATTCAGTGACCCCTCATTTACTCAAGAAACTAAAAGAATGATTAAAGCATAGAGTTTATGCCCATGGCCTTAAATGAAAACAATATTCAATGTACTGCACCTAATGTTCCAACAAAATCTAAAAGGAAAGTATTAAATATTCAGTTGTTAAATGTAAGTGCAATATGAGGCATGATGATACATCGCTTCTAAATGTCCCAATAGATCCGTTAATAGCTTCAGTCTGGTGTGACTGTACAGCAAAACCCTATTTAAATTAGAGATGCACCAATAATATTAAACTAAAAGTCTGACTGACTTTGGCTCATTCCGATTTCTTTTCTAAAAACTACAATTGACAAAAACATTTTTGTAATTTTTCTTTAATGCAAAATTCAACTGTGTGTTCATAATAAAACTAAATTTTACACATGGTGGAGCCACGTTACAGAACTTAATACTCTCACACACTAATCTTTAAATGAAGTGTTTCAGAGTCCAGAGGACAGAGACAAATAAAATCCAACTGAAAATTACGAGGTGGAGGTTACATCCCACGTTATCGAGGGTGGAGGTAACATAGTTTATTCACTCCAAACCAGTTTCTGGAAAGGCACATTTGTGACTTTTCTAAAGTTCACTTCAAATTCACTTGACATTTTATGGAAAAGCTGTTATTGAGGCCCTGCCGTTCAGGCCAGTAGGGGATAAATGAGGAGGTTTTTAGAACTGTAACTCATTCACTGCTGAACAGGTCCACTGTGCTGTACTTTTGTACAGCTGTGCCCAAACCGGGTTGGACGTGCATGTTATCCACATTCATGTCATTCAGTAAAACATTCACACTGTAACTTGACAAACTGTGTGCTGTTTACTCACCGATCACACCATCTTTCATGACTTGTGTTACATTCGGTATATATAGATGATTGGTGATCTGCTGCTCATAAGCCCCAACAATGAACCTGCTCTATGTGTGTAATTGCAGTTTTATGATTGCATAAAAAGCTGGAAAGATTTACGGTCATATTGTTGTGAATGTAGTTTCCCTCGTGTTTTTTCCAACTTAACAGAGACAAGGTGAGCGCGTGCGTCAGCGGTACGGGTTGACAAACGAAATGAAAAACCTGATGGGAGCGACACCTCACGCCAATACTTCCATCCATAGAACACGAGGGGTCACTGGATGGTTTGATGAAAATGATGCAAACACTTAGGAGAAACTTAGGACCAACATCGCTCTTCCACATCATCATCAAAACACCAACGTGAGACAACATCTTTCGGTTATTCATGTCATTTGCCACCTGTTTGAATGTGGCATCTCGTCCACGTGGTCTTGACCCGAGGATGGTGGTGAAACGGTTGCAGGTTTGCTGCAATATAATAAATATAAATATATACCATTTGTCTTTCTCCTCGTCAGGCTTGCAGTTTGGAGCAACTTTCTGGGCTCAATGTCACCAACGAGCCAAGGCAGCCGTGAAACTTTATGAAGGAAGGAAAAACTGACAGTTGACGACTGACAGTCCCTGTTTGACACTTCACTTGACACTGGACTGATTGTCATCCAGCATCCTATCTGTGAGGTGTGTGAGTATGATGCAACCTATTATCTTTTTCTGATGGAGAAGGACATGGGCGTAGAAGGGAAGGACATTTATGCTGTATAAACATACACAGTGGGACTTAATTTAGCATAACAACTACCACAAAATATAATGACCCTCAACCCGTTGCTGCTGCTGCTGCTGCTGCTAGGCAACAACAAAATGCTATGACGAATTTAAGGCTTTTGTTTGGTTTACAAAAAAGGAGGAACAAAAATGAAGTGAAGTAAGAACAAGGATAAAATACGAAAAACAAAAAAGAGAAAAGAGATTCATAAGCATTTGGCTATTAAACGAAAGTAGGAGGTAAAAATAATCCCTTTCAGCGGAGTCTGAACAACTTTATCAACTCAAATAAAGCCTCTGATTTTCTTTAACCTCTGAGCTGAAACATCTGTAGTTGTATTTTAGTGTCAGGTCCTGCCTCTGACACGCAAAGCTTTCACTGCTGTTGGCCGACATATGAGGAACAGACGTGGACGTTGAGGGTGGAGTGTCCTTTGTGTAGGACTGTTCAGCTAAAAAGCCCTCGTCCCCACTTTGTCCCACATATTGACACCATGTCCCACATTTAGATTTTTGAAGGTAATACATGAGTTCAAGCAGATTAAAGTCAGGTTTGCATCCAAATGTGTCACAAATTTTCAACAAATTTTTAGATTTCATTTCATTTCTTATTTTAAGTTTTGTAAATTTTGTTCATTATTTTGCTCATGTTTTGTTCATTTTGTTGCTTATTTTAGCCTTTTTTGTTCATTTTGTTGATTTTTTTCATTCATTTGTTTTGGTCATTTAATTGTTTTTTTGTTTGTTTTGTTAAATCAAAATGAACAAAATAAGTTCAATCTTCATTCTTACTGAACCTTCTTATTCTTGTTTTCAGCAGCTGGAGGCAAAAATACCAAGTCGTGTGAAGTAGATCTGAGGACAGTCCGTACTTGATGTGTGATTATTTTATACGTTAGACAGACATTATATCTAAATGTAAGTCGACCTCTCAGCATTGGTAACGTCTCCCACATTGTCCCACACAAACATACTTTTTGTCCCACTTGTTGGGGGTATTTTCAATCTTCTGGCTTGTTCAATCTATATGACGATAAGTCTGACATTCTGTTAAATCAGACACTTATTCATCCGTTTATCGAACATGTTAAAGTATTAGTCATCATAAATATAAAAAATCTTGGTTTGAACACATGTGGAGGGCAGACTCACACCGGAAACACTCGGAAACTCTGTTCTAATTCGAGTCGTGCGTCCTCTGCTGGGACCCGCGCATGTACCCGGGCTATTTTTAGTCTCGTTTCCACTGCGACCTCCTGCATCATGCTCTGCCTTCCTCCAAAGAAATGATTATTCTAACAACGGAGGCGCAACCTCCCTTAATAGCAGCTTCATCTTCCGCTTCCTCCGAGTTACATCTTCAGAGGAATAAGTTTGAATTCTTCACTTTCACATTTCAGAGCCGCAGTGTGGGTGGATCTCTGTTGCAGTATAAGTACCTTTATCAAAGCTCAGATAGTGTTTTATGCAAATACACTGAATCTGAGCCACACAAATAACAACTTATCAGCAAAGACCTAGCCGTGAGCTCCTTATTGAGGCTTTTGCATGATAAAACACAACATTAAGGCATGCAGTTTGAACAGCTTGATGGCTATGAGACGTCTTGTCTTTAGATGGCACATGTAATGACACTAGTGGGACATTTTAAAAGCTTTATGACTTGGGGAACAACTTCTTAATGCATGAGCATCTGCCATACAGAGAAACTCATCTTAACCAAGAACGGGAGATTAGTAACGTTGTGAGCTTGGGACACAAAAGCTTTAGCTCCGAGAGACAAAAATGTGTCCGTGCACTCCAGTAACAAACCTAAAGACAGAGCAGGATTATTGTGAGGGATGAAGTACAGAGATGCTTCGTGCTTTGAGATGTTTCCAGACGAGGGACGGATACTCGAAACTGGCCTAACATCAAAGGGCCTGACATATCAGAGGTTGTGGACTCCAAAGACCAATCAATTACGAGACATGAGGGAAGTCAGTAGTTCTGGCATGTAGCAGGTTTTTTCAAGTTTAAATAGAGAACAAATGACATGCGCTCAGGTTTCTCTCTCTCCTCCATCCCTGTCTTCATACAAGCTGCATCAAGTTCCCTCTCTCTCTCTCTCCATCTCTCATGTTCAATTCGGAGCCGGTATTGATTCTTGGAAGTGGCTCAATCTGCAGCTCATTTGTACTTTAGACAAATCCACTGGCAGAGTGAAAAGTAAAAGTAAACGCTTTTAAAAGTTCCATTAATACAATTTGAAAAATTAGACTTGTCATTTGAAAGTACTACTTTACGGCATACCGTGGAACATTTGTCAGGGTTGCTTGTAAACAAACAAACAAAACTGGCTCGTTCCTCTGCATTAAACGAACGAGGGAGAGAGGAGCGGTTGGTCGAGAGCGAATGAAGAGAGCGAGCGGCATTTGTGTGGATGAAGGACTGAAATAAAATGCTATTTTCTGATTCATAGCAGTGTCATTCAAAAGCCCAGGTCAGACGGATGATTTGCAACTAGATGAGCTGAAAAGCACTTTTTTTTTTTTCCCTTCTGCATTTGACCCATCCTTGTACACTAGGAGCAGTGGGCTGATCTACTGCTCCGGATCGAAAAAAAAGTACCTTGCATGCATGTTCTTTATGGCTGGGGACTCAAGAGGAAATCTGCAGGACAACATGCAAACTCCACTCAGAAAGGCCCTGTTCCCACTGGGGATCGAACCCTGAACCTTCTTGCTGTGAGGCCACCATTGAGCCAGCGTGCCCGGGGGCGCCAGTTCACACCAAAGCAACGTTTCTATAGCAACAAGTCCTTGTACTTCAATGTACTGCTGGCTTTTTGTGTTTTTTTTTGTTGCTGGATATCATTTGTAGCATCTTAAAATATTAATGAGGATAGTGATAGTGAGTTACTACAGCTGCATTTGTTTTATTGATAAAACAGCAACAATACAAAAATAGAAATCGGGAGGGTTGAGAATTTCAAAGTCCTCAGTTATAAGGTGATTCACGGTGGACAGTGGCGATATTGGCATAAAGTGTAAGTCATAGAGTGTTTAGTGTTGGCCAAGTTATGACTCCGAGAAAAAGATGAATTTGCCTTTTCAGAGTCAGAGCTGGTCACTGGGAGATGAGCCTGTACTCCCAATAGGGCTGGCCCGTATGTCGTTTTGTGAGCTCCAGAGCTTTGCCGGTTGTCATAATCAAATACGCACAGCTAATAATATATTTCATGGTTCCAGATTTCCATAAATACAAAGAAAAAAGATAAGGTCCTAATGCCAATAAAATCATAGAGTATGTCTGTCCTGGAGGCTGATGAAGTCAGTGAGCAGAGACACACTGCCCTCCGTCAGCTAAAGTTAGCAGACTCCCCCTCCCTTCTCCCCCCTCCCACCTCCTTCTCTAACACACTGCAGCAGACATAACACAGCATTATGGAGCTGCACATTAGCTTCTGTCGGGTTAAATATAAATACTTTAGTCAGTAAGAGACAATCGCTCCTGGTTTTGGTGCTGTATATGTGATTAAAAACATAACAGCACAGTGTGACCACAGTGTTGACTAAAGCTGCTCACTCACCAGGACATAGACTGTACCAGGATGACACCCACAGCCCTCACAACTCAGTCCTTATCAGGACTGTGATCTATCATAAATGTACAAATTTATATTTTCATATACTGCTGTTGTTAGAGGATGTCACACATTGTTTATTGTGGGTTAGGGTTAGGGTTAGGGGTGTGTCGGGGATAGCTCTGTTTCTATGACAGTAAGTTATGGACTTTTACTAAGGGTTTTGCTGTATTTACTTTGTTGTGTTTTATTATGGGTGTTGTTCAGCTCATTGTCATGTGGTGACTGTGCTGAAGACGACCTTCTCAATTTAATAAAGACAGGGTGTGATTGACAGGATTCTCTGCTCATTGTAAAAATTGAAACCTGGTTTTTGCAGTTGCTATTGTATAACTAAAAAAAAGCAAATATTCGATTCTTAAAATTGAAAAATAGATGTCTACACTGGATACTCGAAAAGTACATATATATACTGTAATATATA
>JAPQRN010000016.1:7121865-7139113 GCA_037367275.1 Coranthus polyacanthus
CATCCTAGCATGACACAACAAGAGAAGCAGATTATTCCCCGCTGTTGTAAATAAAAAAAAAAAAAAAAAAAAAAAACTCATCTCAGGAATCACGTTTCACTCAGCTCGGGGACGCGATGGAGCAGTTTAAATGCAACCGGCATAGCATTTCCACCTACAGTAGTAGTAGTAGTAGTAGTAGTTGTAGTTGTTGTAGTGCAAGGGCCAGTGTTGCAACAAAAGCCCGTGTCTCTTGAGTTGAACATTACAAAATTAAAAATGAGAAGATAAATTGCTTTTCTGGCTGAGATAGAGGTGGTGATGGATCTGTACGTGAACTGCGCTGCTGGATTATCCGGGGGTTTAACGCAACACAGCGCATCTTTGATCTTTTTTTTTTTTTTTTTTTCCTCACAACGCACATTTTGGCTTTTAAAAGCAGGTACAACCTCAGGTGTTGCTCCTAACATTAACTACGGATGTGTTCCATTTAGCTGACCCATGCGCAGTCCAAGGCCTAAATGGGATGCAGCCATTTTGATAATACCAGTTATACCTGTGTGTTTTCAGACAAAACAAGGTCTGTGGAGGACGCGTGATAAACCGATGGCAAGTAGTATGTATTACAAATGTATTGTATTATTTCACATACCTAAAAGATGTTTTCAAACTGCATTTAGTTGATGCTTTTATGCACGGTGTCCACATCTGCGTTCAGTCAGTGACATTCCATCTAGTGCTACTTTATCATAAGAGAGGTCTCCAAACTCCTTGGAGGTAGTGTCAGGCCCTGTCCACGACAAATAGGTTTTTGTTTTAAAATGCGGCTGAGCGTCCACACTACTCCGCCATTTTAAGCTCCTGAAAACGGAGACATTTGGAAATGCATCTGGTTTAGAAACAACGGCGCAGACACCTGCATTCGCTGCCCGATTGTTTTCTATAAGTTGCTTGCCTGATTCATTGGGCACTTTTCACATGCTACCCTTAACTACCAGCTGTTAATTCAAAATGGATGCTAAATTACAGGCAATGCAGTTGTCTTTGTTAGCAGCTTTTGTGTAGGTAAATTCATTCACAACGGGCGAGCTGTTATTCGAACAATTTGTGTTCCGCCGCGTTGTCAGATACCCACATCGTGCGATCCACGTTTCAGGATGTTGATGAGACATGCCTCTGTTTTGTAAACCTACATTTCTATTTAGAACTAAAAAAAAAACAAAAAAAAAAACAGCTGTGCAAATATGTGGACGTCACGCAACAGTGGAGTCGCTTCAGTCGTGTTGGCGCAGCCTGCTGTTGTATCCGTTGTTCAAAGATGAGCTTAAACAGACACAGACAGACATACTGACAACAATGATCGCACAAAATGACACATTACTGCATTGAATTCCAGCTTGACGCGTCCATGCAGAGACACATTTTGTTTCGTTTTTCTCCATCAGCAGTGGATATTTTCTCATATGTAATACATCGCTACAGGTTTTCACATACATTTAACCGCAGCTGTTAATATCACATACAGAGTTTTTTTTCTCCTCTCGGTTGTTTCTAAAATGCATGTACTGTTTTGTTTTTTTTTTAAATAATCTGGCTCATATACACAACAAAATGTAAAACAGGTCTTACAGAAAGCTAGGTCAATCTCAGCCAGCTCTGACCACCCACTATCAAGTGAATTTGTTCTGTTGCCATCTGGGCGGAGATATCGGTGCCCCGAAGTGAAAAGAAATAGGTACGAGTTTTCCTTCATTCCAAGTGCAATCAACACACTAAATACGTGGATATTAATTGGCACTCAGAAGATGTACCTGGACCTTATTTGGATTTTTTTTATTGTCTTTTATCTACTACTGTATCTTTGCTTCTCTTGCACCCTTGCACTTTGTATTTGAGGCCTTGGTTGCACGGCTCCGCTGAACTATGCACTTTACCGTAACCTTTTACAGTGGATCATTCTAACAGTTGCATATGTTTTATTCATGGTTGTTTTTTTAATTTGTGTTCGATGTCTCATAGTTGTGTATATTTTCTCGCTGCCTGCTGCTGCAAAATAAGTTTTCCCTGGAGGGACAATAAAGACCTGAGTTGAGTCGAAAACATAACCCAACTAAAAAAAAAAAAAAAAACACAGTCAGTTGTGGCTTTATACCACTGTAAAAAAAAGAAGTCAAATGGACGGGATCTGGATATTTTTTCACGCATTAGAGAGTCAGTTTCTCTGGGAATACATGTGCAGATGAGTGACAAATGAAATGAAAAGCGTGACAGGGTGTCTCCCAGGATGACAACGCCTCCATCCATAGGACACGAGGGGTCGCTGAACGGTTCATGGAAATGTTTTAAAATCATATGCCGTGGCCTTCGCAGGCACCAGATCTCAACCTATGGGAGATTTTGGACTAACGTGTTCCACAGCGCTCTCCACCACCATCATCAAATGAGGGGATTCCTTTTGAAAGAAAAAGGTGTTCAACCCTTCACTAGAGTTCGCAGACTTGTAGAATCAATGCCGAGGCTCCTTGAAGCTCTTGCCCAACACCTTACTGAGACGCATTCTGTTGTTGTTTTCCTTTAATTTTTCCTTTAATTATTTAGTTGCCAGGTCGCTCTAGGCATAAGACAAAAACGTTCAAAGGCGCCAAGTGAATATACAACAGAAGATGAACCTCCTCCAAACATAACAGGCAACAAAGTTTTGTGGTCTTCTTCTCTCAGCTGTTAGATCTCCGTTTAGATGCCTGCTGCTCTGTGTGCTCACAACCAATTTAAGCCCAGTTTTTCTCATCTGTATATTGAATTTGTATTATTTATAAGATTATTAGACTCAGTTATAAAAATGTGTTTATCTCAACATCTCACATCTTAACAGAGTCTTTGGGTGATTTATTGGACTGTTTCAGTCTAGATATGCATTTTGAACATCAAGAAGAAAGTCAGCAGTGTCTGACAACAAAGTTCTTGTAAACACAATTTACCAGTACACGCTTTTTTTCAGCCGCACAGCCCAGATAATCAAATAAAATGATGTAAAACCAACAACAGTGGCAGATAAATGACAGGGCCTTGCAAGGTAACTGAGCAAATTACAAAATGAAATTGAATAAACCCACCCCTTATAAAAATAGATGCATAAATAAAACAATATTGTAATTGTAAAATATGGGCCAATAAAGTACCAATACAAAAGCCTGTACAGTCAGTACAAACAGTAAGAGAAGAACTTTCAAATGACTTCCTCCTCCTTCTAAAAATGGAATTAGGTGATGGATTAGATAACGCCTCGCTCAGATTTTATGGAACCCCTTGAAGCAGGATGGTCTGGCACATTTTTCACAGCTAAATGTTATGCGATTTTCACACACTACAAACCTTTCTGACAAAGTGTTTGCTGCAAAAACAAAGGAATGCTTTCACATTAATGAGTCTCTTTTGCATAGCCGTTACAGGACATTTGCAGAGAATGTTCACAGCTCTTTTCATACAATCTGCTTCTCCGTGTTAAACCTGGTTATGGCTGTCACAGAAGCCGACAGTGATGATAGCCTCCCATGACTATTTGGTTAAGTGCCTCAATTTTGCAGACACTACGAAGAAGTCCTAGGAGGTCACAGCCACCATTTGGACCAGTCAGTTTTTTTATTTTCTTTTTTAAGAAAAAGGCATGCTGGGAGCCGGACCAGGTTGAGAGAATGAAAATATTGTCCAAAAAGGTCAAACTAAAACAAGCAAAAACTAGGACAGGCCTGGGTCAAGTCAGCAACAAAAAGCACGAAGACTGTCCAGTTTACCACTGGCAAAAGAAGGTGGAGAAATCTGACGCACTAAAAAACATGATTCCACTCCAAAGAGTCTTCATCAAGGCATGAAACTACAACGAAAGAGGTGCGCACTTTAAAACTCATCAAATTATGATGTGATCCCAGCCATGTGACATGTTAAATGGGTCACAAGACATACAGAATCTACCAGTAAAGCGTTGGTAACAAATTATAAAAACATAAATAAATGAACAAAATATACCAACATTCCAACAAATTAGAAATAAATACAAAAAATAAATAAGCATGTGTACTACTAAGGAAGTGCCAGAAAAACAGAACTAAAACTTAACATATGCACATAATAACAGTCAAAGGAACCTCAAAGTAATAACATAATGTGTACAAAAGTAGAAGATAATGTATAAAGCAAAACTGTGGAAAAATCCACATTCATTTCCAATGGGAAGACATTGCGAAAATGATGGAACCCACACCTTCTTTACCGTCAGATTACTTTGTCATGCTTTAACGTAGAGACATGGTTGAAACCTTACGTGGGTCACAATACTTCAGACTTTATTTGGCTGAATCAGTAGCTCAATATCTTGTACAATATTGTCAAAATCGCAGTTTACGTCTTAGGTTTTTTTCCTGACTTTGCACAGAATGTTCAGACTTCGAGTGGATGATGCCATCACCAGAGTGGAGAGAGGCTCTTGGATAACATGTAAACCTTTTGTTTTAAAACTGCTGTTGCTCTGAGACACTTTATAACCGGTTTACCGCATTTACCACAAATGTAGCTGCTTTTCTGTTCTTTTATACATCGCGACAACCAAATCCCAGTGACTTTGAGAATTTGAACTGTGAGCCTCAAAGTGACAGGAGTTTCGTCCAACTGCCCCATTAAACTCAATAACAAATCAGAGCAGACATTTCTGTTCAAATCCAGAAAAACTGACTTTTTGTTTTACCTCACTGCCTTTCTCACAATTTCCACAAAACCGACATAAAATGTCGATGTGCGCATTCAGACATGTCTCCTCTCCCTCACAGTGAGGATATGTTGGTGATATGAGGGACCACCTGTAGCTCAGAGACCTCTGTTTGAGGGCCACCCTAAGACAAATCTCACTGTCAGACTTGGCCTCCTGGTTGATGTGGTGTGCATAACAATTCAGCAATTTGTTCAGTTCTATGTTTTGGTATATTTTGTATGTCTTGTGACCCATTAAACATGTTTCACACCCTCATGAAGTCTCTTTAGAGTCCAACGTGTTGGCTTTTACGTAAGTTAATAAAGGATTTTTAATCTACACCAGAGTGCCTCAGACGTCTCTGGACTGACATTCAATATTATGGATTTAATCAGCTTGACAGTTTTTATGCTGTTTCTGTTCTTTTTTTTTCTTTTTTTAGTGAGAGTATATAACAAGACAAGACAGATGTAAATACACTGGGTGATAGGACCAGATTAAGGGGAAAAAAAACCCACACTGGGTACATACAGTAATAACCGATAAAACATAAAAGGGGAAAACCAACATGACACTATAGGCGGCTTATATCATCATTTGCAAAATGGAAACAAAATACACGGAAAACACTAAAACGGCAAGTCAAATGATAAAATCGAGTTTTGTTTATGACATGTCCAAAGGGATTATCAGCTGACTGGCAGATCAGAGACAAACATTTGGCACTGCAGATGAATTTGTAAACAAATACACAGCAGAAAGCGGCTCTGTCACTTTACATTTAATTCAGTTTGAAATATTTCTTCTTTTCAAATGCTGCACGCTCTCAGTTGTTTCTTTTTTTTATTTCATTTTATTTGTTTTTTATCTCATATCGCTTGATAAAGAGAGTCCATACATCTGCTTTCCCATTTATACAGTATTCATTCAATCAGTTGTCCATATAGCTCATATACACACACTCCTAGAGAAGAGGGCGGCGGAAGCTCCTCCCGCAGTGCCGGATGCAGACACTTATCATTGTCGATGACTCACCTGATGATCACTGACTCGACATCCCTTCATCCCCCACTCACACACCACCCACTGTGCAGCCTCTGAGAAATGCAGCTTATCCTGGATTTCCCTGCCAATCGTAACATGTGGCTCCCTCTCATTCAGCCACAATGTGATGTGACTTCTTGCCAGCACTGCCACGGGATGGGGTGAATTATGTAAACAAAAAAAACAAAAAAACCCAACTTTGATCTAGCATCTAAATTTCTCTGCAGGTCCGGTGGTGTGTCCACACTAATATGGATTTTTTTGCTGTTTCAAAAAAAAAAAAAAAACCGCACCAACTTAATTTGACAAAATATCTGCACACGCAATAATGCAAAAATGACTACAACAAGCATGCCATGATGTAAGTGTTGATAAAGTCTACATCAACAATACATTAAATACCAGAGAAGAATATTGAGCGTGCATAATGAGCCAGTAGTTAAATAAAAACTGGAGACACAGAGGCTTTTGTGCTGGTGGAGTTAAAGCTGCAGTGCTTGATAGTTTTTTAGCATCATTGGGCAAAAGTTTCATAATTACCTTCCAGCACATTGTAATCCAAGTGATCTGAGAGGACAACAGACTTCTGTATGTACGGGA
This sequence comes from Coranthus polyacanthus, assembly GCA_037367275.1. NCBI lineage: Eukaryota > Metazoa > Chordata > Actinopteri > Kurtiformes > Apogonidae > Coranthus > Coranthus polyacanthus. The sequence continues at coordinate 7,128,230 of JAPQRN010000016.1, forward strand.
AAATCTACCACGTGACGCTCAGATTTTGGCCATTCACACTCTTTAAAGGTCCGCTGTATAAGATTGAAGTGGATATAGGATGATTTTTCATTTTTCATTGCGCTAGTTCGAAAGAGGTCAAGACAAGGCATAAAAACCACTTGGTTAGGGTTAGGGAAGGAGGGCTGGGGGACGGTGAAAATAACAAAGACTTTTTGCATGTGTTTTACAGTACACATTCTGCATTAACGTGCGTTACCTTTATCATATCTTTGGTTCTTTCCACTCTGCTCTTGTCTCTGTTCACCCATAGCTGCGCCTCCACTCGTCAGTCCGGTCTGTTGGCGCCACACACCACAGGTGGTAGATGGACTGGCCTGGTGTCCTGATGCAGGCTGAAAAACTTCGAGCTCAGTGCTCCAAAGATAATGGAGATGGATGTGGATTTCAGTAAGAACCCAGCCTCGCTTGCACATTCTCACTCCCTACTCGTCACATCTGGACGCAAAGGGTACTCTTACGGTGTCATTTTTTCGATGTGCAGGGTAGGTGTCATTATTCTACACATGGCCTGTTCTGAAAGATGTCTAGATAATACCATAGCTTGTTTGGTTAGGTTAGTTCACCTTTTTTAGTGTGGACAGGGCGTTCTTTTTAAATCGCTGGTACAATTCCCCTTTAAACTGACAAGATAATGAGCTAATCCTAGATCATGCTAGATATTTGAAACTGGTATGTAATTATAACAACCAAAGCAGCATATATTCAGAATATAAACTCTATAAACCCTCTCTTGCCCTGGGTATTCATCTGTTGTAGTGTTGAGATTACAGATCAGTTGTCCAGAGATCAGTGACGGTCACATATAACTTCTCACTGTGATTGACCAGATGAAAAGAGTCTTTTCTCTACAATCCGTGTCCGGCTGTCTTGACCATACATGTTTTTAGACAGCCAGGTGAAGCTGTGGGATTGGCAGAGGTAATGAGTGCCTGAAGCCTTTTCCAGCTGCCCACCATCAAAGTAAGATTGGGGTTGTACTTACCAGCAGTGCTGTGCTCCCTCTCAGAGAATGCTGCCAGCTTAGTAATTTTCTCTTTCAAGTGCATTCAATACTATCTACTACCAGTTTGCCAAAATCATCCAAAACTGACAGCATTCCTGATGAAAAAACTGGATTTATGTTGCGTTGCAGACCACAATACATGTGGCTGAATGACACTTAATTCTGGATGATGAGTCTGGAACAATGCTAATTACACACTGAATGAAGTGTGTTATGTTTGAATAAGTGCCACTCTTCGTATTGTCTCTGAATGCTGCACACAGCGCTCATTTTTCATATAAGATCCTGAATTAGCTCAGCATGGGAACATCATTTACATTCATATTGTGTGAAATGATGAATAGCTTAATGATGGCGAGCAGCTCTGTAATTACAAAGATGATGATATATGCACATCCAACTCATGCTGGGTTCTTGATATTATCCTTTGAGCCTGAATTTACATTTTAGACCATGTTGTACGTGAACTCTTATCACAGGCTATGTCATATTGGTCAGATAGCGTTGTGTGTGGGTATTAAAAATGGAGAAACAATTTTTACTCAGTAAAGGATATGATTTGAATGAATATATGGTACCACTTCACAAAAAGGGTACCCTTTTAAAGCATTGGTTTATTAAATATAAATAGGTTATAAACACTTTATTAAGAAGGTATAACAGTTTTCAATCAGGCTCACTAGGTTGATGCTAGTTGATTAGCTTAGTATATCTTTACCCTTTATGGGTCAGCATTTTAGACCATTTACAAATGAGTTACTATCGTTCATAACCCACAAAAGGGAGCCTTATTGTAAAGTGTATAACATGTGACCATTTCTTAATGAGTTTCTACCATTTAGCTTTAATTGGTAAACGGGAATCTTGCTGTAAAGTGTAAAATACATCACCTACCTACTAACCAAGTTCAGGCAGCATCAGTAAGAACACCCACAAAGCAGTCATCCTTTCAGAACTGTCTTTAATAATCCAGCGTACGAAGTCCCGCTCCGTCCGCTGCGCCCCATGGGACCTAACTTTGGAACAAGTATGATCAATGGTGAGAGACGAATCATTTTTTGATTCCATGTTGAGTTGTGCCACCATTTACACGTATGATGTTTGTCAATTTAAAAGACAATTTTACCAAAGACGTAAAGAAAGGTAATAGTTTTGTGTGAAATGGCTCAATGAACTGCATCTTCCATCTCACGTGATACATGTCACCAACACCAAAACGGCCTTTACCTCGACATATTTCACCTCGTTCTTCGAGAAGGAGGTGAAAAAGTAGTAAAAGGGGTAAAAACCACTAGAGTCTGGTCATGGTGACAGATGAAGAGAGCTCTGAGCAGCTTGTGGAGAGAAAAAGCTACGATGACGTCGCTTCCATGACTTTCGGGTGTGTAGTCATTCTATTTACATACTTTGATACTTTGTCAGTTTAAAAGCTAATTTTACAAGTCAAGGAAGTTTGTTGTAAAACTGTCAAACACCATATGTGTAAATGATGGCATGATTCAAACGAGATCAAAAAATTACTTGCCTCTCGCTATTGACTGTAATACAATATTTTTCTGAAATAAGGACCCGTGGGGAACAACCGGAAGGGGTGGGACTTCGCCTCTCTGTAAAACACACACCTGCGACCGCATCCCATCAGTATTACTGCGCCACACACAGCATTTTAAAACGGTTGATTTTGTTGTGAGTTTTAATAGATGGACAGGATAGAAGAGGAAGAAAAAAGAAAAGAGACACGAAGAGCTGAAAAAAGCAGGCTGTGTGGTCTGTTCACTGTTTTCAGATCTGGTGTGAGAGAACTGTACAGATAGTCACCACAAATGTCGACCAAAAGGCAGAGAAACCACGTCAGCGGCAAGACAGAAACGTGAATCACCCATGCAGTGTTAATATCGCCCAACCTAAATTGAGAGAAGATGTGGAGTAACATCCTTATTTCTGGCATTGTGCAATTAAGATGCTGCTTCCCACAGTCAAACTGCCCTGAACCAGTAAAGAGCCATGGAAACAAGTGAACACTAATTCAACTACTGCACAATTAGGCTAATGGCCATATCCAGGTAAATAATCACTTCAATCTTTAATCATGCTCTCCAATGTGTCCGTTTGTTGCTTAGCAACTGTCCTGATAAATGTCGCTGAACAACTACATTGCTTGGCGGAGGAAAGTTTATTTATTATCAGTGCATTATTGCGGCTGTGTGTTTATTTGATGAAACCTTGCCAGGAATATGTAGTAACCCTTTTATAAAAGCAGTAAGCCACTTGAGGCCGTGATCAACAGTGACTTTACCGTGGCCTCTCTGGGCTTATTTTTTAGTAACTTATTAATAAATCTCTGATGAAGGTGACAGGTATCAATGCTGCTGATGGAGACGGGTCAGTAACCAATGAGATCCAAGGTTTCGAGTGATTAAGAGCCCTCACCATTACACTGGCAGTTTTTCCCATCTCGTCCCACAGTGTTTTCCTATCACCTCTTCACTTCACAAGGCAAAAAATTATCCTCCACCACTGTAGGAGTCCATTTATGAGGGACAGAGAGAGAGAGTGACTGAAGCTCTCTTCAGCTCTAATACCAATACTGTCTCTCATGATCCTTTAACGTTATCACAGACATTCATCTTAATTAAACTGCCATCGTAATCAGGACCAACATGGTAAAAGCAGTTTGTAAAGAAGCATAAAAAAAAAAACACCTAGTGATAAGTTTGGGCCTGTTTCTACAAACATGGCTAATTTGTCATTCCATCAAAAAAAAATCACTGGGAGGGTGCATCCTATATCTGCTCTTGTGGATAGACATCAAAACACTGTATAATTTAGTCAATTTAGTTCTTCTGTAGACAGCAATGTCCTCGCTGCATGCTGATAGAGGCTGGGTGCTTTATAGAATAGGAGAGATGCTGAGAGCGAAGCTGCTGAATTAATGCACTGTTAAAATCTCCAGAAACGTACGTTCAAAGTTACCTACGGAGCAAGATACATTTCTGATCATATTGGTGCATTAAAGAGGAGAGGCCAGATATTTTCCTCAGAAGTAGGTGGAGACAAAAGTTGGAGTTAAAGGAGAATAACTTTTGGGCCTCAGTTTGTCATCTGGCCAGAAACTTAACACCAAAGGAATGCTAATATTCCTACTGCAGCATGTCTAAACAGGTTAGACTACAATTTTATAATACTAATGTTGTGTTCACAGCTTGTTTCTGCTGCATGGCAGCATTTTGCCATGCACATTTAAAAACAAAGAAGAAAACCAGACTGTTTCTCTCTCCCTCTTTTTTGTCATGATATATCTCATTTTGCAACGTCCAGCATGAGGTGCTAAATGTGACAAGTTAAATAAATACATGAGGAAGAATTTACTTTGGGGAATTTATATCTGGGCTGTTTTTGGGGTTTTTTTGCAGAAGAAAGGGTGGCTGTTCCTCACATATTACTTTTACTACTTTGCTTTTTCTAGTTGTTTTACAGTACAAATACTGCATTAACGTGTTATCTTCATCATACTGTATATCCAGATACATGTCGTTTGGTTCGTTCCACTCTGCTCTTGTCTCTGTTCACCCATAGCTGCGCCTCCACTCATTCCAGTCTGTTGGCGCCACACACCACAGGTGGTAGATGGACTGGCCTGGTGTCCTGATGCGGGCTGAAAAAGTTAGAGCTCAATGCCCTAAACACACTGGAGATGGATGTGGATTTCAGTAAGAACCCAGCCTCGCTCACACATACACATTCTCACTCCCTACTCGTCACATCTGGACGCAAAGGGTACTCTTATGGCTTCATTTTTCGACGCGCGGGGTAGGTGTTATTTTTCTACATGTGGCCTGGTCCCAAAAGATGTCGAGGCAATACCGTAGCTACAGTTTGGTTAGGTTTCGACATTTGGTTAGGGTTAAAAAAAAAGGGTTGGGGTAACAGCCAAAATAAGAAAGACAAAGTGAGAAAACTCAGAAATGAACATGAGAATGAGACCTGAATCCTTGTCTCCTGTGTATAATTCCACCTCCTTAACAACTTCACCTGGTCCATGTCGTTAATTTCCGACGTGTGAGAACTTACTTTGAGTTCTAGCTGGCACCCTGCACTTCCTGGGCACCATCACCATTTGTCTGTTTATTTATTATTTGTACTTTGATTTCTTTTTCTCTTTTTATTGTAAGCACCTCCATACTAGGAAAAATTCCTTACACTGTGAAGACTATACCTGGCAATAAACCTGTTTCTGATTCCGAATGGGATTTAAATGTTACCTGACTGCAAGAAAAAACACTGTGAAAAGCACAGGATCACCACAGTATAAATAATACAAAACCTTGACACAACTTACCACAGAGGAACAGACCTCATATCTGATCATATCATTCATCATATTTAACCCTGATCTCTGTCAGTGTTCTTAAAGATAATGAAATGATTTCCCGTTTGAATGTCTCATTCAGAGCTGAAAAACTAAACTCTGTATGAACAGTACAGTGTTACACAACACACAGGCAGAATATTTTGCAGGACCAAACACATAAACTGACCTATTGTCAACAAATAGGTGATTTAAAAGCACAGCATCGTTGTTATATAAGATGGTTTCACAGAGAAGCTGTATGAACAGCTGCAACTTATGCTTACATTTTGCTTTAAAACACTTTATGTGGATTCAGTCGCTGCAATACACGTCTTACTTGTGATCTAGACAGAATTATCTGCTTTGACTTCATGCAAATAGCTCACATGTTCCATTTAGTCCTATAATGTAACGCATAATATATGTGCTGTACTTTAAAAACTCCTAAAGTGTTTTACATTATAGTGGGGTATTATAAAACATTGAGATAGATTAAGAACATTAAAAGCTAAATGCATCATAACACAGCAAATACTGGAACAAGACTTATAAAATCCTTTTTTATTTTCAAGACATAAAATCCTTCTTTTGGATCTAGGTAACAGCTTGGCCACTGTACTGTGAGCAAACTGCAGAAATACAATAGATGTCTGACAAATGGAAGAAGAGAGCGACCACGTGGTGATTACAGTCGTTGTGGTGATACTTTTCTCAAATGTTTTTTTTTTTTTTCTTCCCCCATCAGATGCTGTCACGCCGCTGTAATGCACAACCCCTCTGCAACGAAGTAAACACAATGACTGATTGTTCCAAGACCCTGTTCTCATCCACTTTTAAACACCTTCGCAGTGTATGTGCTTTTTAATAATATGCCCTTTTCTGTTCAGAGAACTGTAGTCCATGTACAGCTGCAGGAAGAGATGTGTCCTGAGCAACGCATCAGTTGTGTTAAAGGCCCGTGTATCCCGAAGTTTACCATGTATGGTTTGTTATGATTCATAACGAAACCACCAATCTGGAATGTATTTTGCGCCCAAGCCACTCTGTGTGTTATAATAGACTGAATGGAGAGAGTGAGTGGGGTAGTGAGAAAAAACAAAACAGTGTCAAAGTTTGGCACAGCGTGGTTTGTGTTTTATTCTAAAAACACAAACAAAATTCAGCGGGAATGTTCTAAAGGCAAAATACAGCCCATGCACAAGCGTCCTCATTTCCACTGTGTGTGCCACTGACAGGTCTGTTAGAGGTGAAAGGTCTGTGTGTATGAGTGTGTGCTTTGGCCAGCGTTCTGTCTCTCAGACAGTACTGTGCAGTGAGTAAGAAGAGTAGAAAGAGTAGAGAGCTGTATAACCGGAGTCGCTTTGTTTTTATACGGTTCCACACACATATGCTGCGTGATGCTGTTATTGGCTGGAGATACAAACTCACTGCCAAGAAACATCCTGAACACAACAAAAACAAGAGAAAAAATAGGAAATACAGGCAGAGGGCCGGGTCTCTGCAGGTAAATACACCACCATGCACTGACCGAGTCAGAAGAGATGATCGAGAAGGATTATTATTATTATTGAGTCTACTGTATATAGTGCGTTTTTAGGAAAATGTTACATACTTTGCCTTTAAATTTCAGTGTGTGATATTTAGGGACATCTAGTGGTGAAGTTGCACATTGCAAACACCTGAATATCCTCTCACCCTCATCTATGGCAGCTGCAAAAAATGTGTTAGGGCCAGTGTTTGTTTTGTCCGGTCTGGGCTTTTTAGTCAATCCATGCCGTGTTGGCTGCTCATAGCTGTTTTCAGACAAGTAGGTAAGTATGTGATTGACAGCTGTAATTACTGATCTCTTTTCAGATTCCTTCAGACGTGGCTCTACTGCTCTACTCCGTGGCTCGACACAGAAGCTTGAAAAAGTGGCTTCAGTTTTCCGAAGCAAGTGGCATCTATATTTATATTTAGTATTTTGATTTGGATAGTGAGGAGAGAGCTGCAGATTGTCGTTTTTCTCCCGTTTTAGGCATCCACTCAAACGTTGGATGCCGCCCGTTTTAAAACAGAAAAACGAGAAAAGGAAGTCCGAGCTGAGCTGCTGTAGAAACGAGAGAGAGAGAGAGCGAAAAACACACATACATATATATATTATGTATTTGTGACTTTGAACGACGTCGTCTGAGTCTGAGACTACACCAATGTTTCTGATGTGGTTTGTGGCCTAAGTACTCATCTTTAGTCACTAACATTTAATTGTTCCAAAGAACGATTGCGTAACAGGTGGCTGCATTCCTATCATATCATCCATCCTCGCTACTCACATTCCTTTTCCCCAGACACGTTCCTGTTAAATAATGATTCAATGCTTAATCTTTCTATGCCCAATAAGCGAGTCTGGTTGTCAGGCATTACATCAGCAAAATAAATGGTAATCAGTAAATGGAGGCTCCTACATCTGCTCTCTTATAATCAGTGGCTGCGAATATTTAGATATCCTAACACTGGAAATTTTAATAGCCAGGGAAAATAGGAAATAATCAGTGTAATATTAAATAGCAGTGACAAACTTAAATTGCACTGCAGCATCAAATCATTGGATGTCACAGTTGGTTGAACATGCTGATATCCTCTCTCATTGCTTTATTTATTTATTTCAACTTGTCATTTACTTTTTTTTCCCCCTTTCAATGAACATCTTGTTTTGTCATTTTTGTCTTTAACTAACTGAAATGGAAGGACAACATTCTAATAATGCAATAAGTTGGCAGTGAAGGGAAGGGAGGTATGAGTGACGATGGAGGAGGAAAGATGGGAACAGGCACAGAGGGCCTGACTCAAATTATCATGGCATTATTCCCATTTGGTATGGGAAAACATCTTGCAAAATAGATTTTATAAAGGGTTTGTATCTGTGTATACAGTATGTAAGTTGGGACATTTTTTCAAAAATACAACAAAAACTGAATACTGTGATTTGTTCATTCTGAAGGAATTGACGACACTAATTGTTGCACTTTGTTGAACCCGTGTGACTATATTCATCAGGGTAGCATGACGATTCTTTATGCAATGCTGCCTGAGGGCTTGAAGGTCACGAGATTTCCCCAGACTCCCTGAATCTTTTCACAATAGTATGTACTGTAGATGGTGAAAGATCTATTTTCTTTGCAATTTTCCACTGAGAAATATTATCTTTGATCTGACTGACAATTCTGTCACAAAGTTTGACACGGCGTGGTGACCCATCCTTGCAAAGACTAAGCCTTTGGTGCGCAGTCATGAGACCCTCTTACCAATTAAACTGCTCGTTGTGGAATCTTACAGAACAATGTGAAGAAGAAGTAGAAGGAACTGTCTGTAACACAAGTTGTGCGATCATGCTAAATATGGTTGTCAATCCAAATGAATGGCCTTCGATTGAACTGGGAGAAACATTCACCGATTAACAGATTTGAAGCTTTGCCAACAAAACACAACCTGCAGCAAATTAGAGACATAATCTCAGTGTCATGGTTTGAGTTTGGTGTCCTGTTTTGTTTTGTCGATTGACTTTACTTGTGTGGCCTTGTCTGTTTTACTTCCTGTCTTTGTCTAGTTTTCCGTGCATTCGTTTGTCCCACCTGGTGTCTTGTAATTCCCAGTTATCTGTCTCACCTGTGTCTTGTTATACCTGTTGTACCTCCGACCACACCCACTCACCTGCAGTTTCCCTCCTTTTGGCCCCGTCCTCTGTCAGTAATCAGTTATATATACCACTCAGTTCCCTTTGTCCCTCGTCAGTTCGTCTTTCCCTCGTCATCCTATCCTCATGTCTTCCCATACGTCGGGTCCTTGTTTCTGTTCCTGTTAGTTCTCTGCCTGATCCCCTCGTGTCTGCCCTTGTGCTTCCCTTTTGAGTATTTTGGATTTTCTGGGTTCTCTGGACATCCTTTGTTGGACTTTTGTTTTGTTTTTTTATTAATGAATGTATTTTAGTTTCATCAACGTCTGCATCTGGGTCTTGCTTCCTATCAACCTTGACACTTAGAGTGTGACTGCTGCTATCCTGCCTACAAACCTGCCGATCAAAACACAACTTGAAACAAAGCCAATTACACCATAATTCCATACACGCTTTTGAATGAAGTTAACTTGCAGAGCTCTCGCCGCTAAAGCCCTTCTCCGTACAGACAGATGGATAAAGTTTATCGCTTTCATGTAGAGCATATGGATGATGCCTCTGCTTCTGCATACATTGTTTTTCAAAAGCATTGCATTTGTTAGTACAAATTATCATACAGTCTGTCACAAATTGAAACACAGGCTGACTTACACCATGACTGAACACAGTTCACTGACTTGAGTTTGGTTTGATTTTACTGATTCTGTTTTTGTTTCAAAGAGCCTTTGTGTGCAGCCTGTAGGGTTTAAAAGGCAGCGATCGAGGCCACAGTGAGATGATGGAAAATGGTAGATTACCTCCATTAGAGAGTGAGTTGCTGTCCCAAGAAGAGGAGGTCTGGAGGTGAAGGTATAATGTAGCATTCCAGTGAGTGGTAGACTAAAGCAGCATTTGCGCAGATGTTAGTATTGACCCAGACTGCGACGTGAAGAGGAAAATGATCTTGAAAGAGAGCTTTATTGATTTATTTCTGAAGGGTTGCCAAAGAGGAGAACAAAAGCTTCTGTAATTTTACAGTTTCAAGAAGCTCAAAACTGTTAAGCCATTCGCAAGCATTTCGTGCATTGTATTCAACCAAGAACCATGAGTTCAATCAGACGTGTCCACTGTCCTTTTATCATGATCTGGTCATGCAGTTCACTCAATTACTATCAACCTACAATGAGTAACAGACCTTTTAGTAAAGGACCTGATGAGAAGCAACCGAAGAATTCAGTGACTATTGTAATATCATTAACCATGCAACTTTTTCATAATGTAAAAACTTGTTCTTGTTTAAGAAAATATTATCCTGACCAGAAGAAAGAGAAGAAGACAAAAAGAAAAAGAAAGGATCCACACAACATTATGATATGAAGCTGCACATACAGAGGTGTATGATGTTGAATATCGGACAGAAAAGTGTTGTACACAACAACAACATGTCACAGTGAAGTTCATGTTTGACCTTCTGGATATAAAATGTCATCACTCGTCACTCATCCTATTACACTTGTGTGAAATTTTGTCATAACCAATGTATGAATTCATGAGTCATGGCCAAAAATGTGTTTTGTGAAAAAATCCCTCGGGGTATTCCTCCGTATTTGTGTGAAATTTTCTTCATAATGGCTGTATAAATTCTTAAAATATGGCCAAAATAGTCACAGCAACCTTGACCTTCGACTACATCAGTTCATCCTTGACTCCAAGTGAATGTTTGTGCCAAATTGTTATGACATTCTGATGAGCCATTCCTGAGATATATATATATATATATATATATATTCAGTTAAAGGTCCTGCACTGTTTTTACAGGAAAACGCTGGCGGCTGTGGTCACCAGAGACTTCCTGTA
>JAPQRN010000016.1:7139213-7152887 GCA_037367275.1 Coranthus polyacanthus
TTTCTCAGAACAATGTGTGCAAACCGCAAAACAGCAGATCACCTGCAAAAGTGTGTGTTTTGCTCGAAATGCTTAGTTCAACATAACGCTTAGGTGGTTTCTATACATTTATTCAGTAGGATTTGAAAATTCAACACAATTTTAAAATGAAATAAAAGATGACATTTGCACTATTCTGCCCTCCCTGAACGTTCGTGTTTAGTTTGGCAGTAAACAGTTCTCCAAATGAGAGACAGAGGCTTCCAGGTTCAGTCGGTTTATTTGTTGCTGTAAAACTAAAACATGCACAAAGAAAATACATTAAAATCATACATTGTCACTTACAAAACCATGTGTAATCCACTATACGGTATGGCGTAATGCCTAAACTATGGCTAGCATAACTGCTGCAATCACGTACAAATAATTAGCACCTGGACCGTTAGCTTGATGCTAATACATAATACAAAACGCCTTAGACGGGCTAATAAAAGTTAGCGTTGGAACTGTGATCATTTTGACTTAAGGAACGGTCTTATAATTCAACACACTTTGCATAAAATAACATGTCCACTCATACTTACAGGCATATGTTTCCTACACTCGGTGAAACAAAGTCAAACTGCTAAACACTCATCGCACTCCAACTATAGAAGCCCGAAGGTGACAAAACTCAAACTCAGTGACTTTAATAATACAACCACCGTGCATGCCGGAGGGGGGCAACACACAGACACCTGTCACATTTGTTATTGAGGTGCCATAAATACTGTACATTCAAGTTAAATATTCAATTTGTTTGAAAAATTGAACAATACTTTTATTGTTGTACATTTACCTCTAAGAAATATTGGCACTACTGGCAGAAAAGAAAAGCAATGGAAAAACCACCCTTGAATACCATCAGTGCATTCCTACTGTCTCATAAATAATCTCTGGAACGTTTACAGCCATTGATTCTTTGTACCTATTTACATTAAACCCATTACGCATTCTGCTAGATTGTGATTTCTTGGGCTTTTGTTCAACTCTTTTTTTAATTTTTCATCCCTCTCCTCCCACGCTTCAACTCCTGTGAAAGTACATGCACCCTTAAGTGAACCTGCCGCACGGTGTCACAGGTGATGAGTGATGCTGACAGTCTGAGCTTGTACAGGTAAAGTCGAACAACCGCATCAGGGGGAAAGTTTTGTCAAGCAAGCGGATATGTGGCGCCTCATCTCCCGTGCACCTGAGCTGTGTTCGATAACGTGCACAAGAGCTGGAAGACATTTTTTTTTTTGTTTTCCCTAAGAAGACTTCACAACATGAACAGCTGCTCCAAAATCAGCTCACTTTCCTGGTTTGTTTTAACCTGCTGAGGCGCAAACACTGTCGCCAAACTAGAGAGCGACGTTCACATCCTGACTTGTGTAACTTGTTTTTGGTTGAGACATTAACAGTGCTTAGGTTAGGGTTGGGAAAAGATTATGAGTCAGGCACCCTGTTGGCTCACCTGTTCCACGTAGGCTGAGGCCTCTTTGAAATGACCTGAGTTTGATTCCAGGTCCAGGTCCTTTGCTGCATGTCGTCCCCTCCATCTCCTCCTCCCACCTTCCCTTAATAAAGGTGTAAGTAAATAAATGAAGAAAAGTATTGTGGTTTGATTTAATTAACCTGCTACTTAACTAAATACATTGTGAGTAATGTCGGTCTGTATCTAAGCTTGAACCTAAAAATGGTCACACTTAACATTTTATCTGTTATGTATGTGGAAATGTATATATGCAACATATTTAAACATACAGTATTAATGTCTTATTCATTCTGGTGATCAGGTTAGTGTAAAACTGGTCCACTCTGATACAAAAAGATATGTTTAGATTCAGTTCTTTTTTTTTTTTTGGTAGGAACGTCTTCATCTTTGCTTCCTAAATGTTACCTCAACTGTTAAACTTTAATTTATATATCCAGCAGAAAATTGGTGCCAGTCGCTTCCCATTCCTGTTGCCTTCCACAACAGTGCAAGCGTTTGTCTGCATTTACTTCTTTTGCTGCTGCTTGATTTTTAAAATGCAGACCATGCTTACGCTTCTAAAATCTACTTGACGCCTGATGTCAAACACAAAAGTGATGAAAAAGATAGCAGTCATATCCTTGAACGCTTGATTAAAAAATGTAGTGCGACGGTCTACAGTTTGACCTGGAATAATCCCTTGGTATTGGCAGTGATTTCTATAATGAAGTTCAGAGTTGCCTTCGTGGTGCATTTGATGAGTACATAAAGTCTAGTGATACTTAAAAATCTGAAATTGTCTAGCACATTATTTTCACGCATCACAATCATTTACAACGAGTTATTCATGCCATTTATGTCAATGTTGTTAATAATAAGAGATGTTATTGAGTCGAGTGGAAATAAATAAATTGTGGCAACAAAGTATCAGCCAATATTACTGAATAGAGCAAATCTAACAAAAATGTACCTACAGCTTTAAAAAAAAACCTAAAACCTAAATATTATATTAATATGTTTTGTGTAAATTTAACAAATATTTAACAAGTTTGAGTCAACTTTTCTCATGAAATTATTTTGGTTATATTCAATATTTCAGTTGACAAAATAAATGTAATTGTAATTAGTTACATTTAATGAAAAAATAAAAAATATTGAATTAAATGACAGTGGTTGTTAAGGGGTTACAACTTAGGTTTGAAGAGGCCTTGTTTTCAGTGACGTACTTTCAGAGGCACAACTGAAATCATCCAATGAGAGCACGGCCTCAGGTCACCTGCTCACCAAAACATTCAGGACCTCATTTGACCGGCAGACAGGAAGTGAACACGTTTACACGGAAACTAAAGCTGCAGGAGCAGAAATCAGGAGGAGAAAACACCGGAATTTGAAAATACACACCGAATCTACAGACTAAATATAAATACAGATAACACGACGTCGTTTCATGGCGTTATGGAAAAGCGAAGCTACTTTTCCAAGCTTACGTGTTGAGACACGGCCAGGTGGCAGAATCCGATCAGCGGGCAGTAATTACAGCTGTCAATCACTCATTTAACCCACCTACCTGCCTGAAAACAAAACAAACAAAAAACAAAATCTGGGCGTCATGGGGTGGATTTTCTACTGCCCGAAAACACAGACAAAGAGTACATGCAGAAGTCTGTTGTGCTCTCAGACCATTTGAATTACAATGTGCTGGAAGGTAATTATGGAATCAAGCATTGCAGCTTTAGTTAATATGTTTAATATCCCTCCAAGACTATTGAAATGTAAACATTTTGTTAAGTTGCAGACATTATTAGTGATGTACAAAGCAGAATGTTACCAGAAACTGTAGATGTGTATTCCTCAATAGTATGAAGAAAGAAAAATAGTGTATATGAAGCTGACATGTGTTTTTTTTTTGTTTTTTTTTAAATGAGTGCTTATGGCTCTTGATTGTTACATTTTCACGTTTCAAGTCTTCACTGTAAAGTAAATGGAAGTGACAGACCATCTATGTATATTTAGGTTTTCTGCCCTTTTCCCTGCTCCTGTTTTCGGGCTGGACCTGTGCATTACCATGAGCAGAACAAATGAATATGAAAATGAAATATTCACTAGTTCATGCCAGGTGTGTGTCTGTGGACAAGCGTTGTCTTTTTAGTTGCATGGTGACATTTTGCAGTCAGATAAGCATCCATACAAGGACGTCCACCTTTCAGTTGCCAAACTAACAGCAGACCTTTCCTCACCCATGGCTTTCTCGCTGCTTGTTTTATATCTTCATTTCAGTGCGTTTCTGCTTACAATAGTGTCCGTTCTGAATGTTAACAAGTTTCTAAAGTCACAGAGAAAGTCTGACCAGCCCTTACAATCATATCTGACAAAGCTTCATACACACCTTTGTTATTCTACAAGAGAGTCAATATTAATAGCATTAATACATAATACATATCAGAGTCATTCCAGGTACTTTTTAATGGACTGACAATGGCTAAAATAAACCTGATCTGGTGTAAAGATGAGTATAGATTTACAAAGCTGTCCTCCTGTAAGACAGCTGATCTCTACAATGCCACATTTCACTGCACACTACTGCTGTAAAAAAATGTTTTTTTGCCCTTATCATTAAGCATTGACATTCAGGCTGTGTAAACACAACGTAATGTCTGATGCTAACATCTGTTTGTTGAATAATTCATCTCTCCTCATTCTTTCTTCTTTGCCGAATAGCAGTGTACACACTCTCCTGGTAAAAAACAAAAAGCAAAAACGCATACGCACGACAACATCCCTATGTTTTCTCCATTCCAGTTACATTTTTCATGCTTCTCTTTAACTCCGTTGACTCCTCTTTTGTTTTTCTTTTTCATTTGCATCCATTCTTATATTTCGCCGCTCTCGGTTAATTCACAAATAAAATACAAAGTCAGTGATAAAATATGGGAGAGATTTGTGAAATGAGACACCCTGAGAAGCTGTCTAGAGCTTGAACACAGGGCCCTGGAATCTCCATTCTCTCCAGTCAATTAATTTACCGGTGTCAGTAAAACATCTGCCGCACTTGTTGGCTACTTTTACTTACTTTTACTTTCATGTGTGAAGATCATTGAGAAACTTTAACCACTCTTTTTTTTTTTTTTGTCTCAGTGAAGTTAAAACGTCCCTGGTTGAAATTTAAAATGAGCAGCCAAAGCCAAAAAGACCATTAAGTTGCATCAGCACCTCTCTAAAACAGTTCTGACCAATTTATTGCAGGGCTGTTTAATTAGACCGCATTTGTTTTACCTAATAAACTGGCAACTCAGTGTTTGTTAGAGTAGATGTTGGCATATACAGTAGCTAATATGTGCTGTTTGTATATCATGTCTCCTGTGCCCAGAGTTCATTATCTAATCCTGGATGCGTGTTTATACATTTCAGAGTAATGCTTCCCACGGTGGCGATAACCCAGCGGTGCGGGTCAGTGCTCGTGTTCCAGGCCCACAGCCGGGAGCAGCAGGGTAGTCTACTCAGCTGAACATGAACCGGAGCCATGTGCTATATTTATTTCCAGAGAGCTATGACTAAAAGCTCTCCACATATCACAGCTGGAGGTCAGCTCTCTCGCTCTGCACTGCGAAAGATTAAAGGGCACTCGGTGAGACATCGTTAGTCTGTGATCTCTAATGAATCCCCTCAAAAAATTTTGAAGAACCGCAGTCATTTCCTTTATTGATTTTTCCCAACGTCCTACGACCTTGGTTCTCTCTTTTTGAATTCAGCTAGCTATCCTACGTTACCAAGAAACAAAGGAAAAGTACGGCTGAATGATATGGCGACATACGATATACACTGCAATGTTTTTCTGAAGTGGGTGAAAAATTTGAGTTGTACACCCAAACCATACAAGGTGTGCCTATAGATTGAAGCAGTCAAGACTGGGGGGGGCGCAAGAGAATACGAACACAGCAGTTATGAATATGTGTGCAGAGCCACATTTTTTGATGTTTCATTCAGCTGATAATGCTTGTGTTTACATATCAAGCCGACTGCTTATCCACTTGACCACCGAATAGACGCTATGCAGGAGCCCTGCATCAGCTCTGCAGCCAAATACTCAAGTGGCGTTTGGTTTCATATTCCGTTAAATTACAGTCCCTGTGTAAAACACAGAGGTGACGGAGACTAAACGGAGGAGTAACGGGCTGAAAAAGACAAAACTGTGTTACCTGTGACATTTGGAGCACGTTAATGTCTGCTTTACGTTGATTCTGATCCTGAAAGCGTCTGTATCTTGTCTGGATCTCACTCAAGACCGCTTGGCAACTCAGAGAAAATCATCCAATCACAAAAGTACAAGAAAATATAAACTATTCTGATTGGTGATTCTGGACTGTGATTCTTTAATCCTCCAATGAGAGCACCGCCTCGTGTCACCTGTTCACCAAAAGTTTTAGGAGCCACATACACACTCATTTGTCCGACGCCCCGCGACCAGGAAGTGAATATATTAACACAGAAATGAAGTAAATACAGTTAAAAACAACTTCAATAAATGTTGACATGAACTACAGGACACAGGGCGAGTCATAATAATGAAATTCCAAGCATTTCAGAGACATTTTTGCTCAAATTAATATGTTTAATATTATGTTGAAATAGCTCTTCTTCTCCAAGTAATTTTATACTAACATATACTTCAATCCAGCCGACACTGAATGGAAGTATATGACAAATGAATAAATAGCCTGTTACAAGCCTGTCCAGACCTACAGTATGTGAAAGAAAGTGCTTTCAATTACATTGCAGGAATAAGGCTACAGGTTAAAACCAAAACTAATTACAACAATGGAATTTAAATGTAAGTAAAACTGGCAGATCTAAATCTAACAGATATGAAAGTTAAATGAAAACTTCGCTGATAACACTGAGATAAAAATGTTGTGAAATAATAAAACAGCTGTCTCTGACATGATATGCACTGTTTAGCTGAAATTTTACTGCAGTTCAACGATGAAACTGAACGTGGTTCCTCACGTCTTTCTCTCTGGTCCAGCATCTTCGCTTCACTTCATCCCTATCATCCAATCACTGCATGTGTTTGGACCTCCTATTATGTGTCATTTCCTTCAGAAGCGGAGCTCTCCCTCATTGTCCCTCTTGATGGTCTCGCAGGCACCCCTCCCCCACCCACCACCAGGAGACTCTAGGCTCAGACGCCTTCCTGCAGAACGCTCTGCCAGGACCTGCTCCAGCACAGGCCATGCCTGTGTTCTGGAGACATCGTCATTTACTACATCCAACGCAGAACGAGCTGCGATACATCTATTTGAGATATCACCCAGCCCTAAAAGTGAAAGTAAGACGTCAGTATAATTTATGTTTCAGACTCATTTAAAAAGCATACATTGAAATTCTCATATAATAACCAATCTGTTACAGTCATGACTGCAGAGACCGATACATCTGCCTCCTGTTCAAAGGATTTATTTGTGTGTATGAGGGCTTTGCATTTGTGATAAAATGAGCTTTATAGAAACAAGGTTATTAGAGAAAAAGAGGATTTGCTTTTTTTAATGATACGGTGCATACAGGATTTGAGTTTCTAAAGGAGCATTATATTCTCCTAGTTCAGCGCAGCAACAGTGATCTATATAGCTCTTTAATCATATACGATACACTGTAGATTCAATTCAGGTAATGACATGATGGGCATCAGAAATGTGATGAGCTTTTATAAACGTTTAACCAACTCCCTCTTCAGTCCTACTGTATATGTGTAAATTTATATCTCATTTTTATTGCTGGTTTGTTTTATATTTTCATCATCACCAACAATCAGGAAACAACAAAAAGTTAGTTTGAAAAGTCAAGTACATTTAAATGATCTTAGCCACATGTCACAGGCCACTGGTTCTTCAAGTTGTGAGAATCACTGCTGAGTCAAAGGCTTTTAAGTTAAGCAGATAGTTGTTTGTTTTACTCTCGGTTTTCACAGTTTCAACTACTGAAGGGCACAAGGGACGTCAGGGCCTAAGAAAAAGACAGAAGGTCAATGTTACTTTTTTTTACACAAAAGCAAATGTTTTGCATTCATTTTTTCATCTATGGAATACACCCACTCAGTACAGAAATGTGTGAAGAACAAAATGCATTTTGGTGGCATTTCACTGTGCAACAACTACTCTGGTCGTGCATAGTAAGTCAGAGACAAAACTAAACAAGATAGCCACCGCCATCTTGTTTTTTGGAAACACGTGTCCACATTTGGATAAGAGCGTGGAGCTGGAAAAGAGCGAGGGGTGAAACTCAGGAAGTGTTAGCTACAGTGACTAACACTGTCATCACCAAGTAAGGTCAACTACTTGATAAACGTTGTGTTTGATAACAGAATTAAAGCTAAAATGAGATAATATAGCTAATTTACACTAACGGACTGGGCATTGTTACGTAGCAGTAAACTTCATGACAGAACACAGAAAGAAAATACATTTTGTTCAAAAGCAGCAGCTCCAGAAAGTTGAGGTCAGCTGTCAATAAAATCCAAAGACAAGACAACACTCACCTGTCACTCAAAAGCAGCCACGGCCTTAATTATTCTTGACTGTAAGCATTAATAACCTTTAAACGAGTGAATTCACCATCTGTACAGTTGTCACGAAGGGGCAAATTAGCTACAGAGACCAAAACCGTTTTTTATACCATGCTGTAACCGTGTTTATTTCTGTTTCCATTTTAACATGGGGGTCTATGGGGATTGACTGGACATTTGAGTCAACAGTTGAGGCGTCGTCATCCTCTCATATTTTAAAAATGCAGGTAACTGTTTACTGTTATTAATTAACTGCTAAGCCTTATTTTGTATTGACCAAACATTTTACTTAAAGGGTTTCCTTGCCACAAAATGATTTTCCATTTCGCCTCCAAGCGTATTGACAGCTTCGTAATCATCTTCCTTTTTTTTTTTTTTTTTTAACCTCACACTCTGGGTGCCTTTTTCTTCTTCTTCCTTTCTCTTGCTTGTCATTGCTGTCTAACGACGGGTCATTTTTAACCACATATGAAAATGTTTATTTGAGCAGGTGTCTCCGGTGTGTGACGCTGTTGTCATTTAGGTCAAATATATTAATAACAATGTACAGTAGATGATGCATTGACAGAAGATGGACTGTCTCTTTAAAAGATTTAGATAAGATATGATAACACTGAAGGAAACCAGCACACACACACACATCCCTCTGAAAGGGAGAGGAAGATTGGAGTGTGTTGCAGTAGGATTTGTGACCTTGGGGTATTTTTTATTTTTATTTTTTTCCTTTCCAGTAAAAATGAGCAACAGCAAATACAGCAACAACCTTGACAGCAATGTCCTTGCACCCCAAGCTTTAAGACATCTAAATTTCTTTTGAAAGCCATTTCAGTGTTGCTCTGAATTGGTGGGAACAGACCAAAAGCTGCAGCAATAGAACAATAGAACAGGAACATCTGAGTGTCTATGTCTGTAGCCAATGTCAGTTAAGAGGCCGTTAAAAGGACAGAGTAAGATTTTTTTTAAAGCTATCAGGGACATTTAGCCGAATAGGAGACACAACACCTATCTTTTCTCTGTTGCTGCACGTTGAAAATCGTGAAATGAACCTACAAGTAACAGGCGGCTGCCACAACAACACGTCATGACACTAGTGAGGTAGCACTTATGGTAATTCGACGACAAGTCAACAAGACAATTATTTTTATATTAGCCGCAGATAAAATACAGTATACAGTGCGTGAGGTGAAAAACCCCCATACGGAATTATGACCTGAATTGACTTTGACACGATTCCCTCCAGCTTAACTAAAGCTATGCAAACCATGACAGAATAATGCCTGAAGGTCCACATTAATGCGGATATTTTTCTAAACGGGTATTTTCCCCCTCCGTTTTCACTAGACAATACCTCTGTACACACTAGAATGTGAGAAATACATACAGAAACATATAAAAACTGACCGAATAGGTTCTTGTGAATGCTCTGCTGCGGATCTCAGTTTCTGCAGTTTACCGCATGTGTTCGTCTGTTCCAACCGATGTTATTACCATAAACCAGATCACAAGGACACACCAAAAGGCTGTGCTTGCTGTTACACACACCTTTGGCCTGAGCTGAAGTCAAACATCTCCCACATAACGTTACCTGAGAAACATTATCATTCTGGTTTGAACAAACCTGAGTGGCCCAATCATCCCATCATCCAGTACCAGGACAGGAAATCTTAATTATGTTAACAAAACAAAACAAAGAAGACTGTGGGCCGCCTACACACCTGATGAATGTCATGAAGACCTAGACGAAAGACTAGAGACTGTTTCCTTACTGCAGACATTTTTTAATAGATAAAGCAAACCTCAGATCTGAAAATATCACCTGAAGTGGCTGTGATACAGCTCCTGGATCGGGCCCTGTGTAACTAAAAAAAAACGGACTGACGCACTGCTTTTAAAATGAAAATGCAGCACGGCAACGCAGATCATTCACACTGGACCCGGTGTGCACAGTCATTACGCAGATAAATGTATGTTTTTCCACATCGCGCTGGTGCAGAACGGCTTTTACACATTTTACAGTTTTCAGTCCTTACGTGATTTGTCTTGGTTTAATTTTATTACGTCGCTAAAACTTGTCTTTGAATCTTTTCTACTGTCAGTGTTTCACCTGAGCTGCGATATGGAGGCCTTGCACACCGCAGTCTATAAAACCCCTCTTATTACGAGTTTCTAAGCACTGAGCCTATGACCGCAGCTCAGTTTAAATAACCAATATGAAATAATTTTTTCAAACCTCATGGCCTTGGTTTCTTTGAAAAACCTGTAAAGCAACATTTTATTGACAAGGATATATTCTGCACCCACTACAACTCTACTTAAAAAGTGTTTGATTCAATTTACCTTGAAAGTTTCACAGTTTTTTTTTTTTCCCACACAGCACGAGACTTTTTTTTTTTTTTTTTTTCTGGATCACATTCATGCACCCAGACAAAGACATTTTTATACAGAGCAGAGCCATCTGCTGCCGCTTTCTAATTCTGTTGCAGAGGTGCAGGTAACGGCCACAGTGCAATCTTCACAACTTTGACAACAGGAGATCCTTAGAGAGGCTCATCATCCCTTGTACAATCCAAAATTAACATCATCTGCATGAATCCCACAGCCTCCTCTCCTCAGGGAGGCCGGGAGCTCCAATCTGAACTGAGACATAAAAACAACGTACACATGTGTGCGATGTAGAGAGGCAGAAAAAATGTTAGCGTGAGCGGCTTGTTTTACTTGTTGGTGTTCACCATTTCTTTGTCAATATGCGTGTTTTGTTTTTCTTTGCTGTTTTTAAATTAAAAATCAAATTCTGCAATAAAGTATTGAAAAATGAAAGGAAGCGCCCTTTTTTGAAGGGATAACGACGATAATTGCGTCCTCTCTTGTGCTTCTTGTAGTCGTGTCGCTCGCTATAATAGATATGGGGAGAAATGCAGCAGGGCTTATTTGTTACCAATTAGCTTTTATTTCTGATGGAAAATTCAGTATTTATGATCCCAGGTTATGATGAGACTATCCAATCATTTGAAGCAGTAAATGTTTTCGGGTAAATAGAGATTATATGAATTTGTCAATTTATAGTTTTTACGCAAAGCTTTACAATGTTTATGTGGGTTGGAAGTAAAGCTTATAGAGATTTAAATGCACCGTGGTGACATTTAAGACGTGAGGTGACCGGCATTCATTGAATATGATATTACAGTATCTATACAAAAATGAGCCAGCAAAAAAACAACGATCTTTCCAATAATTAATTAAAGAAATGTGTTTGTCTCTCTTGTCAGTCAGACCTGCAGACCTTTTCTTATGTCTCTGCTTCGCTTCCATAACAACAAAAATGACGCTGAGTGCAACAATGACTGCCCTCAGTTCCCAGAAACGATTGATAAGTAGAGAAAGTTGGGACAGAGACATGTGAGTGAAAATACAATTAAGTTGCTCAGTGAAAACATTGATCATCTTTTTTTGTACTTTTTGTCAGTTCAGTAAAGGTTCCAACTAATTAACAAGGTCAACAGATTTGAGTTTTTATTGTATTTTTAAAAATGTACCAACATTTCTGGAAATAGGGTTTGTACACGATGTACAAATTATTGGTGTAACTTATAGTCATTCATTTTAAATAACTGCGTTTCTTCTAAAATTAGAAAAGAACACTATACTTGTGTCATAACTATCAAGAGATAAGATGACAATCTAAAGTCATTAATTCTGGTGCCAGTGAAGTGATAAACCATCTGAAAAGCTTATAGTACTTTTTAGCAAAGTACATGAGACACAACATTTTAGTTCAGTGTATCAATGCTCCCTTTTTCTTTCCCCCCTGAGCAAGGTTTTCTCTAACGTTATTCACAAGGCTTAGACACAGCACCTAAACTCAAGTAAAACTCTGCTGAGATATCAGAAAAGTGGTTTTTTTTTTCCTCCTTTTTTCTGGGAATAAGCTTTTTAAAAGTGGGGATTTAAACTGTGTGTTGATTTTATCAGTGAGCAGATGTGTTTCACATTTCCTTGAGCTATTTTCTAAGTCGTGTAAGAATAATAGAGGGCCAAAATTATGCAAAAATGGCAAATTTTTAGTCAAATAACAACAAAAAAAGACACCACATCACCTAAGCCCTCTACAGATCTAGGGACTAAAAACTGCACAGTGAACAATGAACAGTGCACAACGTATCCCTGAGCGTCAGTATCATGATAAATGTTAAGCTAACTTACTTTGTGACTGTTGACCAAGGCCACGTTTCATCCCGTAGCCCAGCAGTGTGATCACACAATCTTGCATAAAGTCTGACAAGTTGTGTTACCACATCATTTATTTTCAAGAGGAATGGTTTTGTGAGTCAGATTGCCTCATACCGTATATGAAGATATTTAAATAAATCTCTAAAAGCTGCACAGTGTCAGCTGTTCCATCCACACGTCTGCACAGACATCCACAGAGTCTGCAGTGAATCACGTTGACTGGAGGATAAGTTATTTATTGCATGTGAATTCATGGTTGTGAATGTATTAAAGGGAATATTTACAAAATGTGAGTATCTCTCTTTGATCATGTTAACCTCTGGGTTCTGGGTCCTTAATTAACGAGGGATATAACTTTAAATAAAGGTCATGCAAATGGCCATCTGTCTTCTAAAAAACAACCTCCTATGACGACTGCTGCAGCAGCCTCCACCCCTTTCTGGTTTCAGATTCTCCACCTGGCGACTGGCTGCCTGAATTTCTGCTCCGGCTCTGCCACAGCATTAGTGAAGTAGCCCACAAATGCTGGGCAATAACTCCTGGCTTCTCCAAGCTCTGTGCAGGCCAACAACCTCTTAAACGCCACACGAGGAAGATATGAAGCTGGATTACACTGACGTGTTATGGTGAAATTACTTTGAAAAAAAAAAAAAACTTTTATTGGAACTTAGAGGGATAGACAAAACTATGAAACATATTCAGGAAGAGATTGTATCTGGCAAAGATCCATCACTCCAGACCTTTCCACTAATCCAGACTGAAATAGTACTTTGGCTCTGCACTTTGCGATATTGGGTCTTCATGGCTGAGCAGCAGCGCACAACCCCATGCAGGGCAAGTTACAGCCTAACAGTTTTGTCCTCAGTAAAACACTTGAGTGTTCCAAAGAGATTGTAAGCACTTCAGTGATCAGCAGCCTGGCTGGTGTGGCTCACTTCTGTGTGCAAAAAAAGCCATTTCCACTTTACAATGACATGATCAACCACATGGGAAAATCTGCTCGAGCAGAGGTTTGAAAAAAGAAAGGTGAATCAGGAAAGATGAATCTCTGAGTGTCGCTGAGTTCATTAGAAGAATCCATTCTACTGCAGTACTTTTGAGCAGTGCTGAGTAAAAAATGTTACATGTTACAATATGTGAATGTAGTAATGTGTTAATGTGTCAAATTAAACCAGTGATTTTAAGGAAATGTGAAACTAAAACAGAAAAATAGTAACAAGTAACCATTTTTAATTTTGTGGTTCTATCTAGATGAATGACGGTTCTTAATCCTGATCCGTGTGGTTCCATCAGCTCTAGATGAATGACGGTTCCTAATCCTGATCCGTGTGGTTCTGTCAGGTCTAGATGAATGACGGTTCTTAATCCTGATCCATGTGGTTCTGTCAGGTCTAGATGAATGACGGTTCTTAAT
>JAPQRN010000016.1:7165321-7182026 GCA_037367275.1 Coranthus polyacanthus
CATTCTTATGTAAAAAAAAAAAATACAACAATTCTCATTTTTGTGTGATTATACATCAATGAAAACATAATTATGAATTATATTGCATTTCTGAGAATGTCTGTCTTACACACTGTACCTTTAAAGTTCAATAATTTCATTAAATTTAAAAGTCATAATTTCAACTAACATGGACAGGTCTGGAGCTGCATATTTCTCGCAATAACAAACTTTAATCCTAACCAAATACGAGGAATTAAAAATAGAAAAAATCTATAATACAAACAAGACAGCTGCTGCATCCAAAGCCAGGAACCAAAGCTGGCAGGAGATTTATCAATATCACTGCTCCATCATTAACACACAAGTGCATCTGACTATAATTACAGTTGTGTATTCATTAAACTAATGCATTGCTTAGATGTATTCTTACAGCATGTAAGACAAGTTCAGCCTTATTCTTTCAGCTGCCACCCTTGTGGTGTCAGTCTTGGGAGCAAGTAAAGAACAAATACAAAAACATTTTAAACCAGTAAAGAAGGCTTACTGCAAATCTTAAAAGGTCAAGGAGTACAAAGCTTTAGTGCTTTCATCAGTCTCTGTTTTAGGATTATACAAAGGCCTATAGAACAAAGCGAAGCAGATCCCTCCGCTGAGGATCTATATCTGCCATAGACAGTGTGAGATTTGTCAGAAAATCTGAGGGATGGGCATTTTCGAAATGTTCATGAAAATAAAGCATGAGCCGCAGTGAGCCTTTATAAGCTATGAAGTCTTCGCACAGCTGTAACATACATGGAATAATTATGAACCATAATAAAACAACAACTTCACCACTGGATTTGCAGGAATATTTGAATATTTTAGGCATTTTTGAGCCTTTAACATAGATGCAGTGAAGGCAGAGGAGTGTGAGAGAAAGAGAGGGGGAAGGACGTCCTTGTCTGGAATCAATTTACCGGAGTGAGCAACCTGGTTTGGTTTGATTCATTAAGTCGCACAATATTTTCATTCTCATGCCTTGTCCTTTCCTCATACAGACACGCAAAGGATGCGACATACACAGCAAAACAAGAATTAACACTATTAACAACAGCATCCAACCCACACAGTTCTGCTAAATCCCTTGTTCAGTACCATGGAGAGCGCCACTCAGCCGGGCATGCCAAAACGCTTCCTTATAAACTTCAGCATTTTGTGTTGAATGTATGCAGAGTTTAGCAAAGCGTCCCGGCTCTATGAGGCCTCTAGAGACGTTATTTTCTAAGCCTGGGTTGTTCTCACATGGTTCAAGTCAGTCTGGGAGTTCTCCTCCGTCCTAACAACAGCAGCTCCTGTAGTCTCATTCTCAGTTGTAATATTTTTAAAGGAATTTCATATGAGGGCCCTGTAAAATACGAGGATATGCTGCTCTGAATCCTTTCGTCTTTCTTTTGACTAGTTGCCATGCATGGATCAAAGCCAATGGAGCCAGGATCATCATGATGTGGTGCCATCCCAATTGAATGAAGACAGTCCAGTTGTGATTTTCATGTTGTTTGCACTAGACTGTTCTCACATAGTAAATATCTTTACCATATTTTAGACATAGCAAAGATATTTGTATTTAGGCATTTTTTTATGATATGTTGGTGGAGTAGCATTAATCACTATTTCAGGCACTTCAGATTTAATAATTTATTCAGAATGACATACATTTGTATTTTGGCAGCGACTCTTTTCGAGTGATGCTGTGGAACATCTGCACAAGCATGACAGTCCCTGAGATCACAAACCCCCCGCAGAGCATGAAATTCACAAATATGAATGAATAAACAAAGTATGAAGCATATGAATAAATACACTTATATGCACAAGGAATACATTTTGCTTAATTCAGGAAGAAGATGGGGAGGTGGAGGAGATGATTTTTTTCCCAGATGTGTAGGCCAATGAGTAGGGTGGTGTGTGCGGTGCAGAGCAGGCATATAAATGAAGGCAGCCTCAGTTATAAAGTGCGCTAATTGGGGTGGGAAGAACTGAAGTTGTGAACAATTGGACAAAAAGGGACTTCTGTGCCTGCCTGAACTACTGAGGGGTTGAAGACACGAGAGGCAGGGAAATATATACCAGAGGTGGGGAGAAATGCCCCCACATCCCCACAGATCTTGTAAATGCTTGTCAGGGAAAACCAAGGGGAACAGTCTCTAAAAACTATTGCCTTTATATGGACCTTTGTATTATTCATAGACCAAGGTCCACAGGATCTTCTAGGAATAGTGACACTATATTCCAACAGAATTGAAATGGTACTTTTGTAGATGTCTCGAACATACCCTAAGTTTAGGTGTGCAGCATAAATTACCATGGCAATGTACCCTGGTAAAAAAGCGAACCAACATTGTGAGAGTGAAAACCAAGAGATCGCCTTTTTGTGGAGTTGTCTAATGTGTTCCTTTGTCTTCACAGTGGTATTTTCTTACACTGACTGGCCAAAAGCTGGACCTACCAGATACCGTACGTGTGTTTATACAGCAGTCAACTGATTAGACACAGGCGACCTAAATCTAACTAATTAAGTGGCTTATAAACCCAGCTGGCAAGAAACAGTGATGTTTTATTAAAGAATTTAAGATCTTTGGACATGACTATTTTTGTCTAAACATCAGACACCAATTTAAAACTACAGTCAGGAAAAATGAAATACCACCATGAACTGAAAATACACAGCCTCTTCGTGCTGCGCTCTCCTTTCTGTCGTAATCATAGACTCTATATAAAGATGGATGATGTGACGATGTTTCCTGCATCTATGGAAAATTGAAAAAAACAACAACAAACAAACACGAAAATATAATGGTTACAGAGCTGTCATGTCTTCCATTTCTGCCAAAATGAGGTGCAGAAGTTTAGTTTCCTCCCAGACCACTTGAATTTTTGCCAATTGAATAAAAAAATAAGGGATAGACTATGATAGTGAATACTGCAGTGTGTCTTGTCCAATTATACAACAGGCTCAGAATAGATATGAACAGCTTACAGCATGCAAGATGTCCAAGAGGTGCCTGCAGTGTTATTACTGATACAGGATTTATCCAGATGTGCACCAATCCTGTGTTTGAATAAAATACATCAGAGGGTTGCTCCCATCCTAATCCGCATGGCTTATATGCCCTTGTGTGACTTCTGTGAACTACGAGCACAGGTAATGCAACTGACAAATTCCTCAAAAAGTGAAATGAAATCCTTGCAGCTGTTGACGTAATGTAGTCACACAGTATTTTGTCATATTCCGACATGGTCTTGTAATATCTGATGTGGTATTATAACACCACCTGCCACCGGTGGTGAAGGCAGCTCAATGGATCATCGGGACTGTGGCCTACCTGACTAGGACTGTGTCTGCAACAGTAGATATAGAAGTGAAATAATAGTAAACAGTAGGAGCACCTACCGCCTTTAGAAGTTAAATCACCTGAAAGATGAATGTGATATCAGTGTTATGGTATGAGAATTAACTGGTTTGGTCATATTGTATAATATTTGAAAAACATGTTTCCCCTAATGCCCTTGTCTTGGTCTCAGCCCTTTCAAAGTCTTGGTCTCGACTACAACACTACCCTCTATACTGTGCTGCTTCCAATATAAGTTGTCCTCATATATTTCTCAATACTGCACATACTGCATATCTCATGTATGTAACATGTGTTTCCAGTGATCCGAACTCAAGTAGTAACGTCCGTCTCCAAGGCGACCATTTGTGTTAGGATGTCGTTACTGCCTACGTCACCTCTGCTAGAAGGCCCGTGCACAGTTAATTTATCAGTCTGCTGCCAGACCTGTTTTACATGAGCTACCTAATTAAACAAAAAAATGTTTCAAGACCTTATATACATATGTCCCAAATGTCTGTGTGTTTACTTCTCTGACTTTAAATAGTCACAGTCATTTATAATTAGATGCACTAGTTCCATTTGGAGTAATTTACATAATAAACACATTGACAATGAGCTAAATGAGGTTCATGAAGTCTCTCTAAGCTTCAGGATCAGTAGTGAGATAAGAGAGAGAAAAATAAATAAACCCTACAATTACAGTGCTTAGTAATTTAACGCAATGCTTTTTATTAACCTAAATATAAAGGATAATAAATAATAATATAAAAATGGCGTAATAAATAATGTACACATAAAGATGAGTTCACAGTCACTGAGAATCCTACGGATGTGTTCATCCTCGTCTGTGTTAGTGCCCCTACAGGCAGCAGGGGGAATGAAACAAAATGCCACAGATAATGTTAAAATGTACAGAATCTCTGCGTTTTGTTGTGATCATACTATGATAAAGTTTGATTAGATTTAAACACATGGTTACTGAACAGACATGGTTAAAACTAGTGTTTACCTTTACCTTCAAGCAGGTACCTCCAACAACCTATGTGCATATGGTTCATATATTCTCAACTGATTTGGAGAATTTGTTTTCAATAGTCGTTCACATCTCCATGAACTTTAAACCACTGAACCTGTGGCACAGCTATAGCAGCGTCGCCTGAAATAGAAACCATCCTTGTAACATCAGAAGAAATTATTCTATTTTCATAAAGCCTTCGGAGGGAAAGAAATGCTCGACAACACAGTAAAGGACACATTTAATGAGGCAGCTGTTTTATTTGGTAACTGAACTTATCGTCAGCATCATGATATGTTTGGCTCCTTGGCAGGTTTGCATGAATGGAATTAATGATAGCAGTGGGAGTTTTTAAAATTATTTTATTTTGTATTTTTTATTACTTGCCACACACACACACACACACTTTCTATTATCGAGTTGGAGCAACATCTGTTTAATTTATGCCACAAAGAGACAATTTTGCCTTTAGTATTATAACGAAGCGTCTAACCTCCAGCTCAACGTCCTGCTTTTTCCAACTGAAGACGTACAGCTAGACTCAGTCATTTCCTGAAACAGCTGGGCTCTGTTTAGCAACTACACAGTAGGGTGAAAAAAAGCCACTGACGGGGGACTATTGTCAGCGGTGGATCAGTCCACATTCGGTGCTTAAGTGGGTATTTGTGGCAGCAGGACGGGGTGTGTGGGACTGAGTCCAAATGTGTGTTCCTGGTAATGAAGAAACACAGTGGTGTGGCTCGCTGATATGTTTTTTCATAGTATTTTTTTCACTACAGTGATGCTCCATGGCAGAGAGGAAGAACACGTATTAGGCTTTGAAACATACACAGTGCTTTAGTTTGTTGGTTAACGGCTGCACAAAACCTTTGAGAAAAATATACAGTGTCATCCGCCTGATCCTTGAAATGCACAGAATGAAATGTATTATGTAATGTCAACTAAAAACACCAACAAGAGATGTAGTAATAGATAAATGAGCTGCATGTATAGAATGTTTTTCTTTCTTACTGGCAGACAACGCTCCTTGTACATCGATTCACACACACCAATGGAGAGAGGCCACTGCGGTTCAGCGTCTTGCACAAGGACACCTTGGACATGTGGACAGGAGGAGCCAGGGATTGTCTGGACAACCTTCTGGTCTGTGGACGACCCACTCTACCTCCTGAGCGCTAGCTGCCATCGTTGCAGTTAGTAAAGAGGATACGATGGCATTGACGAGCTAATGAAACAGGCGGTTACATTCGATTTGAACATTGTTGGAAACGTCTCATATAACCTAAGTATACAAGTTAACTAAATACATAACATAGGCCTGGTTGCATTTAGATATTATATTGTAGAAATGTTACACATTCTAGCTTTAACCATAGAGACAGAAAGTCAGGATGTCTTGACCTTTACAGAAGTCTTTTAAACTTAAACTTTTAAACTGTCCATCAGGAAGGAACATGAGACCTGCAGTCAGGCAAAAGTTTCACAAGGTCTATGCAAAATGAAAAAAAAAAAAAGAATATTTTGCAACATAAAAGCTACATTGATTTTTTTCATTTTTAAATAAACCATTGGAGACAAGCACACATCCAGGGACTTCGTTTTATGTCAATTGATGCAGCCTGTGGCATGGGTTGAGGTCCCACTCAGCATGCACAACTCGATGTGTTTGTTTGTGTGTGTGACAGGCTTCAAAACACCCTCCTCTTTTCTGTTTGCAACCTAAACACCCCGGTGACTTCACAGTTTGAGCTGACACACACACACCACCTTCTAGAGACTGGGAGGTTGTCAAAAGTGATCTTCAGATATCGGTGGATATTCACTCTGACATTCTCTTCATCTCTCTGATCACAAAGCCCACCCAGGAGACACCCACAGTATATTTAGGATTTATTTTTACGAGTCTTATTTCACCTGTTGGGACTCGAGGGTCTGTCACTGTAACACAACGCCCACACAACAGGATGTTAACGTTCATCCTGAACGGACCTTCACATTTGTCAGGAGGAGACAAGGATGATGGTTGAGCCTGCTGCTTTCCTGCAAATAACAAAAGCGATATGCAGTATATCCAGCAGTAACAAAAAGATGGGAAGATATAGAGCCAAGTGTAACAACACAGAGGAAAATTGTTATCTGTAGCTACAGCTATTAAAGCTACAGAAGGCTGAGCTGAGAAGACAAGCATGCGTGTTATAAAATATGTGGATGTACAAGTAGTTTGTTTGCCATTTATGTTTTTGAGAGGAAACATCAGAGCTTTTGGAGTGGAGTCTCTGATGTCTTTCCAGTAAACTGGCCTGCAGTGGCTCTTAGTCTGCTCAATGCTTGCACGGACAAGGAACTTGGTAAGACTATGGAGGAGTCTCACATAGTCTGACCTCTTTCCACAATCTGTTAGCGCTGTGCCATTACCATTCTGGAATAGGGCTAAAAGCTGTCTGGGTTGGTTGGCTGGTTTTTGGGCAGCGCTGAACTCAAGATACTAGACACTATACTATACTAGACTGTGCATTTGCAAAACAGTGTCAGGAGAGAAGTTGTTTTGGGGTAAAATGTGCACACGAGGAAGCATGCAGTGGTATTAAAATGATGAAATCCCTACAAAGGAAAACAGCACATAAAAAGACACGTGTCTTTGTCAAAATGTAACATTTTCAGGGTGTAGATGCAGCTCAGACGTTGTTATTCTTTCACATAGTGAGGTTGACTTTTAAAGCGATAATGCACAGATAGTGGAAAGAAGGAGAATGACCATCCTGCCACTGCGCAGGTCTTCATGGAATCTGTGAATGTTCTAGTTACGGTTCTTGAGAAGCAGAGGAACATATCAAAGTGTTTGAAAATGTCCCACATTTTGGACAAGATCCAGACTTTTAATCATTTCTTGGTATAAACACTAAATGTGCAATGAGAATGTGTACAGCTCAGTGTTATATGGTGAAGTAAACATAAAGAATAAGATCGAAGATAGGAAGGACAAACAAAACAAGATCTAGCGGTATTATTTTCTCCACGTATATAGGGTATGTTCCTTTATACGACTTACAGTACGTGCCGGGTACATGTTTTAAACAACATGTGGTGTAGGTCTCTGTACACACTACTACAGATATTTTGCTAAACTCCTCTCATCCACATGTAAACAGCGTTTTATGTAACCGAAACTGAGATTTATTTAAAATGCCTTAACAAGAGCAAATTTGTATCGTTCAGTATTATCTGATCCAGTGTCTGCAGTTTAAAGTCCAACAGAAACAATGCTTTGAGCGTTTGAGATATTTTGGAAAGCAAAGGTTGTGTGCACAGATTTCTTTTAAAAACGGGGTACAATATCTGTTTAGAAAAATATCTGTTTCAGCATGGACAGGGTCTGAATCAGTTTTATTAGATGTGTCCCAGTATCTCTACAAGAGGTTTGTCTGTCGGACATCGGTCATTGGTCTCCATTAAGTTTAACATCAGTTTTCTCAGCCATTTCAAGTCAGATTAATCTGAAACTTGACAGGTAGGTCGTTATAACTGAGACGTTGCTGATGCGAGGACAGTGGATGCATTGATGATCTTAAGGTTCTGGTTTCATTTGCTTTTGACATGTTCCTGTTCCATATTTGGTCATATTAGTGAGTGAATATGCACTATTTTTGGATATTTAATGACACAACCCTGCAGGCAGTCCTTTGCATACCTTTGTTATCAACAGTGCTACAAACAGCTGTGACTGTGTGTTATGGTTTTGTTTAAGAATGGCTCCTGTGGTGTCGTTGGAAGAGGCAGGGTGCCTTTGTGCTCTCTGTGTGTGCACCTATATGCTTTGATGCCTTTCTTATAGCACAACCTCACTTATCTTGCCCCATTCAGCAGCTTCTCTTCTGTTTGTGATTTCCAAATGTACACCAACAAATAAAACACGCTTCTTTTCTCTCCTTCGCCAATTACATCTCACAGAGTGTGAAATTGCGTTCTTCTGTGCCAGTGCTCTCATTGCCACGTTGAATAATTTGTGGTGCAAATGATTTATTAAGGTAGTGTCGATATCCATTTATGGCTAATAGGAGGAGAGTAAAACAGGATTGATTCCACAGCATTTGAGATTTATAAAACATAACTTTGCGTGTGCACGGCTTTATTAATCTGATGATAGAATGCACATGAGTCTACGTCTGGCCCCTGATGTCCAGCGGGCGGCCCTCACCAGACGGAGAACAGACATTCACTACACACAAGCAGATGTTAAAATCAACATTATTATTATGCGTTTGATTTTGTTGATACCTGACCACTGTAGAAAGCAGAAAAAACATCCATCTGTTGAGGAAAGCTCATACGCGAGTCATTACAGATATACTAACAAGTTGGAAATCTGTTATTTGTTAATTTCCTTGAACCTTTAATACTTTGGGAACTGAGGGCACTAATTGTTGCACTTTTGCAGCTTGAATTGTTGTCCATTCCTGCTGTTTTCAAGAACTTGATCTGCTCAACAGTCCGTGGTGGCCGTTGTCTGATTCTCCATCTCATGGTGTCCCTGCATTTTCAATAGGAGACAGATGTGGACTCTGCAGACAGGACAGTCAAAAACTTTTCTTTGTACGTTTGTCAGTTAAACGTTCGTGCGAATTAAGAAACCACAGATTTAAGTTTTTGTTTCCTTTTAGAAAATTACCCAACTTTTCTGGAAGTGGCGTTTGTATAAACAGCAGGAGATTTGTGAGATTTAAAAAGCTGACTGTGGAGATTCCACTTCACTAAACACCCCAGGGTGATGCACGTCTTGCTTTAAATTTGGATTGACACAGTGATAAAACCGCAGCCTCTCTCTTCCCAGAGACAGTTGCTCTCTGTGTGGATAGGCCTTTGGTTGAAACTATAAAATGTGTTCTGAGAAACACGAAAGTTTCAAGGAATAGAATAAGAACAGCTCATCTCACGGGGCGCGTTAATGTCCCATGCCAGTTTTCGGTGCAATCTGCCGGCTATATTGAGATATTACAGTGAAGAGTTTAATGCGGGCGGCATTAGGTGACACGATAGGATGTCGCCGAACGAGGAGACACCCTGTCATGGACAAGAGGGGACACTGTGACCTGTCTTCATGCGAGCTGTGGTTTTTGTGTGAAACAGTGAAAACAGCTCAGAAGGGAGGCGGCTGCGGAGCTCTGGACGAGGACAGGCTGGAAATCCCAGATGGGGAACGCTCAGGCAGCACAGGCCGGATTATAACTCTGAACATCAAATTGTCTTATGTAACACAATGTAGAGCAGACGACAGCCACCAGCAGCTGTTATGTAATCCACTGCTGACCTGGAAAGAAGCAGCATGCCTGCACATGTGCACGCATATACAGACACACACACACATATATTTAGACAGAGACACAGAGAGCAGGTGTAACGTCTTGTAAATGTGATGTCATAGTCAGGGCACAAACTAAGTATTGCTGCATGTGAAGTAAGGCAACAACAAACGCAAACACTAAACTACTACACTGCAT
Organism: Coranthus polyacanthus; assembly: GCA_037367275.1. NCBI lineage: Eukaryota > Metazoa > Chordata > Actinopteri > Kurtiformes > Apogonidae > Coranthus > Coranthus polyacanthus. The sequence continues at coordinate 7,175,185 of JAPQRN010000016.1, forward strand.
TTCTGCTTTTGGTTAATGTGTTTCTCTTAAATGCATTTTTCCCTGAACCAGCCTGAAATATAATAGCTCTTTAACCCGACTGAAGAGACTGAAATGTCAAACCATGACTGAGAACTGAGACCATTTTCAAGACTTGGTAAATGTGGTTACTGGTATTAACCACACGTATGGTTTTAGGAGTTATCCCAGAGTTCAGTTCAAAAAGATTTACCGAAGGCATCAGAAATAGGACAAGAAAAAAAAAAGTCATGCTACTTTTTCCACAGTGGACTAGGAGGATTAATTGTCTCATGTAGCTTTAAAAAAAAAAAGACCAGAATTAAATTCAAAGGTGTGGAGCACATAGAGAACAAAAACAATACAAATCTTTTACAGAATGTTTCAGTCTAACAGATCTGGTCCGGTCAGGCAGCGTCAAGTGGACAAATCCACCCCTTCCGGTGAGCCCCAGAGGGCCTTATTGAAAAAAATATGAATGGCAGACATTGGCGAGAGACAAATGCGTTTTTGAACCCATTTGAATTGTGCTATCGACTACACATATGATGTTTGTCTAATTAAAATATCATTTTACTAGTCAAAAAAGTAGTTTGTGTTAAAAATAGTAAGAGTAAGAGTTTTGTGTGAAACGGCTCATGGACTTCATCTCTCATTTCACACGATACACGTCACCAAAACGACTGTTACATCTGCACATTTCACCTTGTTCCAGAAGAAAACGTGAAAGAAGTGTTGAAAGAGGTGAAAATCACGAGGAGTCTGGTCATGTTGAGAGATGCAGAGACATCTTCAGCGACTCTGAGCAGCTTGTGGAGATCACAGTCTGATCCATCAACAGTTTTATAACGAAATACAACTTTCTTGTAAAATGATCTTTTAAATTGACAGACATCATATGTGTAAAAGATGGCACAACTGAAGCGGGATCATATGATTACTTGTCTCTCTTCACTGACTGCAATACAATTTTTTTCCCGAAATAAGGTCTCATGGGGGGGGGCGGGTCTTCACCGATCTACAATTTATAATCATAAGCAGCAAAAATAAGAAGGCCACAAACAACAAGGGAAATGCACTGGAAACTCCACAATTCACTGAAATAGTTCGTAACAGGGTTTTACCTTCATAGAGAATATGAGATAGCCACCTCCATGTAATTTTGTGCCACCTCCAGCTCTCAACAAAACTGTGATGGGTATCTTCACAGAAAACACTATTTTCTAACAGGAAAATATAACCTTACTTGTGAAGAAAGGAGACTTTTAACTTTCTTGAAGGGCGCCAAACCAATGGTTCATCCTTTTTCTTCAAGACCTCCAACATATAATGCTGTCTATAGAAACTGTGGGACAAAGGATCTCAGTATTTATTTAACCTTTATTTGATCAGGAAGTCCCTTTAGAATTAAATCTCTTTTTCCAGGAAGACCTGGCCAAGAAGGCACAGCAATCCATACAAAAATCAGTATATCTGCACTACATTCCCTGATTTAACTGAAGAAGTATTTAACTAACAGCAAAAGCAATTACCATACAGTTTTAATGTGCCAATTTATTTTTACTGATACAGGTAAAATATGTACCACCACCCTGAGTAAATGTGCATGAGAAGTGGAAGTCAGCGTTGGCTGTGTCATCACCGGGCCAGAAATTCTAGAATAATGTTTCAGCATATTGCAATTCAAGTGGTTTGAGAGCGAACTAGACTTTCGCCACCACCACCTGCTCTGTTTTCAGAAAATCTAGCCCACGACGGGGAGTCTTTGGCCGATCACAGGTCTTTTCACAGAGAGGTCGTTCCTGTTGGCTGCTCTACAAATGCAAATGAATGTCTGTGCGGTGTGTGAACCGTGGCTTTCTAGGAAGCTCACTTTAACGTGCTCAGAAACGACAGATGCAACATTAGAACTCAAAGTAAGGAGGAGAGGCTGAACTGGAATACTGGCTCCTGATTGGATGCGAGGGGTAATGGGGGATTATTGTTGTTTGATTTGTGCCTTAAGAAGCATGTCAACAGCGTCATCTGTTGGTAATCATGTCTTAATATTCTTGCCTGTCACAGTTCAACAAAAGGAGGACCCAGATGGAGATGAAAGGGGCAAACAAAAAGGGATTTATTCTCAAGAAAACAAAACTAGTAAACTGCAGTATCCAAAAACCCTAAAGAAAACACAAGGGAAGACGCGTAAGGATCAGGCAGGGTTACGAACAAGGAGCGAGAACAGAAACGCAGGTGAGACGTGGGATAAGACAACGAACTGACAAGGGATAAAGAGAAGGTGTCTGGTATGAGTAGACGGTGTGATTACAAACCGGGCCAAAAGGAGGGAAACTGCAGGTGAGAGGGTGTGGCTAAAAGATGAAGATGATGAAACTGAAAGGAAGACAGGAAGAGAAGTGGAGCAGGGGCGGGGCAGACAACAGGTATAACAAGACACGTGACAGGAGAAGATGACACAGGTGAGACCAGTGAGTGGAGGGAAAAGACAGGAAGTAAAACACACAAGGAGAGTCAATAAACAAAACAGGAAACGTGACTCAAACCATGACGACACCCTTCAATGGCTTCCAATCAACTGCAGAACTGCATTCAAAATCGTACGAAATACTTACAAGGCTTTGCGATGGCCCGGTCCTTTTACCTTTTCCACGTTCCTTTTTGAAATCCAGAGATGACTGTGCTTTTGTGATTATAGCTCCAAAACTTTGCAACAGCCTTCCACTTTTAATCCGATCAGCTGAATCAGTTGTGTCTGTTTTGCATCTGGTACCATGTGTGCGCATGGATGCATTTGCTCGTATGTATTTGTAGCATATATGTTAAACACTTTGTAACTGTGTCTTTTAAATAATAATAATAATATTTATTATTATTATTATTATGATGATGATGTCTGCCGTACAGGTCTTTGACTGACAGGTCGGTATGACGGCTCGCTCACCTGCCCATAAAATGGCTTTGTTAGGCAGTGCTTGATGAAATTTACCGTTACCTAGCGTTTAGCATTAGCTCACCCATGAGCCCTAGAAGACGGCTCTGACCCCTCGCGCTCCCGTAGCTCCGTCCATTTGGATCAAATATGGTCACTTGCGGCTCCAAAAACCCGTTTAGCGATGGCCAAAGGACAGGCTTCAAAACAGCATCCTTAATATCCCATATCTATCCTTAATACAGAGCCCTTTGGTCGGTGACAGCAAGTGAAGGTAGCGTATGTTGCTTTGTCTGTGATGAGGACACTGTCTGTCGCGAATGCAGAATTCACACCTGCGCTGTCACTGAGCCCACAGTCTGATCCACCCGCCGCTGATGTCCCCACACTTTGGCTTCACTACCATCAGACAACTCTCTAATGAGGTGTTCCAGCTCCACAGTCTAATTAAGTGTTGATTTGATGCGGACAGCCAAATGAACCCATCTTCATCTCTAAAAAAGATTGTAAACTTGTTTCCCCGCACCTGCCATCTCATACAGGCTCATCATGTATCATATGTGGCAGAATCACGTTTGTTTCTTTTACTGTCAGCCGTCTGCACCTCATTAGAGTTTCTGAACAGTCTCTAACTAAAACCGACACTGTTTAAAATGTACAGTTTTTGTGGAAAGGGACAGAGTTCAGTGTAAAAAAGGAGACGTCGTGATCACATTCTGCCCCCGATTCAGATCCAAGGACCTTAATAGCAACAGTTAATTCCAGAATGTATTATTCCATATAAAACGGCTGCACAGACTGAAATAAGCCTACGTGAAATTAGTACACAATTTAAAGGTGTGACAGCAGCACAGCTCTGCAGTAACAAAAAAAATGCTTTGATATTTCTGGAGGATCTTTTCGGTTGTGTGATGGGAATAGTGCAAAGGAGTTTTGTGATGATCCGCTGTGGCAGAAACTTGGATCGCTGCCTTCATTTACATCATGAACACATTAGCTATGGATGAAGAGAACAGAATTCTTTCCAGGGTTCAAATACTGCTTGTAGTTGCATGTAAACACTTTGGTCTTGGCCAAGTTCACATTAGAAATGAAAAAAAGAACATATTATATATTGTCTTAGTTTGTATTCCCTGCGGGAGCTTTCTGCTTTATTTCAATTCAGCACACAGTGTTACATGTTCCATTTATCCTGGTCTGAATTCACTGGTTGCGTGGCACGTAGACATAATCACACCAAATACATAGTGAAACAAAAACTGGTAAACATATATTTAACACAGTCTGTCATGATTGAAGACACATGGGAAAAGGCTTCCTATTGTGTCTAAAAACAGTTTCAAGAAGATGATGTGAAAAGATGACAGTGGTTACCTTGCGTAACAGTTGCATAGGTTAACATGCAGCCTTACCTCATCAGTGCTCTCCATTTAAACACAAGGTTTAAGTGGGCAAAGCTTCCATTTCCACCTGGAAATATGTTCACTTAAACCTGAATTTAGGTTTTGTACCTGGCGTGGCTCGTCTATTCCTGCATTCTGATTAGCTCTCATTATGTGGCTTAGACTCCCTTAAAGTTTAGACTTGTCAACAGTGATGGCCTTTCCCTGCCTTTTCGCATCTCCTTTGTAGTGAGGGAAGACGTCGGTAGGTAGTGACACTGCATGGAGCTAATAGGCTTAGTTGAGATGAATAGTGCATTACCAGTCACACATACAGACCAAGGGGAATAAGTGCAGTACCGTTACATTTACAACCGCATTCATAAAGTCGCTAAACAAAGCCTGATACTCATTATGCAAGTGAATAGTGATTGTGTGACACGGCATTTTGGATATCGGATATAAAGAAATCCGATGGGGATTGATTCACTTTTGGAGCCACATTCAAGAAACTGTTGTTTTTGACACTTCAACGTTAGCTTCATTTTTCTGTCCCCGAGGCTGTTCCTCATGAAGAGATGATGACCAGTGTTTTGTCATCGATTTTTGTGTGTCTAAACGAGTCATATTTCAGACTTCAGTGAAAGCGGTTGCGTTTTACTGAAGTCTGAAATGCATCTTGTTTCATGGCCTCCTCTTGTATGTACTCTCCTTTTCGGCTGTTTCTATTGCAGGCAAATTAGCATGTGTGAGCACCTGTCTGGGATCGTGTCTGTACTCGTCTCACATCCCTACCATCCCACCTACCATCAGGACTGATTGAACCCGGTTGGACTGATGCCCCAGTTTCGTGCTTTCGTCTCTTGATTCTATATTCAATTCACTTGTTTTGCGATGTGATTACTTGCAGTTTTGTTGATTTGTTGGTTTTTGAGGCACTTCTTTTTTGTCGAGGCTCGAATGTTTTGCATCACACTACACGGGGAAGCTGGTAGAGGTCTTTTGTTGTTGTTTTTGTTTTAGTTAGACCAAGTGTTTAATTCCGAGTTAGGTGTCCTCTGTTATTGTCGCCTGCCTCTGTTTTATGTTACGGATTAATTTGAAAATTCCTTTCATTAAATTATATACATTTTTTATACCATTTTTTTAATATACTAAATGCTCAGAAGCCATCGTTTGACTTGCAGGAAATGTGCAGTACGAATTAATGAAAGGCAAATGTGATTTCCTCAGCGATAGTCTGTTTCTAAAATGAAGAGGTAATCAGAGATACGGTGGTGTGCGTCTCTGTGTGATTTTCATTTCTAAGTCCACATGACGTCTGATAAATACCGGGGTGTTACCGTATGATCACTGATGCAGTTAGTGAGATTGCAAAGCGCTTTGTGAATGAAATAAACTAAACTCAAGCATAACAATGGTTAGGAGCTCTGTGTTACATTAAGTGCCATTGCTCACCGGGGTCCTTTTTTTTTTTTATTAAATAAACTCAGTACATAAAGACAGTAACAGTGGGCGCTTTCGCTGTTTCTCTGCCATCTCATTCTCGGATGCCAGATCTGGAGGTGGAGGATTTACACCTTAGTTCACCTAAAAGGCTTCAGCAAAGCATGGCTTTCTGTACCGCTTCTCATTACTCAGAGATACCTCCTCACTCACTCCTCGGAGCACAAATAACATTCCTCATCCTCCTGCTCAGTCTCTGGCCTCTTAATGGCTATCTGTCCTTGCCGGAGTCTGTTCCACTGGTCTCCAAAGACCTTCTACGCTCCTGTGCATTTTCTGGCCTCCAAAGCCCCTGCCTCCGTCTCCCTCTGTCCTCTGCACTGGTTTCTTTCTTTCCCTGACCAACCCTCTAATCCTGTCGTTCCCAAATGTATGGTCAGGACTCAGAATGCATTGTGGGACCTTGATATGTGAATTAATTTTCCTAATGCCAGTGACAAAATGTAACTCAGTATATTTACGCCGCTGGACTACACAAGAACAAATTTGACATTAGACTTGGGTCAAGTTCTGGTTTTGCCAGTCCAGTGTATGAGCTTGATTGATTTATTCCAACCAGATGAACCGAGCCGAACCGATTTGTCTTATGGCAGGTTGTGTCAAATTAAAAACTATCCCACATGAGCGACCTGCACCGACAGTGTCTCGGCACTAAATGCAACTTGTTTTGCATTAGTACTAAGCAATATGACAACGTGATGTACAATACTATGTTTGTCATATATGAACTGCTAGTGTCTGACGAGGCTGATGACATGAAGATTCACAGAACAGAGGGAGGGGGAAGACGCACACGGTTCACATTGCGTCTGTTTACTAAGAAGTTCATGTGTTTTTTGGGTGATGACAAGAGGGGACTTATGCCACTTTTCCACTGATGGCATCAGCTCAACTCCCTCAACGCAGATGGTCGACATAGCAACGCACCGTGAACTATTGTGATGTCATCTCCAGCAAGGCTGCAGCTACGAGCGAGGCAACAATGGAGGAGGATGAAACCTAAAACTGTAAGTTATAACTTCCAA
>JAPQRN010000016.1:7182126-7194878 GCA_037367275.1 Coranthus polyacanthus
GACCAATGTGTGATCTGCATTATTTTGCGTCACGTTTAGTATAGTTTTGGTTTGCTTGGAACCTTGGGGGAAGGTGATGCTTGAAATCGTATCCGGTGGTACCTGGTGGACCCTGCTCTCATGCAGTGGTAATGCCAAAAAAGCCACAGCGAGTCTGCTGAGTGGAAGTGCAACACCTAGTGGTAAAATTCGGTATACCGTTTTATTCCGGTGTTTGGCTTCATAACAAAGCGATTCGAACCCAACCCTATTTGACATACTTTATGCTCCTCCATTACATTTCACATGTTCAGTCATTGCATTTATATGACATTTAAAGTTACAAAATGACATGTTTGTATGATTTGATGCAGTACTATACTACTAATCTATCCAACAGTATACAAACAAATTCAAAATTGACATTTTTCATTCAGGACTTTTACTTGTTATGAATTTGAACAATGGCATTTCTACTCTTACTCAAGTGAAGGATCTGAATACTTCTTCCAGAGCCAGTAAAAAATAGAGCTCAAAAAAGTTTGGGAACCCCTGCGCTAACCTCATATTTCCTTTGGCAACTATTCTGAAAATTGTTCCCTCAGAGTTCAGTAGTAGGGGTCCACTGCTATTGCTGCTGTATTAAATTGGTTTGGTGCATATTCATAAGACTTTTCAGTGCAACATCAAGCTCTAACAACAGGCATTATCACACAGATCACAGAGAAAGAGAGAGAGAGTTCCACCAGGAGACACGCTCGTACCCAAACTTAATGGAATCTGGAAAAAAATCTGGATCTATTTTTAGTGAATAGAGGGGGGCAATATTGTCACCGTGCAACAATTCCTCCTGTCACCCACAGTGTCCCGGTAGATGCATTCCATACTCTGCCGGATGTTGCTGATGAGGTTGCTGCCAGAACAATTTTCTCATATTCTGTATATCACAGTTATACAGTTACTCATCCAAAGTGTGTGTGTGTGTGTGTGTGTGTGTATATCCTTGAAGTCTAATAAACACATCAAGTGTATTTCTGCCGTTAAGAAACATTTGCAAAGCCACTTTCGGTATTACTTATTAATTGTGGAAGCAGGCAGGATGTCCGTGTTGGATGGAATATAATCCCCGTGTTGTTAAATGCGTCTGGAAATGTTCCATTAGGACCGATACTGGGATCACCAGGTAAACTATAACCTCTACTCAGTGCGTCCAGTGCTGAGCCCCATGGACAGAACTTGATTTCAGTTATGAACGCACTCTTTCGGTGAATTCACACGGCTCATAATGATAGGTGGGGGATGAAGCCGACTGACAGCTGAAGAGTGCTTTAACTTCATACAGAGGTCCGTCAACCTTCTCTGGATTAAAAGGTTAAAACAAAACAAAACAAAGCACAGTGACCTACATCTGTCAGCTATAATGAATGGCCAGTTTTCGGTGGGGGGAAAAACATTTTAGCAATTTTTCCATTCTACTGCATACGCTAATAACCTGCTGTCAAGTAAGATGAATTTTTTCTGTCTTGATTTTATAAACTGATGCTTCTCAACAATAGACAAAAAAAGAAAACTGCATACAGATTCGTATGGGATAAGCGAAGTCTGTTTTTAATATAGTGACATTATTTCCCGGTTCTGATGTCAAGGGAGGGTCACCACTTACAGATAACCGTTGAAAGATAGAATAATGTTCATCGACGTCACCCCGTTTTGAGACTTTGCTCTTCTAAAGGATTCAAGTTTAACATCCATGCTACATTGTGACATAAGCCTCCTGAATTGAACCCAAAACACTTTTCAAACTTTGAGCCTCCATAGACCTCGACCAAGGAAATAGGCAGAATAAATGAGTGGACACAAAGAAATCACCCCAGATCGCAGAGATGTCGATTCACACAGGACTAATATTATCACAGGACGTCTGAGTTCGCTGAAATTGGGGAGGTAATTTGCGTTGGAATTTTTACTTTGCAAATTACAGACCTGGCAGATTCGCGCGGGATAAAGACCACAGATGACCTCCGCAATTATTACAAATCACCGGAGGTCCACAGGTAATACTAGTGCTACTAGAATAGGGTTTAAAGCACCAAATGTGCACCAAATATTCAGCTGCTGAGAATAGTCACGACAAAAAATGTTTTCTATAGCGGCCGGCTTTTTCAGAAAACAACTGAGTCGGAACAGATGTGTCAGAATAACACGATAAATACACATTTTTTTCATTTAAAGGTTACAACTTTAGCTGGATTTGTACATGTTGAATGAAATCAAATTAATATGAATACAAATACCGAGATCTCCTCTTTAATTCAACTCAGCACTTCTCCTCTGTTACAGCACATACAGTTGAATCAATCTACTGCACCTGCCCCACACTGAACTCCTGTGACAGTTCACCGTGTCTGAGTCGTGTTTTTACACTCCTTTTAATACCTCAGCTACTTACTTTAACATCACATTTCCACAGCGACAAAGAAAAAAACTTTACTGCTGTTAAAGCAAACACACAGCACCGCAGAATGTCTGTCCTGGAGGCTGCTGTAGCGGAGGAGTCAGTCAGCAGATCAAGTTCTACCAGTTTTTTTGACAACTTTCTGTAAGATTTGACACCGAGCTGAGAGGCAGAACAGCTGAGAGAAACACATTGCCCTCTTTCTCATCCTCGTTCGGGGGTTCGTGGATCCTTAATGGACCCCCCCCCCTTCTTCTTCCTTCTTCTCTGTCCTCCATTGCAGCACAGTAACACAGTATGGACTTACTGTGGGAGTTAAACGTTAGCCTACTTTCTGTCGGGGTGAGTATAAATACTTGCGCCAATAACAGACAATCACTCCTTGTTTCAGTGTTGTGTGATATGTGATACAAACGTAATAAACCTAGTGCTAACAGTGAAAACAGCATTAGCTGAAGCTGTTCACTCACCTGCTCTTTTCTCTAGCTCTCTCTTTCTGCTACATTTTCCTCTTTATCACAGTCATTTCTCCTTGTCCTTGTCTGTTCTGTCTGATGCACCAGGTTCAAAATAAAAAAGCTGTGATCTCTCGTAACTCTATGAATTCATATTTTCAACCTCACTGTTTTCAAACTTACCATGTTATCCATATATTTCTTATTGTTAAACGTGCTAGTTTGACTGCTTCCTTCTGCTATGTAACACAACTTTCTGTTTTCAAAGCAAACTGAAACTTTCAACCAAACTAAATGTTTATGTATATAAATATGTTATAAAATCCAGTTACTAGAACAGTGAAATACATTAAAAGACTAACTTCTCTTCCTCTAAAGTGGTATTCAATCGATTACTTTGAAAGTGAAAATGACCAATTTGCTTATCGCTACTTATACTGTTTCCGGTATATTTCATGAAAAATAATAATAATATAATAATAATGTACACACTGGCAGCAAAAGTAATAAAAATTATTCTGCAAACTGATTTTCTGCCGACATGCAAGAGCATGTCTGATATATTTAGTACAAAAGCAAAAAAAATTCAGCATAAACTAAATTTGCAAATAGCAGCTGAGACCGGAAAAGAAGTAAAAAACACAAGGACCACCACAAGTTAAAATGGATTTAATCATAAATATTAATAAATACATAAAGGATTGAATATAAATGAGTTATTAAACAGTGAAATGAACTTCACACAGCAACCCAGACAACAGTCAAAATGCATAAGGTGCACAGTGTCATGTACATTGCATAAAAGATGTTTGATGATGATGTTAAATACTTAAAAGTGAGCATGATCAAATACTTGGCAGGGCTGAAAGTAATAATGATACCATCATCACAGACAGCAACCTAACAGAGCCCGCATTCTGACATGAATATTTCCTCTTCACTAGAAATCTTTGACCATTAAAAACTAAATTTAACACACACACAAGCTATCAGACACAATGCATTTTAAATGGCTCTGAGACTAACCTTTAAACCACGTACATGTACCGTTTGACAGTTCTGAAAGGTGTCTGAACTTACACTGGAAAGTGCAAATGTCAGTTCATCGTGTAATTAGCTCCCAAGTCCTCTTTAAGTTCGATTTTCTTTGTGCATTGCTTTCAAAAGCACAAAAGAAACTCTGCATGCATTGTTTAGAGATAATGATGACCATTTTGTTGAAAAATATTCTCTTAGAAGCCTCCTGCTACATTATCAGAATAATAAATGATCCAAACCTTGAGGGTGGTGGTTTCATTTTTGACAATTATGGCTGTGTCACATCTGTTCTGACATTAGTATCACGTCGTATCAGAAAGACTTGTTGAATGGATAGTATAAGGTTACAAGCTCTACAGACATGATCATTCTCCAGATCTCCAGGTCCATCTGTGAGAGCTCCTGTGCCTATGTGAAGTTTATGTTGGAGTATTGTGCTAGGAGTCGGTCTTTGTTCACATTAGCTAACTCCATTACTAAGCTAACGACGTGGCCTAGATCCACGATAGCAGCCACAATATACTGACATCTATGTCAAGGTTTTCAGAGTTTCTCTAGTTCTTCAATGCCTTTCTTCTGCTCCTCCACAATGAGAAATACTAGATACTGTTAGTTTAGAAATGCAGTCATCCAATGTCAACAGTTTTCCCCAGTCCAGTGTAAGAGAAACTGGTTTAATTTATGCAAGCTGGCTGAACCTTTGCCATCATGGTTCTGGCAAATTACATTGTAGACTACCTCAGCAACATGTGCCGACGGCATCACTGAGGTAAATCTGACTTGTTTTGCATTAGTAATAAGCAATATGAAAATGGCAAGCTGATGCTGACAATATGAAGAGGGGGAGATGGGTATGCCACACATTGCATCTATTAACTAGGAAGTTAGAGCCGAAAAACGTAGACGAGGCAACATGTAAACACTGCAGGAAAAAAGTCATGTCAAAAATTCTTAAGGTGCTGTTTCACTCCCTGCTTTTTCTTCTTATTCTAATTAGTGTTCTGGTGGACTGGGTTGCTACATTCTCATTGATGGGCAGTCTCATTATGCTTCACTCGGGAGCATCTACTGGGTGGTAAAAGTCAGTATAGCGATCTGGTCCAGGTTTGGCTTCGAATCAGACCGATTTGATCATTTTTACACAGGCCCAACCCTAGTCAACAGACATCCAGCTCCAACCACAACACAGACTTTTACAAAACCTAAACATAAGCACACAAGCATGCACAAATCTTACATATAAAACCTTTAAAGTGTTCGTATTTTCCCCATCTTTGTCTTAAAAAATAGCCATGTCCTCAGGCTCTCTGTAATCGTTCCTCCTGTTCAAGAGTCTTTTTAATGCGCTTCCAATAGTAGTGATGGAAATACATTCCAAGGATTATGTGAAGTTAATGAGGCTTCAGCAGCCTTAAATTCAAGGTTTGGTGTGCAAGATTTAGGGGGATCTAACTGCAGAAATGGAATATATATTCATAATTATGTTTTCATTAGAGTATAATCCTCTGAAAATAAGAATCGTGATTTCACTTTGTTAGAATGAGCTGTTTATTTCCCCTCTCAGATCCTCTCCACAGAGCCTGTTTCACTGACATGGCTCAAACGGGAAGACATCTTTTTTTCTTTTTTCTTGTTTAATAGTGGATGGTGTCCAGCCAGTGTTAAGGTACATGACTGTCACCTACTATGTCTGAGTGTGGAGTTAATATCCCCTTAAATAAAAAGCCCAGAGTCAATAAATCAAACACTGACTCTTAACAACGGCCTTTCGCATTTTTTGCGGCCACCGTAGGGGAGAGGGAGGCAAGGACACTGAACCTGTAAACTCATTGACCTACAGCACATAGTAACTGTTACTGTCAAAAACACAGGTCAGGGAGAAATCCAATCTAAGGCAGCAATAGGCCATGTATGTTTGAAAGGGATCGAAAATAAAACCTCTGCAAATCATCGACAGATTCCAGAATTAGTGGATTTAGAAATTGTACATTTTCTATGCAGAATAAAGTCATGAACACAAGTTATGTGAAATGGGTATAATAGTATAATTAGGTTGTAGTATTTGACTTCTTTATCATTTTATCTCTTTGAGGAGGTGCACTGTGGTCGTCTGTGTTCAGTCATTCCAGATAGCATAGCCTGCTAATTAGCACAATGTTACATGTGTTCCTGTGTAGCATAAAGCACTGCAGTCAGAAATTCTGGAAGCTGAAATGCTGAACATATTCTTAACATCAGGATGGAGGTTTGTGCCTCAGCTCAGGTGGGTCTCTCACCGCCTGCCATGGCGTCAGCAGATGTCAGTGGGGGTTGCTGATCACTCCGTTGGTCACAGTCAGTTTGCTCCACCTCCTTTGACTGAGCAGTTTGCGATTCTGTTGAACTTTCAGTCGAACATCAAAAACCTCTTGAATGGCTTTCTTGAAACAGTGGAAGTTGTAGTCAATCAGTCCTGCAAGGAACAGAGGAAACATAGAGTCAAATCTGTCAGAGCTAGGAGGCATACAAACGAAAACTCCTCTTATTTTTTACTTTAAAAAAATCAATAAATAGTTCAGGAAAAAAACACTTCACTGACTTCAAAGGACTAATGGAAGATGTCAGTTTTTAACAGAACATAACACTGAACCACCTGAAGCAAATTGTTTACATTTTATACTCTAATTTTACTGCACATACTGTAAATCTGTATAGTGTCATCATTCAGACCTTTTCATCCCATAGACTGTTCTGTGGAACTTCAGCCAAACTAAAACTCAAGTACACGTACAATACATTTTTCCCAAGGGTGATTTCAGACTTTTTAGGTAAATTTGATGTGACTGATTTGTGTTCAAATCATTATCATTGTTGTTAATGATTGAACCAATCGCGGCCAAAAACCAAATCCGGCGTCCGGCGGGAGGATTTGACGTCCCTTTGTCTCTACTGTGTGGATTCTGGCTCCGAACTGTGTCACATAAGCAACATGGCTCCTGTGACTGCGGGATTCATTCTTACACAATGGGAGGAAACAGTGTTGTGCCATTCATCTTTATATATAGTCTCTGGTTTATCCCGTCTCTGTGTCGAAAATGTTGCAGCTAAAGTCCTAAAAAAGGTCAGAAAAGACAGATGACATCCCTTGTTGTCTCCCTACACTTCTGCAGGTGCCTGCTGTGACCATGTGCTGTTAGTACTATTGTTATCGATTGCTCTACTTTTTCCAATTTGTCTTTTGTGTTTGTCTCCTCTTTTAAAGTACTTTCGATCGATGTGTGACCCAAAGCTAAGTAAAACCTGTAATGCGTGTATTTATATTTTTCCCCACTTCAACTTATGTAGTTTTTTTATATCATAATTGCACATAGGCCCATTTGGATGTGAGTGGTTATTTGCACCCTAAAAAGAGAAAGTAATGAGAGGTGACTGTCTCTTGTGTTCTACTTGTGGTATTTGATTGTAGACTTTCTTCAGACAATCAATCATCAAGCCAGAAAGAGACATATTAACATCACAGAGAAGATGTGTACCTTGAACTGCAGAGACATGTTGCATGCATCTGGAGAAATTGTGAAAGGTTTTTCTCTTTGACCAAGTATGTATTTGTCTTCACTTTTTTTTTACATTGCTTTATTTCCCATTATAACAGTTATGCCACCACTACTTGTGGATGCAAAATAAGAATTCTGGGATATGAAGAGAGAAGAAAATATCCACCAGCTTCAGCCCAAACATAGTGTAGTTGCCTTGTGAGTTTACATGTTAAACATGAAATATTTGTGTTTTTTCTCCTGAGCTTTTTTCTCTTCCACATTCTTTTTAGTCATTTAGTCTTAGTCATACTCTGTGACTGATGATTCTCTTCTTGCTTGAGATGAAATGATCTCATGGAGGTAGTCTACTGCAGACCCTCAAGGTCTCAGGAGAGACATGTCTACAAAGCCAGGGACGCAATTTTTATCAATGTTCCTTAAACTTTTTCATCAGCTGTTTCTATCATTCTGATTGCACATTCGTCAAAGTGATTCAATTTGAACAGTGGTCCTCACCACATCTACACGAGATGATACCATCAGGCTGGGGAACTGTGTCTATGAGACAGTAACGAGCAGCACTGGGATTCCACAGGGGACTGTTTTGGCTCCCTTTCTATTCACTTTGTACACAGCGGACATTAAGTACAACCAAAGACACTTAAGAACAAGATGGTTGACTGGAGAATGATTTCCAGTTTCAGTGTCACGTAGGTTTCTCCACTGTCCCGGCCCTTTAGGAGACTAGCGAAGATCCTGTCCCATTCATTCCAAAGGGAGAAGTGAATGTGATTTACAGATTACTATCGATTCTTTTGTCCCAAAGTCACCCAAGCAAATATTGGGCCGATTTTTCAAAAGCCACATCCACACAGAAATGTGATAATAGTGTATTATTATTTTTTATAGACATTATTTAGACTACTTTCATCCATCCACATGACATTCTCAACCCTTTTGACAACGCCCAAGATGGACTGGTCTCTGAACACGGATGCACTCTGTTGAAAAGGACAGAATCAGCTAATTTTCCTCAGATCCTTGGACGTCTGCACTATGATGCTGCACATTTTACCAGTCAGTGGTGGTGAGTGTGCTGTTCTATACTGCGGCCTGCTGGGGAGACAGCCTCAAACAAAAGGACGCAGGAGGACAGCTGGAAAAGCTGATAGAGAAAGTTGGCTGAGTGATCAGAAGTAAGCTGGACTCACTGGGAGCTGTGGTGAGGTGATGGATGCTGCATAATTCAGATGGTCTTCATCACATTCTAACCTAACAGAGAAGCAGCTGCAGTGCACGACTCCCCTCACCGCCCTGCAAGACTGAAACTTACAGAAGATGCTTCGTCTGCATCAGACTGTACAACACCTTAATCGATGACACATAGACTTAACACCTGAACTAGATAACTGCTTTGACTTGACTCATATATTTCTACTTAGCATAATTTTTATTTTATTTTGAGCTGAAGGACAATTGAATTTCCCTTAATTTCCCATCTCATCATCATCATGATCATCATCATCATCATCATCTGCCTGTATGCCAGATTTGTATTCACCAGACTGGTTTATTATTGTGCTAACCAAGATACCGGGGAGCATGAAGACATCACCGATCTAAAGGTTTATTTTCTTAACAATATGATCACAACATAAATATTTTAACTTAGTGCCTTCAGTAAGCAGTATATGCACTATATATGACATATGACATTGCTAAAATGACCTTTGCTTCTCTGACTTTGCAGACACGTCTCTGCTCTGACGTGAGGCTCTGCAGTAGACGATCTGCACGAGGACGTTTAATCTCAAGCAAAAAAAGTAGTCAGTCAAAGAGCAGAACGAAGACTAAAGAACTACAAAGAATGTGGAAGAAACACCGCTAACCAAAAAAACACAAACAAAATTTCTGATACTTAAGTTGCATAAAGCTTCTACTGAATAAAATACGATGCTAGGGGACATATGGCGGACACATACAGCTACATTCATGCGATGGGAGGCAGAGATAATAAGATATCTCTTTCACACAAACATCAAACATGATTTGCCCTAAAAACGGCTTATATAATGAGCTTTTACTGTGAGGCATGGCGCTGGCACTGTATGTGTTGTCATCATTCTTCAGCAGTGCATAATATACAAAGTGATTAATATGCTTAAGAAATCTCTTTATGCATATGCCAATATTTAACTAATTGCTGGTAAATGCTGCGGGCATGTTCACAAAATGTGAACAGAAAGTTCAGACTAAAAACACAAGCTGAATCCACAGGAGGTAGATGATTTTATTTAAGCTTGAAAGGTGCATTAAAAAACAGTTGAGTTGTCTGATAATGATTTAATATTTTCTAAAATCTCTATATAATTATACAGTAGCAAATCATAACTAATTCAAACATAATTAGGCTAAACTTCCATTTGGTTGTTTGATAAACCACAGGATATTAACTGTGTTAATCAAAATAAGTTCTAATCAAAACACAAATAAATGAAATGCAATAATGAAAAATGCATCTGAGAGGGGATGCAAACCCCACACACAGACTCATCCCTAATCAGTGTTACAGGCATAAAACCACATGATCACAAATGCACACTTTCAAGACCTCATTGTCTTAACAGACTTCCCCCGATAAACACAAAATGCTACGTTCACCTGTATGAGAGACGTAAGTAGCAACGATCCCTGTTCATCAGTTCACTCAAACTGCCGCAAATTCACGCCCAGTGAGCTCAATAGTAATGCTGAACTGTAAGACAATCACAAGACTTAAAGGAGTTATTTGTAGTTTTGAGATTAAAATAGTAAGGGGCAGTAGTGAACCAGAAAGAACCCACTACCACTGAATTAACACTAAGCCTATCACTCGCTGAAAGAAGTGTGAAACTTATTGTTGTTTACATACATCTGTGTTATGGCAAGTTTTGTTTGGGAAGTTTCCTCCTTGAAACAAAAGACAGCAAAACACCAGCTGAATACCGCGTCACAACTCAGGCTCCTTCAAAAATACCAGCCACAGTAAAACCACAAATCAGTATTATCACTGAATATATTGTAAATCTACTGTATTAGAGGCTGACAATTTTTCATGAAACCTGTGGGTCACAGAATGGGAGTCAGTTTCGCTATTTATCTCATGATTGGGACAAGACAGGATAATGAAAAACAAATTAGGAATAATATGAAATGCAGCTGAAAATCACCTCTTCTGCAAAATGGAAAGTGTCGAACATGTCAGAAAAACTGCAAGGCCTAAAGGCTTCCGTCCCTCTTAAAAAAGAACATGAGAAAGGAGACAGGACAAGATTTATTTAGTTTTTTATTCTGTTATGGAATTGGGATCAGACTGGAGCATTTTTGGGATGGAACAGGAGTGAAATAACAAAAGGTTGGTTTAGGTATCATTCCTTCCATCTATTTATTAGGGGTTGATGCGAAGCTAGATTTCTATTTGTTGCTTCTGAATTTTTTTTTTTTTTTACAAAAGTGGATTTCACTTATTGAAAAAAGGTTACTCCTTTCATGCATTTTACTTTTAGGAGTGAATGACTTGATAAATTACATTCACCTTGAGCACAGAACTTTGGACTCTTTTTGTACTAAACCAGCACTCGATGTTTACTGTCTGAAGTGACACTAATGAACTTTACAAAGTGCAATACATTTGTTGCCAAGGAAACTAGGTTTTTACAGACCAATTTGGACTGGACGTGAAAGTTACGTGACTGCAGCTGCAGTTGCTGGCAGAAGAACAACAGAAATAAGTGGAGGGAAATGGGTAAGGGGTAAAAAAAAGTGATCTTATATCACTGTCAGATGTAAAAAAGAAAGAAAGAAAAAAGTTGACCTTTGAAGACACCCTTTGAAGCAAGTGCTGACGTTTATGTTGGCAAGCCATTAAATGGACAGACTGAACTGATGAAATAATCCGTAATTCTCATCTCACATGTACTCATTTCATATCAGGCAATGCTTCCAGGTCTCCACTGTTTGTCCCTGTTTATCACACTGTTTATCAGCTATGCCTTGGGACTACTGTACTTAATATAATTGACATGAATAACACACTGAGGATATCGAACTGTAAAAGTGTCCATGGATCCATTATGTCTTCCCTCATTGTTCCATAGTTCAAGGCAGAGTCATCTTACAGAAGCTCCAAAACAGAAAAAAACAACAACACAATGGACAGGTAAACTTCACCCTTGATTTTCCATTATTATCTGTTTTGGTTAGAGGTTAAATAGGAAGAGAAAGAGGGCCGAAGCTATCAGCAAGGCCTCTCTTACAGACACACCAAGCTCACTCATGGCAGCTCAAGGGTCTTCCACTGTGGAGTCAACAACAGATTCGCAGCCATCAAACCATCAAGAGCAGCCTTGTACGAGTAACTCGTCAGCCCAGTGATCCTGCTTTGTACAGTCACAGCTCCATAACAGCCATACAAACACTGCATTATTGTTCAGTAATGTGGTTCTCATCTGACTTAATAGTAACATGTTTGGGAGCTCCATTGCCTCAGACGTCTCCAAAAATAATCAAACCTGCTCCTCACAATGTCCACAGGGAGATTAGAAAACCAATCCAAAGCTTCTTTTTGGGTCCAGAGGACCTGGATTCAGAGGAACAGGACTTTCCCTGAAAACCACCGCTTTGTGAGGTGATTGACCAGGCTGTCCACCGAGGCTGTTGTCAAACTGCAGTTATATGTGGATGAGGCACATGTTTTATATTACACTTCTGACTCAAATTGAATGCGTATGGATTTGTTTGAAGGGTTTAGGTAATACTTCTGACACCTCTTACAGCTTTCCATTTTGTTTTTTAATTCTTTAGGACAAAGGTGACCACATCATCCACCCAAGACCTCTTTGGGTCATGAGCACAGCGAGCAAGTGAGAAAGCATACTCCTGCCTCAACTTGGTGTTCCATCGACTCAGACCTGGAGTCAAAGAAAGACACTCCACTACAGCAGAAGCCAAATCGCTGTTCGATGATGTGATTTACCAGGCTGATGTGACTCAAATATGGGATGACATTAAGGAGGACCTTGATGTCTATCACCAGATGTCACCAGGACAGGTTCCTTCATTTCCTCCTGCTCCATTCTGCAAGACCATCCATGTCCACTTGCTTTGTTGAACACTGTAAAGGAGATAGCCACAGCTGAAGCTACATTAGAGGAGCAGTAGGAAAGGATGCGCATCCCCTCTAATGATGATATTAAAGAAATTTTGCGACAGATCCCTGTGGACGAGCCACATTCAACCTCGGATGATCAAGGATACACTTTGTGTTTGTGC
>JAPQRN010000016.1:7194978-7214108 GCA_037367275.1 Coranthus polyacanthus
AAGAAATTTTGCGACAGATCCCTGTGGACGAGCCACATTCAACCTCGGATGATCAAGGATACACTTTGTGTTTGTGCTAGGTCTTTTCTACGGCTTAGAAAAGACCTATATGCATACATGTAAACATATACACACACATGTATATGTATATGTCCGAATACGGACGATACTCATAGATCTTCTACCCTATTGCAATGCATGGTGTTTTTAACATCACGTATCCTGCTGTGCACAAAAGGTAGATGTTTAGGCTTGTTATTCTTCCTCTTCTGCGTGTGTGCCAGCCCCTGCATTTTGATTACACCCAGGTAGTACTGTAAGCTCGAAGGTTTTACTTCTGAAATAGGCTTCTTTATAAGTCTTAACATCTCAAGGCTCTTCTTTAGGACGTGGGATAGGAGCGCAGTTAAAAGGCCCTTAACTGTTTTCAAATAAACAGATAAGTGCTCTGGTCGTTTTTTTTTTCAATGTCCAATGTCAGATGCAGAATGTGTGTCACTGAGGTCCAAACTGGTGAGAATAGCAGCATTCGGTGCAAGGCTACTTAGTTTCCATCATTGGTGAGCTCTACATTGTAAAAAAGATGGCCATTCCAGCAGTTATATGTCTGCAAAAAAGTACATGTAACTCTCAACAACAATCACATTATGTCCAGAAAAAACGCCCTTCTAGTATCATTAAGAGTGATGCTATACATGTTCATTAATATCACAGAAAATGAACTTGATTTCACTGAGTTGATGTTCATTCCTTCCACATCAAACTTTACTGAGGAATGTTGTTGAGCGGGCTGTCTACCCTCTTTGACTTACTGAAATTGATCTGACTCGGGGGTGCTAGCTTGACCTAGTTCCTGGACATGTCTTTCCACACAAACGCCCCTGATATACTCGCTGTGTCTGTCTTTCCCATCCCGACATACAGCTCAACATTAAAAAGCAATGTAGACCTACCCTGCAATGATTAGAATTTGATGTAAACAATAGCCGTGTTTCCATAAAATGTCAAAGGGATTTAAAGCGAAGTATTGAAAAGTTGCAAAAAGGGAAAAACAGAATTTGATCCTACATGCTATGTTACACATGGCTGTAATAAACAGAGTAGAAGTAGAGAATTCCATTGGTGTTTTCCATCTAAAATGACTGTGATATTTTTGATGTTTTTTGTGAGGAATACGTCTCCTCCTCATGCCAGGGATCAGTCAGGTCATCAGCCACTTGAGTTAAACGTTCGCTACATTAGAGCTCATTCGAAAAAAAGTGTTTCTGTTTCTATTTTACAAAAAAAAGGCAAAAACCACCTCAAGTGAGCATGAAAATGTAATGTTTTTATTTTGCCATTCCCAATAACATTTTCAAATCCAAAATTTAAAAATGTGCAAAAAATATGTTTATGGAAACACACCAACTAGCTCTAGATCCTCAATGTGTCTCATATTTGCATAGGTGAATATAGAATATAGGCGGAATATGTCTGGAAATTTCACCACCAAGTGTGAATCAGAGCTAGAGGAAAAGCTCTTTAAATTAAAAAAAAAAAGACATCAGAACATTTACAAATCCATAATCCTTCAGGCTTAGCTTATTAGACTTAGTGGAAGACAACCTGTTTTCTGCTGGCAAACCATAAAGCTAGTTAGAGAAGGTATCCAAAATCAAATTTGTAGATTTGAGGCACTCGCACCACGAATGGAAAAGTGTCACTTTGTGTCATCAGTTTCATCATCATCACTGTTTACAATCTTAAGTCAACTCAAGTCTGTTGGTTCTACGTCTACTTTGAAAAAAAAAACAAAACAAAAGAAGTATGCTGTATTACGAACATAAAATGTTGCAGAGGACAGAGCTTGTGCTGCAAGCTGTACTGCACAACCATCTTTGATGTCTGTGACTGTAAAGTGCTGATGAAAGAGCAGATCCTAAAAGCAGCTTTGCCCTTTGATTCCCAGACAAAAGCCAGCTGTTTGCTGCTGATGGTGACATTTTCTCTTATGACACCGATCGTCCCCATTAATGTTGTTGGGACTCACACTAATAACACCGATCCACTGAACACAACCACTTCTGGCTTGAAAGTGCAGTATGTGACGTGATATGTATTAATCATTTTTTTATTTCCAATGTTCGAACAGATGTAATGTACCTTAACTGTCTGTCTGTCTCGGTTGCGTACACCGATGAGAGGCTGAACACTGAATAGGCCGATGACGTCACATCACTGTGTTTGTATGGTGTGAACTGTAGGCAGTGCGCAGGAGGTGATTTTCTCCATAGAAACTGGCAAAAATGCCTCTGGTTTGAGTTGATTACTGTCGCACTAATAAATCAATTTGAGAAACTACAGGGAGCTTTTAACAAGTAACAACAGTTCTTCATATGTGAGAAAGTGCAAGAAATTGAACAGCAGAAAAAACCTTTGTTTCAACTGTATTTTGTACAGTTCAATAGTGTGTAGATTAAAAAAAAAACACTTAAATGAGGTTAGTAACAGTTACACAAAAGACATAAATAGTGGAAATCATTTTTAATCATCAGTCTGTCCAAACTGGTCGCCATCAGCAGATGATATTTATAACTGAACATTTAATTTGTCAGTGGTCTGTAAGTTTTAATAGTTATAATGAGGTTTATTTACTTTGAATTGTTGTGGTGCTTGTTTTTTTAGAGATATTTTGGTACATTCACAATATCTTGACTTGGAATTAAAAGTGTGACGGCTTTTCCCAATTGTATTTATGGCCTGATGCCCGGCTTAGCAGACAGATACAGTTCATCAAACACAATGTTCTCTTCCTTTTAAATCACTCAAAAAAAGCCTGTGGAAACTAAAACTGTCTTTTCACCTCACGGAGACATTACTTTACGGAGCATTGATTTACTTCATGAGAGCAGCTTTGCTCATGTGTATTAATTTTCTGTAATTTTTCATGAAGAGAAAATGATTTCAAAGTGCAGCAGCACAGCCTCAAGTATGAAAAGACCTAAAATGAACACAGTCAGTGGACTGATCTCTATAAGTGAATTATTTAAACAGTGTTTGTATATTAATGATTCTGTTCCAGGTTTTTTTTAATCCATATACAGTAACTGTATATGTACTGTAACTGCATTGATCCACGTCTTTAGTGAAATTTCTCTGGTCCTTTGAGACTTGTTAACCCAGTAATGTTAAATTAACAACAGTAACAGTGGCGTCAAGTCACCGCGGCATTGAATGTTTGTTGTTAAGTTAATCCACAGCTGTCGTCGGGAGTAGTTGCTTCTACTGCCTTGTTAGCAGGAAAAACTTTCAGTTTAGTTGAAAAACAGCTGCTCTTCATAACATAAGGATCACATCCAACACATGCTAGGATTTTCGGTTAAAACTTTTCTCTGTAATATCATCTAAACTAGCACGGTCCAGGCTTTCCTGTATCTCGTCCATTCCATGAGGCGGTTGAATATCTGCAGTTTGCATAATCCTGTAGATATTCATGTACATATTTTAAGAAGATTAAGACGATTCAATCATAACTAAAGCGTATTGTGCAAGAGAGCCAGTAAAACAAATGGAACGGTCGAAGTTATCAGATTGAAATTTAAGGTGTATTGATTAATTCAGAGTCACCACCTGCAAGAAAACACTCTATATGCAAATAAACAAGTTCATCTATAACCTACGACATAGCGCACACTTTCATTTCAAGTTTAATAGGTAGGATTTGTAATGTTTCTTTGTAAATGTAATCCAATGTGTGGCTCAATGACTGGCGCACAGGTTTTAATGTTAATCACTTGTTTGCACCTGATGAATGCCAACCATCTGGGGACTGCCAGATTGCTTAAGATTAAGTCTGCCTAATCAATTACTGCTTTTAAATTTCCTCCAAAAACTTTTAATTACGTGTGAATTTTAAAGCTGCGGGAGGTGGAAATCTGGGGGAAAAAACACCAGACTTTGAAAATCTGCACCTTCCTTCCCTCTGATGTTGTTCATGCCGCTATGGAAACGTGAAGCAAAATATCACAGTTATGGGAGCTGCCATGTTGCTTCTAGGCCCCATTTTCTACAGCATCTAAACCAGGTCCAGAAGAGATGCTGAAGTCTTGTTTCCTCCCCAACCACTTGAACTGCGGTATAATGAAAGGTCATTTTCATTAAACAAAAAATATCTCACACTTAAACTTTGCTTTATTCATATTGTTGCTTTATTGCTATTGGTGGAGGTGCACATTTTATCATTAGCATGAATGACACTACCTGTGTTTCAAAGATTCACAGAGACAAGGATTTGCGTAAAAAGACGTGTATTAGCGCAACCCCACTGAATGGAAAGCTGACATTTTGGTCCGGTCTGCATCTCTTTCTTCTTTCAGTTGATTTTTGGTGAAGTGAAGAAGGTCAAATTCATAAACTGGGATCTCTGCTTCTTCAAACCAGTCATCAACTCGTTGTCCTCCCCAGTCGGCAGCAGAGCAGTGACAGCGGGAACGTTTTGTACCATTGCCTCTCCACCTCTGCCTCTGTTCTTCTTCCGATCCTCTTTCATTTGATTTAAGTCCTAGTCTGTGAATTCCAAACCAACCAAAGCGAAATGACTCATGGTTATCCTCATAGTGCACAGGATAATCAGGCATGGCAAGTAGAGTACCATACCGTACAAGTCGGCCTCACACAGGTAAACAAACCGGCATGAGTGGCCGGCCAGCTGCCAAGTTGCCCCTGAAGTAGATTGTTGTACATTGTTGTACAATGACTACTCCAGGCTCTTCTGTGTTCTCTGTTTACTCTGATTCTGACACAGAGACAAGCAGTGGATGCTTATTTGGAGATCACATGACTCATAGAGCTACACTTTTATGAGAAACACAGCAAGTTTATCCTTTCAGGGGAGGCGGCGGTCATGGAAATATTAGACTTTTGTAATACTATAGTGAGTGATGTTAACAGTAGTGTAATAGTGGACAACAGCCCTGGAGCAGCAGTATTTTCTGAGCAACCACTGAAACGGTGCTGAAATAAATCTCTCAGAAAAGCAAGAAATGATGGTAACAGTAAATCGATGGTAACAATTTTGCATTAACTTTGGGTATTTGGGTATAATATGTATTCTGATAAAAGTAAATTAAGAGCTTTTCTTTTGTGGTGAAAGTCAAATCATTTCTATGGCAGCTTTGAAGCACTAAACTCATTAACACACAAGAAATGGGCTGTGACCTCTGCTTTCTTTGCAGAGTTAACATCACATTTCTTAATAACTCTTGCAGACGTTTGGCAAAACAATGGCCAAAAAATTTTTCACGCTGTCAAACACTGTCAAGGTATTTCAAAATATTCCTTCAGCTGCAGCTATAATGACATTTTTTATGTCAAAACACATCATATACTGCGCTGTAGAAACAGACAGTTAGCGGTGTACTAATACGAGCTTGGAAAGATGTATGAGACTTCAAAGTGACTCTGAAAACAGACTTCTGAACTAAACGTGCTGCAAAAATAATTCAGCAATGAGAGTAAACACTTTACACATCATCACTCAGGGCATCAAAAGGATGTGGCCTCGCACCCGCTGAGCAGCTCTGATTCACACTCACTGAGACCAAAGACATGGTTTAATGGTGCTTCTGTCTTGCAGTGTGGTACATGTGCCCACGCTTCACTTACTTTTCCCTGATAAAAAGGAGCTCACTAATGACGGGAAAGGAATGACTGCTGTAGAAGTTGGGGATGTATTCTCCATCTTAACTTTATTACTAATAAATGTTTTGGTAATAAAATGCAATAAATGTATCCTGTAAATGGCATTGTCCATGTAACTGTAACCCAGTGTAGCTTGTTTGTGCCATAGAGCTCCACTGTTGTCTGATGATCTAAAAACACATTTTAGATTTTTTTCTCCAGTTAAAAAGGTTTAAATTCATTAAAAAACATGTGCCAAGATATCATGTGGTGCGAACGACCAGCCATGACTTCTGTTTGGAAAGCCTCTTCAAAATTACTCTAAATCTGTTCAAATTTATTTTCTGCTCTACTTGTAATGATTTCCAAAGTGTTCTGTAGTCCAGTTCAAAGGATTTATATTCATAGTATAAACCTTTTCTTGATGATGTCCATGTTATTAAATATACGATGCACTGTGACCAATAAAGCTTTATGAGTCTTATGTGATTTACAGCCAAAATAAGTCTATCAGCTACATTTAGAAGGCGACTAGATTGTAGAGCAAAAATATATTATTTTACAAAAGCTCAGAAGAAATGCAATTTTGTTAATACATTTTAAATTGCTGAGAACTCGAAAATTAAATGTCAAGCAGATTAAGGAAATTATTTGATTTTATGATACATCGCGGCTGCACCACATGATATTTTTTAAGGCCACAGCCAATTTATCTAGATGTAAAAACACTAAAATCACTCAGTTTAAATTAGTATTAACAATGTGTGTACGCAACATTCTTAATGTTTGAACAGTTGCAATAAAAAATCGTATTTTGTCCATTTTAAAATTGGCCTGTTGAAAATCGTTATACATCATTGACCCAAAATAGATCCAAAGACATAGTAGTAGATCCATAAATATATATATTAAATGACATCCTCCTGCTTCTCCTACCTCTGCTGCCGGCAGAGGCACCGCATTTCCATCACTGCACCAGACCCTGTGTATTTTATGCTTCATGTTGTTGTTGCACTGTTGAGTTTTTCATATTTAAAGTCTGCGGTCGAGTCGGTGTTTTCTGCAAATCTGGGCCAAACATACGATGCGTGGTGTGCCTTTCTTTGCCATGTAACCTGCATGAGCCATGCCTGTCTTTTTCAACACGACATCACCTGCTGATTCCTGCAGGTGCTTCTGAATTGTCCCCGTCAGAAATTTGGGACTGTAATGGCATAGCGGGGTCTGAATGGTCTTTTCTTTTGAAAAATGAATCGATAGTTTGTTTCACTGTTGCCAATGGGCCAAGCGAGAGTGAGGGTACTCACAGACTGAATACAGGTAGCTGACACTGGCACAGAATTGGCCCATTCTGCATTGTTATTATGACAAGAGCCTCGTGATAGCTCTCCGCTCTAACAACACTTACACTCACTCACACACACATGCATAATTCTCACTCTCTCCTGGTGTCTCACATGATATACGATGATGATTTTAAAAAACCAACAAACAAAAACAAGAGGTCATGTTTGCAAGACAAACTGCTGCTCCTAGTTACATAATTAATTTAGCAGCATTTCTCAAAAATGGCTCCAGTCTGTAGCTGAGTGCACATTCAGAACCTGAAGCTGATTGATGTGGGGAAGACGAGGGAGCGCTGCCCCATCACTCATCAGCAGACACTGGAGAAGAACCCTTCAGTGTGGCGGTAAACCTCCTGCTACTCCGGGTCATCTCCCGGCAGCTGACAAGCCTGCTCAATCAATGTGAGCCACACAACTCTGATTGTGTTTTCCAGGTAACACGTGTCCCTCTGTACATTTCAAAACTTTTGAAAGGCTGGAGGCGGTAAGTGCAGTTTGACTAAAAATATATATTTTTAATACCATAGAGAATGAAACAATACAGTTTGCCTACAGAAGGAGTCTTGAGAGAATATACATCCATAACTTGACATTAGCTAAAAAAATAAATAAATAAATAGAATACATACTCCTCTGGGCTGACAATGTGATTTTAATACCAAGTACTACACATACTTTTTTGTACCATATTCTAAGAAATGTAAGCCTGATTTCTCAAAAACTGCCAGTCCGTCGCAGGGACCACACACTTCATTCACATTTTTGGTCGATTTAGACTCTTCAATTCACAAGACAGACAAGTCATAAGCTTGTGAGAGCAAACCAGGATACCCAGAGGCTTTACTTCTAATTGCCTTGAAGGGCACTGCGAGGCTCCACAAGCCCACCCTTTGTTTCTAATAATATTCCCAAAAGCATGACTTCAGAAGACGGGCTGCTTTCCTCAAATGTGTTTTTCAAGCAGTAGCTCAAGTCAATAAAAAGACAGCACACACACAGGAACGCACACGTTTTGTGTAGATCTATGAGGTTCACATAAAAAATATCAATTTAGGCTAAAAGATGACTAGTATGCACCACTGAGTGTGAGCGGTGACTAATAATGAATGTCAAGGCTGGTAGAAAACCTTTTTTTTTAACAGAAACGGTTGAATGCATAGGGGTTTGTGAAGCTATCCAACAACCCACCATGCACCTCTGATGGTGTATAACCTCACCTCCACCCCCCACTTCTCTCTCCCTTCATTTCTGTCCTGACCAATAAAACCAACGTCTGTGTTAATTTCAAACTTTTTTTTTTTTCATTGAGGAAATTAGGATAACTAAATAAAAAATCATTTATCTTGGCAAAAATCTATTGGCAATTTTGTCATTGAATAAAAATGAGACAAAAATGTTAGAGAGGGATGATGAAGGGATCCAATCAGAACTCGCTTCATGTTGATGCTAACCTACTACATGTCCCCATAAACTGTGCAGTATTGACGTCTGGGAGAAAGAGAATAAGAGACATATGGTTAAAGTTTGACATTTGATGTCAAGGAAAACAACCCCTTTGTAAGCCATGTGTGTCCGTGAAGCGATACTGCCAACCTGCACGCGTTGGGCGGGTTTTTCCGTCCAAATGTATTGCACATTATAACTGAATTTTCAGAAAATCTGCAAGAGACAATGTAAATTCCATCCACTATTGTTATGTGAATATTAAGAGCTGGTTCATCATCATCGTCATCATCATCATCATGGGTTAGAAGTTTGCCAGTTAGATGTAAGATTTCATTCAATAACGTACTATCTGAGCTGACAGATGTAAGAGGTATTTGGCAAAAACCTGAAGCTGGTTTTAGCTTTTGCCTCCCAAACCAACCCTCTGGTCTGGATCACAGAACGTTGTGAAGCCTTTGTTGAATTTGTTTCTGCAGCTCTTCATACATTTCGTTGCTGTTTTCCATTCAGACGGAGGGCAGGACATAAACAGCCGAATGGATGAGATACAACAAAGCCTGCAGTCTGCTAGTTTACACGATATTACAGAGAAAATCACAGCATATCCTTATGAAGAGGAGCCGTTTTTCACCTGAACTGAAACTCTGGTCTGCCCAATTAAAGTGCTCTTTTTAGGTCTTTTCATACCTGAGGATGGTGCTGCTGCACTTTGAAATCATTTTCTCTTAATGAAAAATTACAGAAAATTAATACACAGAAGCAAAACCGCTCTCACGAAGTAAATCAATGCTCCGTAAAGTAATGTCGCCGTGGGGTGAAAAGGCAGAACACAGGACAGTTTCCACAGGCTTTTTTGACTGAGAACATTGTGTTTGACCAACCATACTCATGAGTCTTCTAAGCCAGGCATCAGGCCATGAATACAATTGGGAAAAGCCGTCACACTTTTAATTCCAAGTCGAGATATTGTGAATTTCTTCTTATCACGTTTATGTATCAACATAATATGTACCAAAATATCTCTAAAAACCAACCACCACAACAATTCAAAGTAAATAAACCTCATTATCACCATTAAAACTGATTATCAGACTTAGACACTGAGGACAAATATAATGTTTGGTTAGAATTATCATCTACTGATCACTAAAACGATTTCCACTGTATTTAAGTCTTTTGTGTAACGGTTAACCTGATTTAATTTTTAGTGCTGTTGCTTTTAGCTGTTTTTTATCAATGTGTTGTGTAAGGAGTATTCACACACACACACAAACACACAGTTAAACTGTGCCAAACACAGTTGAATCAAAGGTTCCCAAGCCATTTTTCCGGTGTTCAATTTCTTGCATTTTGCCCCTTATGAACAACAGATGTTGTTACTTGATAAAAGCTTCCTGTAGTTTCTCTAATTGATTGATTAGTGCGACGGCAAACAACTCCAACCGGAGGCATTTTGACATGCTTTCCATGTTGAAAAATCACCTCCTGCCCTCCGCCTGCAGTTCACACAGTGCCGTCATCTGCAAACAACCTATTATTTGTTTCCATTAAACTTATTTGCATTTACCTTTTATCAATACAGCAGCTCTCCCAAGCAGAGTGTGATTTTTTTTTTTTAATTTTCAATGTTTCTACCGGGGTTTTTTAATGTGCAGATTGAAAATGGGAATTAAAAACAGCTGGATCCATAGCGTGAGACTCACTCAGCTGAACATCACACGCTACCACGCCACACGCCTATTTTTCACAGAGCAAAAAACAAATTCATAACTGATGACATCGCAGCGCAAAAAGAGTTCACTGACAGCGCATGGACGACAGACGGACATGTGTCTGTGTCGTCTGCAGCTCCGTGTCCAAGTGTTAATAAGCCTCAACTGAGCCTTTATTCAGAGAAAGCAAGAAATATCCAGTTCTATTATGTTGTAAATTATTCCCATACGTGAATCTCAATCAGCAGCACTTCTGTTCTCTCCTCCTAAGCTGCCGCCAGCTGCAGGTGTATGAGTTACTATGGTAACGGGGGACACACTCTGTCTCATTATGAATCTTTCTCACGTTTCCCACTAGTCTGGTAGGTTTTAGGTTAGTATGTCTGTGCAAAATCATAAACATAACGGTGCCTCAACAGTGTAATCTAGAGACATAACAATTTTACATGTTTAGTTTACATTATACTACTACTAGTTGACTATATATCATGAGATTTTTGGCGTCTAAAACTAGGCTAAAACTATATCGCTTCAGATTACTAAAATGCGACTAAACCTTAATGGTAGAGGTGGACCGATAGTGGATTTTTAAAGGTAAAGTATAATAACAATAGTTTGGAGCTGGGAGAAGCTGATATCATTTCTGCCCCTCCCCAAAAGCCTTCAACACTGAAATCACATTATGCATGTCTTTCACTTTGCTAGAAACCGGAAAACTGATTAACTGAACATCTAGGTCAAAGTAATAAATGCCTAAATAAACAAATCTGAATTACCGAACACCAAACTCAAAGTAATTAATCAATGAACTGAACAACTGAATTGAGCATGAAACAATTTCACATTTTTGAGCTGTTACTGCCCCTCAAAGATAATGCAGTACTCTTAAACACTTTAAGTGCAGTCTGAAAAAAGGGTTGAAGGATACCCAGGCTTAGTTTGTAAGATGTACTATCGATGCTGATTCATTGCCCAAACTGATTAATCTATCTGTTTAAATGGCAAAAGACTATGACTACAACTAAATCAAAATTTGCTTTCAAAACACCTAGAACACCTACCAACATCCACAAGGTCTGAAAAAGTTAACTTAGAATTGAAGAAATTAAATTAAAAACATGTCTGGAATGCAGCTGATTTTTATGGAGCTATTGTGTGTGATGTATGATGTGGTGTAATATATAAACTGAACTGTACCAGCGCTTTGAATGGAAACTGACTGACCTTTTCTCTCGAAGCTGTCCTTCCGGAGGAAGCAGACCATGGCGAGGAACTTAGTCACCTCCTTCAGGTACATGACGGTCGTGTTGTTCAGGTGGATGATGGCCATAGACTCCTTGTCATAGGGTAAACCGGCTTCACTGTCAGCCAGACTGAGGGAAAAAAGACAAGAAAACACTCCCACGTGAGTGGAAATCACATTCAGATCTTCATTCATTCTGCAGTGAAAGCTCATCGGAGCAGCATATCTTTTACAGAAAATCCTCGACAGTCAGGTTAACTTGTAAGGTCCTTTCATCACAGGGCTTCACAACACCTCAAATTATTTAAACGGTATCCTGAATTACTTATTCCACCGTCATGCCTACCTAACATCAGACCCTCAGCTCGGGATGAGGTCGACTTCCACAGCACTTTGATAAGATACTGTAACCTCATTTGCAAAAGTGCATTTCTGTTTACTTTTGGAAGGAAAAACATGTCATCTGCACTATTTCCACTCTACATGTAAACTGACTTTGAATGCACAGCACAAAACAAGTACCAGGACTTACAATGGAGCTCAGCTCAAACACCATAAACAATGTAACAAGGAAGAAAACTCATTTCTGTTTCAACTCAGTAATTAGTAACTAACTAATAACTTATGTGTATTTGATACATTTTTGAGTAACTTTCTCAACACTATCATGTAAAATGTGATAAAATGGATCAAGGCACAATGTTTTGCTGAAGTAGTATTATCCCAACTCTACGTATACTGTATGCAACATTATGTACTTTGTAAGGTCAGCCGCGCCACGTACTGAAAGTAAAAAGAACAAGTGTGTGATTTGGAACACAGCCGTGGAGTGAGAGAATGTGTGTACCCATGGTGGCTTGTGGCTAGGCATGAAATGTTTTATTTTGTTCAATAAAGTTCCCTGTAGGTCAGGTTACTCTTTGTATATTTAGAAAAGACAGAACAAGCTGAAACCAACGACATGGCCAAAAATAAAATTCAAAGCTCGATTGCTCCACAAAACAGGAAAACTACAACATATCAAAGCACATATATTTTAACGCGATTTCTGACAGATTTCTGCTTCGGACACTTGTGCTCTTCTGACGTTCTGGGAGTCACATACAACCTGGACATTCAAGGAGATAGTGTTTCTGTGAACGAGCTCATTTTTTCTTTAAGTTTCAGTGCCGCAAACTTTAGACCTACTTTTCCTGAGATGTTAAATATCAGCCACATGGGGTCGGTCTGCGATGATAAATCAGGTACTGTGGGTATCTGTAGAAATTTCCATTCCCCCATTTGCATTTTCCAGCAGTGCCACGGTAACTCACTTGTCTTTATCCAACCTCAGTGTGACCCGTTTGTATAAGGACAAACGCAAATAAGCCCCTTGGAAATGAAATTACTCTGTTCAGACCAGAGCAGTTTTGAAGGTGGAATATTTTCTTGCCTGTTACTCAATTGCATGAGGTGACACGAATCAATCAATACACCTTAAATGTCAAAATAAAATATCAGCTCTGACCATTTCCTTTGTTTTCCATTCACCTTTTTCCGTTCTCTTACATGACATACGCTTTAGTGATGATTGAATCTTCAAGCGCTTAAAATATGTACATGAATATCTACCGGATTAGGTGAGATGTGGATATTCTATTTCCTCTCGGAGGAAAAAAAAAAAAAAAAAAGAAAAGTGTTGGCGCGTCGTTCTTATGCACTCAGGCTCAGACTCGGCACTCTTCAATCTATCTTTTTCAGACGCTTAAGACGTCTTTAAAACACTTTAATCTGACGCCGTTGGCAGCTCGGTTCGCTTACGACGTCAGCTGAGTAGGAGGCCCTTCCTTCCTGAGTGCATTCACACCTTGCATTAGAGCTGTACACATGTGATTGGACAGGGCCTTAAAGGCACATTCACCCAGGGACTAAAAGCACTCAGCATGTGTGGTCGCTGCTGCTGGCTGCTTCATGAGTCACTTCTCTGATGTTAGGATCATTAATGCCCTCACACATTGCTGAAAAGAGCCACATTTATTTGTTTATATATTGATTTGGGTTGGTGTTTCAACGGAGCACTTTATTTTGCCTTAGTAGTGAAGGTCATATGCTAAATAGTATTTTTCTGTTTTGCGTTAACAGCTTGGGGAAATAGAATTAATTCCAAGACACACATCTGAGTGACTGTAAAGAACATTTATTTTTACACATCAGCATCTATCATCACTTCACAAGGGCAAACATACAACACAGAGCTGAGCTTCTATTAATAATAAATTGCTCGTAACTTTACCTCAGGCGTGAGCTGGCAACATGTATCATACAGCAGAAATATGATAAAAAAGCATCTCGTTGCAACAGATGTCGGATTAAATGTAATTATCAAAATGAATAAAATGCTCCCATGTATTTAATCTCATGTTTTCGTGCCCATTGGGTCCGACGTGATGACATATGTGAGCTAAGAATAACCTCAGTGCCGGAGACAGCAAAAAAAGAAGACGTTCACAGCTAATGCAAGTTTGGTAAATTGTGAAATCATCACTATTGTCAAAGAGAAAAAGAAATAATTGCATTTCACTAACAAAAGAGCTGGCTGAGTTTGCTGGCCAAGGGATATTTTAGTCACATCTGAGCATGCCAAATGTGTAGCATGCCAGGTTTCTTACTCCAGAGGAGCTCATTAATTAAATGAGGTGAAAAAAGACTCCATTTACTTAAGCCTCTAATTAAGGATAACATCCCAGCTGTTTTGTCATGATAATGATGGCAGCCTTCTGTACAACAATCTGCTGATTTATGCTGCTAGGGCACACGGGTGCCTACAATGCTTCCACATTTATTAACGCTGAGCAATTCACAGACACAGGTGAGCAGGCACACTTTCAACTGAGTTACTTAAGCATACAAACTAAGTAACTTACTCTATAGACATCTGGCGTATACCTCTATCCATGGCCAAAACGTGAATTAGTAGGA
Source organism: Coranthus polyacanthus (assembly GCA_037367275.1). NCBI lineage: Eukaryota > Metazoa > Chordata > Actinopteri > Kurtiformes > Apogonidae > Coranthus > Coranthus polyacanthus. The sequence continues at coordinate 7,209,342 of JAPQRN010000016.1, forward strand.
GTCCTGTTTGTGCTCCCGGGTACACATTTCCCCGCGCAGCTGTGATGGGTTAAATATTCACTCACTTCAGGCTAAGTGTGGCCTAGTTCAGTTAAAACCTCCAGCTGTGATACCTAGACTGAAACACACACACACACAAACATTCGCTTCTATTATCTCCACAACAAACATGGGTCAAACAAGGATCACCTGACCCAGGGGGAGGCATCGTGACCAGACATCATGTCATTATTCAGTTTGAGGGTTTCTGCTGTGTTCGCCCGTGTGACACCAAACAATGACAATAGCGTTTTATTTAATTAAACCAAAGGTTTCAAGTTATTATTCATGCGTCTTAAACGGGCGCTCGTCGAAATTCATTGTACTTCCAATGATGAACTACAGCGTTATAAGGATGGTGAGATTCACAGATTTGCATCAGTGCTTCGGCGTAAAAGTTCAAAGTAAAAGCAAATTAAAGCAGATACAATTTGGAATGAACTCAAGATTCTTCGTTTATAATGTCTGTGTATCAGTAAAATCCAATTTATTTACAAACCCCAGACCATCACAGATGCCATCACCTTTCACTGATAACAGTCTGGCTGGTCTTTTTCATCTCTGACACGTTGAACCCAACGTCTATTTTTCCTGAAAACCAGCTGAAATGTGGACTCGTCTGACCACAGCACACGTTTCCACTGTCTTTCAGTCCATCTGAGATGAGCTCGGGTCCAGAGAACTCGGTGTCATTTCTGCACAGAATTGTTCTTCCTTCTTGTATAATAAAGTTTCAGCTTGTATTTCTGGATGCAGTAGCAGACTGTGTTGAGAGACATTGACTTTCCAAAGTCCTCCTGAGCCATGTGTCTATTTTCATCACGGTAACATGACGGTCTCTCATGCGATGCTGCTTCGGGGTCAAAGGTCACACACATTCAACAGGTTTTTCCGCCCTTGGTCTTTACACGCTGAGATTTCCCGAAACACCCTGAATCTTTTCACAGTATTTACTAATAGTGAAAAGACTCAAGTTCTTTTCAAATATTAATTTTAGACTGATTGATAATTCTTTCCCGACGTTTGGCACAAAGTGTTGAGTCATGCCTCATCCTTGTAAAGACTAAGCCTTTGGTTCATTCTCCTTTTGTCCAGTCATGATCCTTCACCTGTTACCAATGAACCTGATAATTGTGGAATCTGACAGAACAGTGTTACTTGTATAATCTCACCAAGTCTCAAGCATAAACAAAGCTTTAGTCTGTGCTTTATTTTTGCATCGCATGTTGCAATGAATTACATTGTGTAGAATCAAATCATGCAGACTCAGTAGGGGTGAATCAAATCATATCACATTGGTAGTTGCTTCATATGCATCTTTAATGTAGTGGATCACTGGGGATGTATCAGGCTCAGCGATGGAGATGCACGTCCCTACTCTGTCAGCAGTTGTATTACTTATGTGCTTAATTAACACTAAATCTCTGCTTTTACTTTTTAATTAGGAAGACACCTTCAAGTCAAATTATAGGAATTATATGATCATTTTGGAGAGTTTTAAACCAATATTAGGACCAAAAATCAAGATATAATTTGCCTCTACTGTGTTGTCTGTCTCTTTCAAGTTCCCTAACTTCAAAGGATAAAAAAAAAGCCTGTAAAGCACCGTGGGACTATAAGGCCTGTCGCTTTATGCCAGAGGACTGAAGTTGTGTCTGTTTATTGTCAGGAAGCCAACCAGACAGAACGTGACGAGGACACAGCTTAGAGACCGGAGTGTGATTGGTGACCTCAGGAGTGGAGCTCTTTTGCAGGGGATGTAGCTCTGCTGGTTCCATCACAGGAGACCCCTGGGCAGAACTCAGGCACAGCTGAGATTGTGGCTGGAGGGATGTCTGGACTTGCATTGATATTTATAGCCTACTTTACCGTCAGTGGGTCCACAAAGGTCTACGTGATGTTATTCTCACTCAATTCTCACTTGTTTCAGACCCTCACCTTATGTCTGTAGAACAGGGCTACCCGCGTTTAGGGTCCGCGGGTCACGTTCGGCCCACGCTCGCTTTGTTTCTCCTCTTAATTTGATAGGGCTGTAAAATCCTGCAAAACATACAATCTTATGTACAAAAAATTACAGAATCCTCTCTTTTTACATCTCTCTTCCCATTCATTTTTCATTTGTAATACTTTGGTTAAATGTAATTTTTCCACAATGACAAAAGGGAGTCGTAAAATTCTGTGTAATAATTCGAATCGTAAAATATAGCTCATCTGAAATAGAGTGTACTTAATGGTATTATTTTTAAAGAAATATCTGCATGCTGTGCAATTGAGCCACATACATAAAAGAAAAATCTGAAAAAGGGCAAGGTAACTAGATTTAATAAATGTTCCATACAGCATGCTCCCTACATTCTTACTTTGCTGCTGCATTTGATGTTAGACACAAGTGAAATAATGACAGGTGAGAAAGTGATTTTTGTATGGATTGATCAAGGCTAATCACCCAATACTGCTTTGAGCTACAGATTTACAAGCCAGACATATTTCTGAGACAGACAGACGATCAACCTAAAGGGGATGTTCAAAATAAACTAAACAACTATTTTATTTTTTTTTTCAAAACCAATTTTGGATGAAAATAAAAAACCCAAAAAACCTATGACAGGACAAATACAGAGTGATAAATGTAGCTAGCTGTCTGCAGGCCTGCTTGAAGTGAAGTGACATTAAAAAAAACTCTTTAGTGTCCACATAGATACCAACATTGGTTTCATCAGTTACTTGAAAATACCGACAGCTCAGAAAGTAATCACAAATAGAAACATTGAAGATAATGAATATTTCTGTCATTTGTATTTGAAGTGGATGGTTTTAATTTGTGTTGTAATCTCTCTGTGCTGCTATAGTTAGTATAGTAAACGAATACAATAGTGGTATTTATGTGTACGGAAAAGTCATCACACGTGGACTACACTTTGCATTCTTCCACACAGCACAGCATAGCATTCAGGTTTTTCAAATAGAAGAAGAATATAATCAAATGTGATGAAGTACAGTCTGGTTATTTTAAACCATGTCTTCCACCCTTATCATGATACAACATTACATATACTGTAATAGAAGATTTTGGCCATACCGCCCAACCCTACTGTTCAATATGAAGACGTTTTCTGCTTGTGCTCAAAGACGACAGCTCAGAACTTTACACAACACGCAGAAATACTTTTGAAAACAGCTTTTGATTTTTAAAAGTATTTCTGCTGCTGCTTTGCTTCATTCTACCCGGTACATGCTTGTACACCGTCTCATGTGTAGCTATTCCCTGAGTCACTATTTTTATACGTTGGGTCGTATATATTTACGGGAACAGCTTACATCTCTGAAATCAAGTGAAATACACACGCAAAAACGCACTTGTACTTGTAAATAAATGCCTATATTTAGCATCAGTTGAAGTTATTTACATATTTTTATTTACATATTACCCAACATATTATCCCAGTGGGTTAATTCCATTTTTTTTTACATTTCTAAAGACCATATTTGTTTACATTTACTGCTGTTAATGTAGCAGAAAGCTACCGCACTGGCCTGATATTTTGTCAGATACATTTCAAAGCCAGTGAGGTATTGTGAGGGAGCTGCAGGCAACCCCTCACTAAAAAGTTGTAAAGTTCCCACACACATATTCCCAAATACTTACACCTGCTCACCAATTATTAGATTTATTTGTTTATTTCGTGGTTCTTTTTAATGTGTTAATGATGAAAAGATGGATAAAGATGGATCCTATTTATTTTGATTTATATTCTGGACATGTTTTTGTTTGTACTTTGTTTCTGACTATTCGCTCTCTCTCCCTCTGAAGTTGCTTATGGGGGTCAACCGTTGCCATGGAAGCGTGCCCATGACTGTGGCGCTGACAACACAAAAAGAGCTTTTAAAATCCATGACGTCTGAACGTGAAGACGACTAGGTCCTAATCTGCATGTGCAGTGTGCCAACTAAGTAACACAGGAACGTTATTGTGCCAATGAGCAACTTGCCGTTGAAAGGAACGGGTGCCACTCTGGGTCCTGAATCCAGACCTAATAATACATCCATGACAGGGGGTGGCTGTCATTAGGTGCATTTCCATCCAGCTTTTTTATTTGCATTTTCAAGTGGAAATGCTGAAAATTAAAAAAACAAAAAAAACTTGAAATATCACAAAAGCCTTGTCATGCTTGGGGGAGGTGGGGAAGTTGGTGTATTGATAAAAGGTAAATATGAATAAGTGCAATCGAAACAGGTATAGTGAATAATTGCATGTCTGCATGTGAGAATGAAACTGAAACAGCCACTTGAATTAATACAATAAACAGAAATACCATATTCAGTGTTTCCCATGAATGATAAAGACTGTGGCGGCCCGCCGTAATCTAGTTTGTTCTGCCATAGTCTTATAATGAACCGAGAATATTGTGGAGTCTCACTTAACCCTGTAGCTCTGTAGATTTTTTTTTTTTAATTTTGGGAGGAATGTGCTTCTAACTAAAATGCATGGCAATGAAAATGAAACTAACCGCACAAACAACATTTTACAATATCCACACACATACAAGCACCTCACCGCTGGTGTTTAGACTGTCAGATACACAAAAAAATACACAACAAAAGCCAGACCCTGAACCAGCAGCCTCTGAAACCATGAGAGCAGAACTAGACCCTGAACCAGTAGCCTCTGAAACCACAAGAACAGAACCAGACCCTGAACCAGCAGCCTCTGAAACCACGAGAGCAGAA
>JAPQRN010000016.1:7221377-7241881 GCA_037367275.1 Coranthus polyacanthus
ACAAGAGCTGCAGCTGCAACAGAGAATTCAACTCAACGAGATCAGCTTAGTATTAACATTAATGGCAAGGTTACTGAATTTTGTTGTTTATTTGCTAACTAATTATCATTTGTCAGGATCCAATGTTTAGTTTTAAAGCAAACAGAGCAGCTCCTCCAACGACAAAGCAGCTAGCAAACAAACTGGGTAACATTAATAATGCTAGCTTTTTGAAAAACATAAACATTATTTCCCCAGTAAAAAATCTGGCATCAGATGACCAGCAAGTAAGTTATCAAGCCAACGTGAGTGAGCCTGTGTGTTTATGACAGAAATTGTGCTTACTTTGATTCTGCTTAGTGTCTTTTTCTGTTGTAATAATGTAAAGCAAAGTTGACAACTCTGACACACAGAAAATAACTTCAGAAAAAGTACAATGAGGCAGGTACGACCAAGTACTGTCTCTCTCTGATCCTCAGATGTTTAAAACAATATTCAAAGTGTTTCCACCACAATAGAAGGTTATCATCAGGAGAGATATGTGGCTCAGAAAATCAGTCATCAAGCGATCAGTAAAGTCTGGAAAAGTGTTTTAAAAAATTAAATGGTATATTTGTGGTTCACCCACTCCTTGGTTAGTCAGATTTTTTATTTATTATTTTGGTTTGGGTGAAGGTGTTAACGATGACGTCACAACTAATCAACTTTAATTGGCTTGATTATTCGACTTATAATGATAATAGTAATTATTATAATAATTCAAATGCCCATCCCGAACACAGACCTTGTGTCTATCAGCTCCTCAATCAACAGCTCAGGTAGTATGTTATTTTATGAATACTATTTTTAATGGGCAAACCTTTAAACCGTGTTGATGATGATGATGATGATGAAAAACCAACTCAGCTACTGTTGTAAATGTTTACTACTACTTAATCCTACTGTTCGGTCCTATAGTACTGCTTTTGATCATGTTACAATGTTCTCATTATATCATATTTCCCAACACAATTATTTCACACATGGTTTTATTTTCTGGCAGTAACTGTTTGACAATGGTTGAAAAAGCAGCTTTTTTCCTTCCCTGACTCAGCCTTTTTGTCTCATGATGACAATGTTTTGTTATTTGCTCCCTCACAAACCTTAACTATCGAACCCTTCATGAATAAAAAAAGATATTACTGAGACATTTCCTGGGGAGCCACAACTAGAAAGATTGGCTCTTCATTCGTGTCTGTTTTCATCACGACCATATACCATATCATATCGACCTTTAAAACATTAAAGGTAGTAAACATCAAACAAAAAAAATGGGAGAGCAATTTTTACTTCTTGCTGGTTCTCTATCCTCATCATTATAGTTTGTAAGTTTGCCCATTAAAAGTAATATTTCACACAATAACATATGACCTGAGCTGTTGATTGAGGAGGTGATAGATGTAAGGTCTGTGTACTTTAACACAGCTGACAGCCGTTGCCTCCTGAACCAAACCGAACACAACCTCTGTTCTGGATCATACAGCGTTGTTTCAAACTCTTTCATAGTTTGTCAAAGGCTTTGTCTAACATTTGTTTCTGCAGCTCTTCATACACGGTGGTGTTTCATTTCATTTCCATCTAATACGGTATTTCTCTTTGTTTAATTCAAGCGTCTGTGTCAGTTCTCCTTGTTGCTCCACACATGCAGACATGCAATTACAATTGTAAATCTGTTTCCATTGCACTTACTCGCATTTACCTTTTATCAGTACCCCGACTTTTCCACTTCTCCCAAGTGTAAAAACTACGAATTTTTAGTGTTTCAACACCGGTTTTTAATGTGCAAATTGAAAATACAAATAACCACAGCTGGATAGAAACACATCTGTTTATTGTTAAAATGTCCTATCAATTTCAACAGACACATGTGTTTCAATTTCAGAGGATAGTCTTCCTCTAGAATTGATGTTTTATGGCCGATCCAGCAGACACAACAGAGACATTGTGAAACGTCCACTAAATGAGCTGACAGACTTCCAGTTGTTGCCGGACACATATGAATAGACTAAAATAAATGAATCATATTGGCCCATCTGGTCTTCTGAATTTTGCAAATGGCCCAGATGAAACAATAACAAACAAAGCAAAAATAGCATTGAGGTGAATTACCATCATCTACTGTGTTTGACTGTGGATCAGAGTTAATATCCCCTTAACTACAAAGCCCACAGTGGAGAAAACAAACACTGGCTCTACAGTAATTGTAGGTGTGTGTGTGTGTGTGGAGGGGTATTTAGGTGGTTGCAGTCTGCAACTTCACCGCTCAGTGTCACTAAATATCATACACTGAACCTTTAAAGCGGAGAGAAGAATTCAGTAACATAAACTTAGCACAACTATGTTTTAAGGTGCACATTTAATAATGCAACAAAGGGGTGTACTTTCTCATACACCTTACTTTTTATCTACTGTAAATAGTGTTGTCTGTTCTTCACAGTTTACATTTTTAATGTTAGCAAAAAACACAAGACACATGTCTGATGCATCTTTTATCATATCTGTTGGTTTATGTTCAGGTGTGCACATGTACAATATAACAACATCCCCTTTGAATAGAGCTGTATAAATGATGCATTTCTTTAACATTTATCAAAATCGACATCAGACACTCCTGGTTTGAACACTGTTAATTCAAATAAAAATGGGAACTGCTTCACATCATAAAAAAAGAAAAAGAAGAAGGTTGCTGATATTGATTGCAGGAGATAAAGTGAGAAGCTGTCTCTAGATTCTCCAGATATAATAGTAGAGGCTGCCAAAGGACCCTAGTTCATTTTTTCAGGCACTAATTTAACTTTGCCTACCAAAATGACACAGATCCAGATTAGGACCTAATCATATTCCCAGTTGGAGTGATAACTGCAGCGAGAATGTACTGTATAGTGGAGCATATGGAAGAGGACTTGCAGAGGGATCAGAAGGACTGTACAGTGTGGGCTTTATGTTTTATTTCACATTCAGTTCTGAATGACTATTGTACTGTCCTGCTGTATGTCAATTCACTCACAGCTACTCAGCACACTTCACGCTGACAAGGACAGCAATTTCAAATACCCCTTCATATTAAAGCCCTTGCGTTTTGACACGAGGTTATTCGTTTTTTATTCTCAACCTAATTAAGCAGAAATTACTGACCATGCACTTACTGTGTATCTGTGCTCCTCTCACTATTATGTACAGAAACTACTTGTGTATAGCATATGTGGAGGTTTTCATCTTTTACATTTTAATGTACCATATTAAAATTATTGAAGTAAACTTGACCTTCTCTCCATAGGGGCATTTATTCTCTGCATTTACCTCATCCTGGTACATTAGGAGCAGTCGGCACCAACTCCAGATCCAAACCAGTCCTTTTGTCAAGACCACTGGAGGAGAATTAACCTAGCATATACGTTTTTGACCGCAAACCCAGCCAGGAGAGACCCAAAGTGGGAAGAAAAACCATGTATTACTGCACCTTTTTAAAATGTCTACATGTTCAGATTAAATGGCCATTTGATTGAGCATTTGCTATTAGATTTTATGTTTCTTTTCGGAAAAGTTTAAAAACAGGCAAAGTGTTGGTATCTTTCAAATATAGACGATACCGGTACTGATACTAATACCTTGGCTTCAGTATCGGTGAACATACATACATTTCTCAATATCAATTTTCCATTTTAATGAAAAGAAGTTACAGTATGCATTACCCTACAAATATTTACTTTTAATGTTATATAATCAAAGCCTTTGATAACATCAAGAATATAAATCTATTTACCACAATGTGGTTCCACTTTTAAATTTTTCTGGCATTTTTCCACACAAAGCAGTTTTACAACATAAAAAATAAACCTATTTACTACAACCTGAAGTTGTCTGTTACATATTATCATCAATAAAAGTTTATAAAAGCCATGCATGACTGCTGCATGCACTGACACTGATGAGATTTACTCCTCAGGTATGGAAATTTGGTCTCAACCAATAAGAAATTTTTTTGCAGTTTCTAAGCAATTCAGTCAGTGCCATAAAAGTATTGAAGTTTGATGCCCAGCCCTACACAGGTATGCTTATTTATTTATTTCAAATAAGATGATGCATTACATGCTCCTCTATGAGCTGAGGAAATCCTGTTACATTCTGCACTGCTTAATCTTACATGTGTTGATGTTCTTGATTGAATGTGTATGTTTTTACTTTTTACATACTTTTCTAATGCTTTTATTTTTCAATTAAAAAAGCACTTTGAAAATACTGTTTTCATTTCTAAAACAATTAAAGTAGCTTCAACAGCAAAATACTGCTTCAATAAATTTGGACTAAAACAGTATTTTGCTGCTGACGCAAAGGGAGACAAATGATGAAGCAAGTTCAGTCTTAACAGGTCTGGTCTTGTCTTCAATCGAGTTTTATCTCTGTAGCCCTAGTGATCAATGACACTGTCATGATCATCTCTCCCAAGGTTTTCAGTCAGTCACAAAGAGTCTGAAGAGAAGTTACTGACTATGAAAACTGGTGGGAGTGTATACTGCACAGACAGGTTTCTATAAAATATCCCTCACACATTAATTCTGTTGTGACATCTCTGAATGCTGTTAAATTGGGAGAGAATGGTGAAATGAATTGATCTGGTTCATTTAGCAGGAATAACAACAGTCATGTTTTTTTTGAGTCAAGACTGGGTAGAATTGACATTTAACACAGCTCAGACGACAGGATACTGTCGTATAAACTGTTCCAAACCCAAGTTTCGCGCATTTTCACTTTCCAACATAAATAAATGATTAAGTTTCATGTTTTTATTTCCTTTGTTTAAACAGTTCCCTTGCATGAAAAACTGATCATGTTTTAGGCCATATTTATGCAGAAAACGAGAACATTTCAAAGGCTTCACAAAGTTTCAAGCAACAAAGTTATATGTGTGCACTCTGGAGAAAAGCATACATTGTCAGTCTATATATTTTTAATGGGCTTAAGTCTTAACACTAATCAATTAATGATTAATCATAGTTTTGAGATTATTCATCTTCAGATCTTTGGATGAATATGATGAATAATAACATCATCAATAATGTCATCGTGAACAAGATGATGAGTGCTCATCAATAGCTGAACGGCTCTTACTAATTCTTTTGACATTTACAAAGTCAAATAAAGCTGGGTCTGATGGAGCTGCATCTATTTTGTATGTTTTGTGACATTTTAGAGGCTCGTGTATGATTGCCCTTATAGGAGGAAACAACCAGCTTACCCATAGATGCAGGAGATGTCAATGACCACATCGATCATGTCACAGCACAGCTCATATGTCTGCATGTCCACTGGGCTGCTGTCTGTGGCGATGTAAATCTTGCTGACCACATCGAACAGGAAGGCCTTCTCAATACCCGAGTTCTGAAAACAGAGCCAAACGTGTACAAGTCATTAGGATTACCACACACTAGGTGACAGAGAATGTATAATGGCTGCAATGCAGTGATAATGCAGTATTAGGGTGCTGGAATAGTCCTTAGCCCTGGGAACAAGACAACATTAATACACAGGCTTTGTTGTTTCTGTCCAGACTGTTTGAAATGAGACTGAATTAAAGACAGAGAGTTACAAACATGAGTAAACAAGAAAGTCCACTACCTGCCTCGCCACCACTCCCTGTGTGTTTACCAAGAGAAAACAGCTACAAGCTGCAGCAGAAAACAAAAGCTTCAGAAGTCAAAGGTTTGCAGCTTATAGAACTAAAATGATGAGCTGTCTGCCATAGTCAAAACTTCCCTGTTGTAAAAGAAGGTGAAGCTGTAGTGCAGTCCAATGGTCATTTATAGAAGAGAAAAGTAGAAGTGAAAATAAATAAAAAGTCTAGTTAGGACGTTGACATTAGGGCTCGGTGACATAAGACAATGAAAATCTATATGATGTAACTCGGGCAGAAAACATGTTTATAGGTGACACAAAGTCATAAAGTTTTATGAGTCAATCTCATGAAATAGCCGCAAGTAACATTAAATGATAATAAAGGGGATATGACCGTATTGATAAGTGACCAAATGAAATCGATGAACATAGTTGGAAACATTTGATATGATGTAAGTACACAAGTCAACATAACATAAAACATACATAGCTCTACTTGTTTCTAGGGGTCACAATTACTAAGCAGGGAAAATTAGCATGAGGTCGTAATCCAGAAAAAGTGCTGATGGGAGCATCCAGTTCTGCAGGTGATCTACTAACAATGCACACATTTCTGAACACAGGCACAGTCAGTTCATTTCCATAATGACCAACCTGATCTACCAAAAGCAGTATAAAATTGCACACAGACACACCTAATGAGAGTGTGGGTAATCGACTAAGAACACAGGCACAGCGAGTTGCTAATAATCACAGGAGCATAATATAAGCATAGGTTTTACACATCCGTCACAACACAATAACGCAAAAACGAAATATGAGGCCGTCCCGCAAAAGAGAGATTTGGAACAGCATTTCTTGGCAAGTTTAATGCAGTAGGTGATAAGAGCTGCTCCGTAGAGGAATGATCTTTGAAGGCGTGCCAAAGAAAAGGAGACTCTAACTCTGTTAGAGGAAACAGTACAGCAGTCGCTCACCGGAAAGAAAGTTGCAGTAATTTTTTAAGGTAAATGAATACTAAAAGGAAATGGATGCTGCCTTTAGAAAGTTAGGCATCGACATAATGGATCCACTAAACTGATATTACTGAATCATTTTAACAGGGGAAACATCAGTTGTTATACATACACAATTCAGAAAAGGAACTGAACTGGACCTTTGAGCCAATACATTCAGCCGCCTCTGAGCTTGACCAGGAAGCCCTTGCTGACATCGACTTGAAATGACTGCAGGAGCAAACCGTGTGGACAATAGCACTTACAGAGGAACTTCCAAAGTTGGTCAGCTAGTCAGAGTGGTGTTAGAACGGGCTGTGTCAGTTGGGGCAGGTTTTATTGAATAGGCTCCTTTTGGCAACTTCTTTTACGTTTGTTTTTAAACACATGTAATATGATTAATTCTAACAGTTCTAGCGACTCAAAATTTGTGGTTGTACAATTTGGACAGTTATGGCACTGCCTCATTTAGGTAGCCTACTCAGGTTTCATTATCCCAGATGAGAGGTAGATTTTGTCGTGTGTATAGCACAAACTTTAACTCTGGCTTCTACAACCTACACCACCTGTTTCGGGTCAAACCTGAACAGTAGCCTAAATTTATTCTATCTGGTTTGTAATGTTTTATAAATCAATAAACCAAACTGTCAACAATCAGGGAAAACATTGTGCGCTGTCCATGGTCCTAAAAAACAATGGTTTGAACCATTACATTAAGCTTTACTGACATTTAGGGACAAAATACATGTCCAACATCAGAGGGCTATGCATTTTCTTGTTATGGTTTGTTTGTTTTTTGGGTTGTTGACCACACTCTCCACGACAGATTCAGGACAAGTCCTACGTGATCCATGACTACATTACACTGAAAGAAACATCACTTGTAACAACATTAAAAAAGTGAATCTTAATAACTCTTAACATCACAATAAAGCATATACAATATGTGATTTTGGGCTGTCTGAGATGAAACATGACAAAACATGGTGATATGTTTGGTCGTGGTTCCAAAATGGCCGTCTTATGCTGCTTTGTGAGAGAAGTTCAGACAGCCAACAAACTTGATGCTGTGACCAAGTTTATTAGATCGCTGTTGCACAATGTGGCTTGCAAAACTTATAAGTTATAAGACTACTGAAAACGCACAGTCTATTGGTGCCTGAAGACCTCACTTACTGTTTCAGTGTATTCAAAAAAACGAATTGTCTTTCGGAGGAAGGTCAAGGTCCCATCTCCATGGTGAAAGAGGATGAGATACTATATGGTTTGCATTAACTTGTGTTTAAATTACTTTGAGGAACGTGAGATTTAAACTGGCATAAGGGAGCATATGCATATTCAGCCAAGAAACACTTTACTTCTATTAGCACATTCTGAAAAACGTCTCATTTAGCGTAACCCCAGAGGAACTGCACCGTAAATACCACTTAGTTTGAAGTGAAGGGCAGCTAAACACAGAGAGAATACATTTGAAATAGTTGTCTCCTGTATTTTCATAAATCACACAGTTTATTCCTAATATTCCAGTGTGCTCTAGCTGAGTAGTTTTTGAGTGTAATATTGCTTTGCTGCAATAATGTCATCCTAATTTATTCCAGAGAGACAAGTGAGGCTCGAAATCATAAATACCAGCCTCTCTCTGGGGACTTTGCTACTTCATTCCTGCAAAGAACAATGTGAACACATTTAAATAATATGCCATCTGAAAAATGTCAGCAAATTAGGTGGTGATAATTAAGCATTTAATTATCACAAGTTACTATAAGTTTAATTGTTACATTTAATCAATAGTTTTACTTATTACATTTAGCTTAAGGACTCTATTTCTCTGCAACCGGGCCGAGACTGAAACACAGGCTACAGGATTTCAATCAGTGTCCTTCGGTATTTTAGTGACAACAACAAGCAACAAGTCGCAATGTGGCAGAGAGACTGAATACTTCACTTCAGTGGGAGGAATCGGCAGGTGACACAGGGAAGACAAAGAATGAGGTCTCTGAGAAAGAAGCTTAAGTTCTAAAATAAAATATACATAATATAAGAAATATTTAAATACATCTGTCAAAGTCTGTTGAAAAATTAAAAGACAACTGGTGTAAGTTGGCGGCAGCGGCTGGAATATCAGTGGAATGGATATAGTTCTTATTTATCTAATGGAAAAAATAAATCCAAACTGCCCGCATATATTTGAAGGTCAGTGTGCAATAGTTAGTCTAGCTCTGAAGTTGCAGATTGCAACCAACTGAATCCCTTTGCCTGAACGGTGGCCGCTAAAAACGCTCCCACTTTAAAGCCACTGCCTGTTTTATCCGTTTTGTGCTTTTTATTTAAGGGGATATTAACTCTGGTCCACACTCAAACATAGTAGGTGACGGTAATGCACCTTAACGTGGGATGCCACCGGCCATAAAAATGGAGAAAAGAACAAAAAAAGTCAGTTCTGAGCTGCTGTAGACCCGCTCACTCTGTAGATATAATGAATATTATATTCCATTTCTGCACTTAGATCCTCCTAAATCTTACACATTGAGCCTTTAAAATAGGGTTTAGAGAGGTTCAAGTATTTATTATTATTTAGAACAAATGTCAGAGGATTTAATAAAAAAAAAAAAAGGCTTTGGAGAAGTGTTTGACTTTGGGTCTCCCTCAGCAGTGTGGATATGATTTATGTATCATTTATTCATTGCATGTTGTCATTATACACCCCTGTCTATGACCTGAACTTCTTCCTTCACTGCCAAGCGGTGGCTCTGGGCTTATAAATAATTCTGGATCTGGTTGGGTCACTCATCGACAAGGAGGGGCTGAAAGTTGAAGATAATTTCAGGTATCAGATCCTTACGCACTGGGTTTTGCCAATGCAAGACAGGTACAAATGTGCACACTGAACCGCGGAGACTCCAGAGGCAAAAAATCTAAATGAATAAATAAATAATAAGTGCAAAAATAAATACATGTGTACATCTGTATTGGACTGCAGCAGCGGGGAGTTCACAGAACAATATATGTATACAGTAGATGAGACTAAACAACGGACTTATGCCACAACACGGGAGAGCCAGCTCCTCAGATCAAGACTCTGCAGTCCACCTGCATCTCAAGGATAAGGAACAGTCCTTTGATGTATACAGAATGTACACAAAAAAAGACCAGTTGCCTTCAACTTAAGTACTTAAGGTAATCTGGCTCGCAGGATGTACTCTGTCTGAATGGCAAGAGTGACATTCTCCTCCCATCCCCTATCTGCACGATACCGTTTTGAAAGTTCCCCTCACTTTGTGAAACAACAACCTTTGAGCTGCAACTACACACGGAAAAGTGGTGACAAAGACAAACATCTTTTATGTGGCATTTTCTTTTGTAGGGATTTAGTCACTTTAATACCACGGTGCGCTTCCTCATGTGCACATGTTCCACCAAAACAACTTCCCTCGCGATGCTATTTTGCATCGTTGAGTGCAGGAAGCACCTTCGCTGCTTCCTGCACTCAACGATGCTCAAGACGAGTGCGATTCATCAAAAGAAATACAAACCAGCCAAATAACCCAGAGAGCTTTTACCCCTGACGGTGGATGTTGCCAGATCTATGTCCAGCACTGGCACACACTAACAAAGTGTGAATGAAATAGTTCCAGTTTATTCATTATGCAAGTAGTGTAGTAAAAACAAAACTTAAAAATAAATATACCAACAACTTTAACACTGCTGTCTCTTCAAAACAAAATATTAACAGTATCAATTGCTGTGCAATGAAGTTATAACAGGGTACGCAAAGTTAATTGTGGCAGACAATATTATATTATTTACTGCCTGCTGAAGCGTTTGACAGTATGCGAAAATCCAGTATAACACCGAAAACTACTTTCGTTCAGTTACAGATAAAGTTGATGAACTGCATCAACTGTAGACATTTCTACACACTGCCACTGTACGCAGTTACACTGTTCCAGTAGGATTATTCCCTTTAAAAAACATTAAAAAAAAAAAGTATGTAAGACTTTTTCAAAGCTTTTCCCAGAGAATGATGAGGACCTGAATTTAAAATACACAGAGATGCACTACATAATGACCTCTGAGGACCCGATCTGTGGGGTGCAACAGCAAACACACATTCATCCTTTGTTGTCAGAGCACACTCTGTCATTTCTCTGTGTGCAGGCCTTCTCTGCCAGCTGTGTGCAGCCTTTTCTCAGTGGCAGCAGATACAAGAATCTCACAGAGCTCACGCATGACATGCAGACTCCACAACTGTTCATTTCATTCCTCTTAAATGAACTTGTAGAGTTGTTTATTGTGTAACAGACAGTTGATGGCTTCATGTTTATATAATCACTTTGATAAGCCCTCATCATCATCATCATCATCAAATCATGCTAATAAAAAGTTGTTGTACTTGTATACTACTCGACTGCTATCAGAATGTTGCGCTATATTAAAAGAACAAGCCCGTATTTTGCTTTCTTCTACCATAATGATGAAAAACCTGACATAACTTCAAATCTGTCCGTTTTAGACACTGGAAAATTTAGATGCTTACAGTGAAATGATTTGATTATTTCGATGCAAGACTGATTTTAGTGGACTGAAATAGACTTCTAAGACTGGTGATTGACGCCGGTATTTACAGAGCTTTTACAGAGCTGTTTTTTTGGTAGAGATTTTGCATTATACACAGTCAACTTTAACAATATGCATGTTTTCTTCCAGGAAATGAACACAGCATTGTGCTTGAGGCAGAGGAGCGCAGCAAGAGACAGAGGGAGAGAAAGGGAAAGATGAAAGGTTTGTTTTTGGACAGCCATATTAATTTTTGATGACGTTTACGGAGAATGTGGTTTCGACTTGTAAACGTCTAATGGTGTAGCCGTATCGATAACAAATGTGACAGTGATACGTTATATGCCGTTAACAGTCCGTCTTATCCACATTTTACAGTGACTATTTCAAGTCAGTAAAGAATAAGGGATATCAACAGAGAGTTTATGTGGACTCACTGGTGAGAATTGCATTTAAAAAGAAAACCATCAGCATTCTTCAACGGCAGCTGCCTGATGAGCTCAGCCTTATGACAAATGTTTGAGTCTATCTCTGTTGATGCAGAGATAGAAAAATTGCATTTTGGAAGTGGAAAACAAGTACTTTTCTTTATAAAACATTTTTTGTGTTGGGAATAATTCTTCTAAGCGTAATCTATTAAAACAAAATAAGTACAAATAAACAAATACAGTAGTTATAAAACTATAGCATATGCACGCTGACCAAGATCACATGTATTTAGGACCAGACTCACAAGCAATCTTGTAATTTACAGGTGAGATTAATGGTAACAGAATTGAACCGGAGGGGAGGCTTTGTTTAATTAAAAACATCCTCTTTATTAGAGTTTTTGCAGTTGAATTTCCCTCAGGGACGGACTGAACTGTCATCTGTTTTCTATGAGGCGTGATACTCAATTAGCAAGAGGAAATTTGTTACTGTGATCTGTCAAACCTCCACATTTTAATATCAAGTTCAAAACTTTAGAAAATGACAGCTCAAACAACACTCAGTGATTGAACTAACAATGAGACAATGTGGTGTCAACAAACAGTACTTTCATTACAGTAGATAATTAAATATCATGTCAGCTAAAGGCACTGCCCTACATCACAAGGAGCAGCCATCTTTCATTAATGGTTAAAGCATAACTTCATGCGTAGAACTTCACACTGCTTGATTTGAGAAGTTACTTACTTATTATGTTTGTTTTGTTTTGTTTGCTGTAAAAACTTTTAGCCCATATTAAAAAAAAAAAAAAATCCTCAGTGGGACTAAAGCTATATTTAGTATATTTTCACAGTTTTACCTTGTCGTCAGCATTTTTCAATTATAACTGAAGTCTTGAAGTGAGCTTCAAAGCCACCATTGACAAAAGCAGACATTTGACTTCACAGAACCACTGCCTTCATCAGTTCGTTTGCTTGTGTTATTATGTAACTAAGATGTTTTAACAAATCAGTTCTGATCCAAGTTGACAAAATGACATCCATTCATCCATGGTGTAATTGTCCTAGTGGTGCCTCACAATACTTATAACATGACACATTGTTTTGTGTGTGTAGTTGAGTTAAATAACCGAATAGCTGTGTTGTTCCATTAAAACACAGTCACAGAGAAGTGGACGGGACTGAACTGAGGAGCAATGGGCTGAACAGGGCTAAACTTTGTTACCTGTCGTCTGCTTTATGTTCAGTCTGCAATCCTGAAAGCATCTGTCTCTCACTAAAGGCAACGTGGCAATCCAGCGAAAATGATCCACTCACAAAAAGACAAAAAAATAAAAACAATTTCAATACGCTGCCAATGAAAGCGAGAGTGCCCTCCAGCTCTCTGCGCCCCCGACTAAGCCACGTGAGATATGCTGATATCATTCCGGTTTTATGAGGATTCTTTGGACTTGTACAGTATACGGCACATTCGGAATGTGCGTCACATCTTCTTGTTTTACTGCAGGTTTCCAGTCAGCTGGAGCAGACATGCACGGCTGCATGTGAGCAGGAATATTAGTGGAATATTCATTTTTAATTAGTCATGTAAACATCCTACTAGGAATTTTCTGTTTTTTTGGAATAAGGGCAACAACAGGAATAGTTTGTGCATCGCCATCCGGCCAGTTCTGGCTTCAAACCCACTAACCTACCTACTAACTGTGAGGCCACAGTGTTAACCACTGAGCCACCATGCCACCTGGAAACATGCAAAAAATCTGCAATTTCTTTTGCCAATTTTCTGAAAATTCAGTTAGATGGAAACCCACTTATTGTCTGCTATGCCTCCCCAACTCCAATTCAGTGTCTCCTTAACCTGTTGCTGCTCTTGAGTGTCTCTCTGCGTGTGTGCGTGCGTGCGTGCGTGCGTGCGTAGAGGCAGGCGTGCTGGAGTCAGAGCAGAGCCCCACCAGCTGCAACGTGTTCAATAATCAAGACCTCTTCAAATACTCACTCTGCCACTTCCACCCTGACACACCGTACATTCTCGTACCAGTCAGTCTGCTACGCTTTCAGCCAATTCACAACCTGTTACTCAACCAGTCAGATCGTTACCTGTTTCTTCCCCTACACTACAATCCTGTTCTCCATCTCTCTCTGACATGGTGTAATACATTTTAATACACACTGTATTATATACAAACAAAATCCAGACATCCAACTGGCTTACGTCCTGGCTATCTAGACTGTTTGGTCACACAGCTATTTTTAAACAGTCTAATATTCCAGAACTGTGTGCAGCCCTCGAGTCATGAAATGTTAAATATGTTTTTCATTAATTCATCCTTGTAGATGAATCTGGTGACCCATAGCAAATACTGGGACTGCAGGCACTTTAGTGGACAACATCTAGCGGAAATGGTACTTTTTTATCATGGATAAATAATCATAGACGGGATAGAATTCAATAAACATGCACACCAATCTGAAAAAGCACTTGTGGCATCCCAAACATTATCTACACTTCTGAAGTTAGTGTGTTATGTTTCAGTACCACCTAGTGACTGGACTGCAAAGTACAGGAGAATATGTACACGTTTTATGATGAAGGTAACACTAACAGCAGTAGCACTACTTCACTGTAAAAAATACTCTCTGCGACAGTCCTGCCTTTAGCATTTTTAAGTAAATGTATAATCAGTAAAATGATGTTTTGAAAAAAATACAGATTTTGCAACTGGCTCCTTTAGATTATCACACATAAATGATATTGATTATTTGTACTGATGCGGTAACACATTAAAAACATATTAACAACATAGCTGATGGAGATGGAACCAATTCCAACTACTACGTAAACTACTGTACAGTCTACATACTCCATATTGTCCATGTTTGTATCTTAATATGAATAGAAGAGCTGCATATAAACAATATTTTGGCTATTACTCGCTGATTATTTCCTCAATGAATGATTCAAAATTGTATCTTTTCTATTAAAAATGTTTTTTTTTTTTTTAATAGAAAATATAAAATGTCAATAATACATAAATAAATTAATACAAAGACATCTACAAAATCACTTTAGATCATTCCACTACACAGGCTGGGCCAAGGAAAGTTTGGCATTTCACTTACATAATAATTAGTTACAATTAATCACTTCATTTCAGTTAATACAGTTATTAGTTACAGTTTATAATTAGTAAGTGTAAATCAGTAAATTAGTCAGTCTTTTCAAAAAGCTGTCATATAGTTCATATAGTGCGTCTATTGAAAAGTAACTAAAGCCGTGTCAGATAAATGCAGAGCAATAAAGAGTACGACATTTGAAGAGCAGAAGTAGACAGATAGAAACACTCAAGTATAATACATGTACTTCAAAATCGTATTCATGTAATGTGCATGGAGTATTAATGTTCTAGGTTATTTTCAACCGGTGGACACTGTTTCGGTTTACAGTAGCTGTGTTGTGTGACGTTCAGTCTGGTCAGGATCACTCACAGATATGAAGATGTTGAGCAGGTTTTCCAGTGTGGGCAGCTGCGGGATGAGCTTCTGGACCACTTTGCTGAAAGCCTCAAATATGGAGTGGTCATATATACTGGTCAAATAGAAGCTGGAAGGAATTTAAATT
Source organism: Coranthus polyacanthus (assembly GCA_037367275.1). Classification (NCBI taxonomy): domain Eukaryota; kingdom Metazoa; phylum Chordata; class Actinopteri; order Kurtiformes; family Apogonidae; genus Coranthus; species Coranthus polyacanthus. The sequence continues at coordinate 7,236,608 of JAPQRN010000016.1, forward strand.
ACAATCATTTCAGCTCTTTAACAACAAACTACTTTAAAACATGGTCATTCATAGCTTTTCATTTAATCTAGTCTCAGAAACAACAGATAAATAAAACGGTCCACTTTTTAAAGGTTACAGGTCTGGACAGAAAACAGTTCCCTTGTCAGTTTTGATGGTGTGAAAACATGAGAACACCAGGTTTAAAGGACAATCGGCTCTTGACTACATATTTGCAGACAAAGCTCACCTCAGGTGTATTCGCTCCAGGCCTGCGTCTGCCAGGTCATCGTTGGCCCGTTTGTGAATGTCCCTCTGCTTCTCAATCTTATGGTCATCTGACAGGCCGTCCACTTTGTGAATGAACACCTCAAAGCTGATGTCTGGGTTCACTTTGTAGGCTCTGGTGACCGTGAGATGCAGCCTGCTCAGAGCCTCCACGTAGTCATCCTGTGGTGAGAGAGAGAGGACACACATCTACAGGTCAGTTCAACTGACTGAATTTTACATACTTTTTATTGCTGTTCACACTGATAAATATGTCTTTCTACCATAGACTCTACTGTATACTTAATGGACATCATGAAAACGCTTCAAATTTGAAGCCAAAACGTCTCTATCTCCCCCTGGTGGCTGACTGCAGTACAGGTCTTAATCGCACCCCCTCCAAGTTAATCAATTTGAGACTTTGGCCAAACTAAAAACTCAAAGTACAAATCTAATACTTTTTTCTCCAGACCTTTTATTAGGTAGATTTGTGCTCAAATATCATCTTTCTGATCAGTTTGTTTTAAAATGAAGTAATTTGTTTGACTACAGAAATACTAGTAGTAGTTTGATGGTTTGTAACCAGACGGCCGGCCCCGTCTGACATCCCCACGTCACTACTGTAAAGATTCTGGCTCCAAATTGCGTCACACGGGAAACATGGCAGCTCTCGTGTTCACTGGATTTTGGCTTCATTTTTACACAATGGAAGAAAATGGCATCGCAACATCCATTTTTTTTTTGAACAGTCTGTGGCTTCTACAAATGGGTATTAAGTGCCTAAACTAGGCTGTGTGTTGCTGTTTTCCATCTAAAATGGCTGTGGGTTTTTTTCTTGGATGAGGAGTCATTTGGTCTTCTCATCAGTCCACACTACCTGTTGCTCCTACCAGCCATGATTTAACACTTTATGGGAATATCTGAAAGGACTTTGGTGCTGTTACAAATCTACAGTAAGCACAGAAGACATCTGCTCTGGGAGTGAAAAAAACAAGGAGATGCCAAGTCTCCAGATTTTCTTTTTGTTTATTTGTGTTTCTGTCAGCTGATTCTACTTGTGCTGACCACTTCTGTTGACTGCACTGTGGTCACGCTGAAAGTTTTATAAACACCTCATACCAGAAGGGTGTTGTGTTTAAAATAACTGCGTCACTCTGGTTTCTTTTTAATTTGGATATTTTTATACACACTAAGGCCTCACCTGTGCGTCGATGACAAAGATCAGCGCTCCGGTTCCTCTGAAGATCATTTCATAATCAAACGTCGGGTCAAAGAAGTCGATCTGGCCGGGGAAGTCCCAGATCTGGAAGCTGACGAAGGAGCTGCTGGAGACGTCCTCCCTGCAGATCTTGTTGGTACTCTCCAGGAACAGGGTCTCATTGGGTGACATTTTGTGGAAGACCACCTTCTGGATGGAGGACTTCCCACTTCTCCTCAGGCCCATCAGCAGGATGCGAGGTTTGACTTCTCCATTCAGGGAATCACTGAAGCCCAACACTGCACAACACCAAACAAAGAGTACACAGTAAATTGGGCACACCAGCATAAAGCCACCATTTGCCATTCTCTGACTGCAGTTTCTTAAATGTGAATACTCTCTGGTTTCTGTCCTCCTCCATGACAGTAAACTGAATATTTTTTGGTTGTGGACCAGACAAGGCATTTGAGGCCGACGTCTTTTTCACCATTTTCTTAGATGAATGAAAAAAATAATCAACAGATTAATCGACATTGAAAATAATTGTCAGTTGCAGCCCCACTGCTGATACTTTCTGCAGTAATGTGAAAACTGGTTGACCTTCACTCTGAAACAATGGCAAATCAACTCACATATCATGAACTTGCGAAAACTAAATGAAAACTTTTTTTTTTGCTTTTTACATAGTAAGAGGGCTGGCATTACATCTCACTGACGAGGAACTTTTTTGCAGACAATTACCACCTTCAGAGGGAGTTCTGAATTTACAACTTTAGTTAAATGAACCAAATAAAAGAAAAAGGAGAAAAAGTGATGCGAAGTCCACTGTAAATGTACTGTGGTATTGGTTTTGATGTAGTACCAGGTTGTGTCAGGAGGTGGTGCTATTGTCTGTCATGAAGCTCCAGCTGTGTTACAGGTGTGTTCTCTGTGTCAGGCTTAAACAGATATGTGACCCCACACAGTAATGCTGTATTCTGATTATTAGGGAAAAACTGTTTATTCATGTGTCTTCCTCTCCTTTATTGTGTGTTTAGAGAGAAGTAAGTCTCCTGTGCTTTTTTAAACTGGGATTCATTTCCACGCCGGAAGGATATGTTCACTCCAGTAAGCGAATGAAGGGTTTTCTCTAACTTTATGAGGCTTTGAGGCAGCACTCAAGCCATTTTAGGAACCACCTAAGCCAAATTAATGTAAATGTAGAGAGTATCAAAACTAAATGACTTTTCCAGAACTAATGGTTGCCGTTGCAGTTCTTTAGTACGTTTTTTGGGTGTTGATTATCTAGCTTTTCAAATTTTGTACATAGATATGGTAATAATAATGATCCAAAATGATGTGATATTTTTTTTTTTACTGAAAACTTTTTTCTTGCAGAAGGACCCCCACCCATGTACCTAAGTCTAACGCAAAGTTAGGGAAAATGTTGATATGAATATGACAAGACTTTTGGCTGCTGCCAGCTTCCACTCACAAATACACTCAAGGGATTGAATAACACACCACTCTATTTATGGCCAAATTTAGGAACAGCTTTTCTCTATTAAGAAATCTAGTTGTACAAATGCCTGTAGGGTCGCCTTGATCATAGTTCTCAACATGTGGGATTTGGTCACGCCCGACTGATTATCGCAAGCAATCCTATGTCTCAAAACACAAATTTGGGGAAGAAGTCACAACGCCATCGTCCGACTAATCCCAAATGACTACTCATGTGTCAAACACACCCAACCCTAGAAAAATGCAGCACAGGTTTGGAGAAAATGACATCTGTAAGAAAGCCTTCTCCACAGACTCAGCAGCAACTCCAGGCAGCACTGGGGGGGGGGGGGGGGCACACAAATTACTGATTACTACAGTATTTTTGTAACCTGCAGTTACTGTACATCAAATCAGCGATGTATGGTGCTTTCGTTTCTTGGTGTTTTTTTTTTTGGTCATTGCTTTGTTTGTTTTGTCACTGATTAAGTTCATGAGAAGCAATATGACTTTTTATTTGCATACTACACAAACTGCACCAGTGAATTTACAAATAAATGTAGTGGTGCGTTATTAAATCCCTTGAGTGTATGATAAAGACAGTCATTGAAAGGAACACGAAATGGACATAAAATAACTTGCGGATCCCAGAAAGCACCGAAACTGTGGAAATGCGTGTAATCCACCACCAGACGGGTTCACAGATCGCACACTGTTCAGACTCAGGAAACAGACGCCAATGTGAACATGTGTCCACATGTGTGAGCATCAGCTCTACTGCAAGGTGACGATACAGTTTTACAATAGATTTTAATTTCATTTGGACTTTTTTTGATTGTAATTGGAGCATAGTTTTTAAAGCATGTTCACTGGTTTAGTTAGAGTTTCATAAAATGTTTAGATTTGTTTATTTTCAGTGCGAGTTTTAGTCTTTTTTTTTGTAGTGTGAGGAATTTGTCACATCATGTATTCACTTAGGACAGATCAATCATCCATATAGACAACTATAAAAGCCAATCAGTGGGTTTTACCGTGTTACTCGGCTATGAAATAAACTGACGAAGATGAAAACTAAAGACACTTTCTTTAATTCTAGTTTATTTTAGATTATCTTTTTTTTATATATATATAAGGAGGAAATCATGTTAATATGAGGAGTCTGTGAGTAGAAAAGGAGTGGCTCTGCATTTCCTCTCACCCCAGGCTTGTGTACAGTCCCACAGTTGGACAAATAGCTGTGTGTTTCTCACATTCCTACGGTGACACTGTGACCTTGATCACTCTGTACACTGTAACAAACGGCCTTTCAGCTGCAAGACGCTGAGGACACCACATGCTTTAATATGATATCAAATGATGAATCTACCAATCTATCAATCTCCCTGATGTTTGGAAAGATCAAAAATCAAACCGTGGTTCCAGTCCATCTCAACTTCAGTCCGTGCTCATTACCACAGGACTGTTGTCATTTCATACTTATTTTAATCTGTCGGGCGAACTAAATGTGCTCATATTTTTATATTCGAAACCCCCAAAATTCAGTTTTCATTCAAATACGACAAAATGACCCAGAATTAAATGAATTAATGGATTAATCAGTACAGCTCGAGCAAAACCTTTACGTTAATAAAAGTCCAAATAATGGCAAATGATACCTTTCATTTGTTTAAAAGCAGGGGTTTTCGTTTAACTCTGCATGAAGTCCTTACACGTTATTTTTTTTTTTTGTTGCATGACTGCATCATTTATTTAAAGGAGGTGAAAGTCTCTTTTAAGTCTATTTAAGAGTGAACTGGACAAGACGGCAGCATAAACACTGCTACAACAATAAATGCAAAACAGTACAAACAAACGAATAACAAGTAGCCTCCACAGTGTGTTTCTCTGTGACATGAAAACAAGCCAAAAAGAGCCAACATTAGAGTCCCAGAGCGTTCATACACTGCAGCTCGGGGACTAAGTTTGAAGTGAAGTTGCCAGCTGACCCTCAGAGGATATTATGACAGCTTCAGTTTCTGGAGCTAACAGGAGCCTGCGTTAGCACTGGTAGCAGGAGCTACGCCGCATTTCAGAGCACTTTCAAGCAGAGGAGCGAGGCTGCGTTTGTCTCTCCTCACTCTGCTCCTGCGGGTCTGTGACCTTCTCTCAGTACCGAGCCGAGAAACCCGCCTACCTCCGTCCTCACAGCCGAGCTCCGCGTCGGAAAACGCCTCCAGCTCGTCTTCGTCGTCGAAATACTCCAGAGCCGCGTCCTCCTCGTCCTCCGCGCTCAGCGCTGAAGTCCTCTCGCTCGTCATGCTCAGGTCTTCCCTGTCCCTCGGGCTGGGGAGGGGAGGGGGGGGGGGGGGGTG
>JAPQRN010000016.1:7250092-7278407 GCA_037367275.1 Coranthus polyacanthus
TCCCTGTTTGCCAGGAGTGCACCTGCAGCTTATTATCCAGGCCTTTACGTTTATAATGTAGCGCAGGTGCCAAAGTGGACACAGACAGAGGACACCAGAGACCGATGTGCAATGGAGTTCGGAAAAGGCAAAAGATCACCTCCAAACACCTCCATGGGGTAACCCAACGGACGCCGAGAGAGAACAGGATGCTTCTATTAACATGGTGAAAGTGCATCAAAAGACCAAGAGGGATCCCATACCAGTGATATGTAAGTGTTGTTTGTCACAATGAAATAGTTAACTCATTAAATGTCATACTTCCAAAACCAGCACGTCCTCATGTAAAACTCATATAAAACAGTCTTCTTAAATGGCCTACAGTTATGTTAGCTACTATAAAAAAACTAGCTTTAGTGTGCTGGATTACATAAAAAAATCCAGCACACTAAAGACATATGCACTGCAATGGTATTTTATTTGACATTGCACAGTTGGATTATTTTTATTTTGTCTGTATATGAAATATGTAGAGGAAGGAAATGATAATGTCATCCACGGACTACTTCTTGAGCTTTCATGGGTGGTGGATTATGCTTCTAACACTGTAACAATCAAGTATTTTTATAAAGTATTCTTTAATTTGTAGCAGGGAAACAGTTAAGTTACTGTATTTTCATTTTAAAACTTAAAAAAACCTAACAGATCCATATAAAAGATGGAGGCTGGAATTTATTTTATCACTTTATGACATTGGAACATTAGGTGAATTACAGGACTTTTTGCTTTGTTGGTTTATCTGTGAGCAGGATTGTACAAAACAGGATTTTCATGAATGGAGCCATTCCATAAACTCAACAAGTCCACCATTTTGGTTTGAATTTGCAATTGCTGTAGTTTCATGATGAAATTAGATACATTATATATATGTACTGTTCTCTAGCACCATACAATGGACACAGGAAGTGATATTAAAGTTAGAGTATCATCTGATCAGAGGCCAGGCCTGAAGACGTTTACCTGTGGTGGCCGTGGTGACTGTGGTGAGGGTCCGGCTGCCTGCAGCTTTAATTTCTAACATTGTGATTGGGTCTTTGATTGAATACAGGGCTATGAGGCCTTGTTGGAGCTGTGTGCAAGTGCATACCTCAGCCTGTAATGTGTTTGTGTTGTGTTTATCAGCAGCATTATGCAAAATTTACTGCACCGTTTTCATAGTAGAAGGGTAGGCCATAAAATTTTGGAGCATATTGTGGCAGCTTGCTGGAGTGCAATACCCCCAGAAAAATGTCATGGGTCCTGTAATTCATTCAAAGGCCTTATCTCGCAATGTTAGAAAAGGTGATAAAAAAAAATCCAAGCTCTGCCCCTTTTTATGGATCTGCTCCAAAATGGAATGGGTTCATCCTCGGCCTATGCCAACTTTCATGAAAATCAGTGCAGTAAAGTTTTCTTAATCCTGCTGACACAGACAGATTCATAACCATCAGCTCCTGGGCAGAAAAAAAGAATTATGGTGTGGAGTAAGATTGTCTTTTGACACAGTGTTGTATTGTGGTTGAGGTTACAGTAGCAGCAAGACTGGGATGATATAAGAACAAAACATGTAAAAGTATTTGGTAGCACATTTAATTAACAACATTTTAGTTGTTTTAGAATTTCTACTCAATATTAGATGTCACTTTGTTCATCCTTTTTTTTAAGTAACCGATGATAACATTTTTTTACAGTGAAGTTGAAATAGTTGTTTGTGTTGTTCACTGGTCTAGAAAGTTTACTCACTGGATCTTAATTGATTTCCGTTGTGAATGAGTTTCAGAATTCAGAGAAACTGTATGTACTGTATGGTGTTGTTCTACAGTTTGAAAGGACCCAAACCCACAGTGTATTTGCACACCTTTCCATGATGTAAATGTACAAAAAAGTTTAAATCTTAACAAAGACTCAGTAATTTTGGCAGCTCACCACTGCCTAGCAAAGAAATCGAGTAGTCGAATGCAAATAGTGTATTCATTCGATTTCAGCACTGGATTATTTTCATTCTCTAGTGAGTTTTTCAACAGCAAATTGGTCATTTTGTATTTCAAGATAATCCATTAAAGAGTCTTTTACTCTATCACTACTATGTTACTTTCAGATTTCAAACTCTGGGATTATTGTGTATTTTTGAATCATTATTCTCCCACATACTTTCTGACTCAGTCATTTCTGAAAAAGGTGGTCACTTTATATTAAACAAACAAGAGATTTTTTATTTTTTAAGTATTTGTTGGAGCAGCCGATGAATCCACATTTGGTGCTTTAGTGAGTGGTGTATGTGGGTCTGAGCCCACATAAACTACACTGTGTGTTAGTAATGAAGGAACATGTCACCCATTGCAACAGTGTGGTTCTGTCTGTAGAACAATGAAGCTATAAATGGCACAGAGGAAGACCGTAGTGTATATTAGACTGTGCATACAAACACAGTACTTATTAGTCGGGTTTTGTTTTAGTTTGCACATGGGATTTCTTGAAGCACAGAGCTGCAGTCAAGAGTTTATTAGTATAGTATAAAGACTGGAAACAGGATGAATCAGCTAAACTGGCTCCGTCCATCGTTGTGAAGTGCCAAAATGCACCAAAAGATACATCTGCCAATATAAAGGATTAGTAATTAATTAATTAAGAAGTTGTATCTAATTTGTACACTGTTATAAAATCAACAATGTCATGTTTTAGAGGGCGGTTTTTTAAAATAGGCAGTCGACCAGCCGCCTACCAAATAAAAGGCTCTCATATAGTGCTCTAATTGCCTGCAACATAACTGCAAGAAAAATATTTAAGTCACCTACATCCAGTAACCTCTGTTATAACCACAATTTGATGTTTTACATTTCTGTCACCTCTGGTGTGGATTATTCAAATGAGATTCAGTGTGTTTAACAGTTTGTTTTAAAGGGTTGTTTCCCCCCGCTGTCAGTTTTTATGCTAAAATTAGACAAAAATGCAAAATTTCAGCTCAGATCAATCTGGCAGAGCAAATGAAAGCTGTCAGATTTGTCTGGTTCCCAGGTTAGTGTTGATGTGCTGCAGGTCAGAACTCTTGACTTACCCATGTGCGCAATGTGTGTCTCCACAGTTTGAGGACATGTGGCAGTGAAGCGGAGAGAAGCTGACCATGGGTGACTGGAACCTGCTGGGCAGCATCCTAGAAGAGGTCCACATTCACTCCACCATTGTGGGCAAGATCTGGCTTACCATTCTCTTCATCTTCCGCATGCTGATCCTGGGAGCGGCCGCCGAGGACGTATGGGACGACGAGCAGTCCGAGTTTGTCTGCAACACGGACCAGCCAGGCTGCAAGGCGGTCTGCTACGACCGTGCCTTCCCCATCTCCCTCATTCGTTTCTGGGTCCTGCAGGTCATCTTTGTGTCTGCGCCTTCGCTGGTCTATATGGGTCATGCCCTCTACTGCATCCGGGCGCTGGAGAAGGAGCGCCACCGGAGACGGGCCCAGCTGAAGGAGGAGATGGATGAGGCAGAGTTGGATGAACATAAACGCATAGAGAAGGAGCTGAGGAAGCTGGAGGAGCAGAAAAGGGTGAAGAAGGCTCCTCTGAGAGGCTCCTTGCTGAGGACGTACATCATCCATATCCTTACTCGCTCTATGTTGGAGGTCGCCTTCATCCTGGGCCAGTATATACTCTATGGCATCCAGCTGCAGCCACTCTATAAATGTGAAAGGCTGCCTTGTCCAAACAGTGTAGACTGTTACATCTCCAGGCCCACAGAGAAGACCATTTTCATGGTTTTCATGATTGCCATTGCTGGTGTGTCACTTTTCCTAAATATTCTAGAAATATCCCACCTGGGTGTCAGGAAAATCAAACAGACACTATATGGAGAGAGGTACACAGAAGATGACAGTTTGATTTACAGGTCAAAGAGGAAGTCGTCCTTACCGCACCTTTGTGTCATGAGCAATGTATCACCTCACGACGGGCCTTTGACTCAGACCTTCAAAGTGATTCCGGAGGCAGACATGAAGCCTCCTCATTACAGCACTGGGCTCAAAGTCAATCAGGAGGGACACAACAGCTTGGCCTATTTGGGACAGACTGGTTATATCTGCCCACAACCTAGGATGCCGCCCAGGTCTAGCCAGAACTACATAATCCAAGCCCCTCAAATCCATGAAAGTCCAGAGGTTCACACGAGCACAGTGGACCAACATCCAGCTTGGGCCTCTGCTGGGTCCAGTGTGGAGAGAAGTGCAATAAGCCATCATGAGGACACTCATGAAGGGGTGCGCCCTCACCCCAGCCATTTGGAAGCTCTAGCTCTGCTTTCCAGTTGCACCTTACGGCCCAGTGCCGTCAGGGACCTGGACGAGGAGGAGCGAAGGGAGTCAGTGGAGAGTCATATCCAGGTTCCCAATCCAAGGAAGACCAGCTTCATGAACCGACCGCCATCTGAGAGCTTGTCCTCAATGAGTGGCTCCACGAGTCCTTCATTCCATTCATCAGAGGAGTCCGATGAACTGGGCTCCCTGCAGGGAGACATGCCCATGATGCCGCCTGCCGGAGGACGAAGAATGTCAATGGCAAGTAAAGAGCAGGGACAATTTCATTTAACTGATCTTCATGTTCCATTAGTCGAGAACATCTGTCACAAGTTGAGTTTCCATCCAAATGTATCTCACATTTTCAAAAAGTCAAATTCATGCAGCTGGATGGAAATACACCTGCACCAATGCATTTGCTTAAAGTTAAAATCACAAATCTTTGACTTCAGACTCAACAAAACAGTTTCTTCCCTTGAACTTAATGCTTTTGACTTGGAATTGACAGTCTCAACCACAATGATTAATATTATAGAAATCAATCAATATTTAATTTTCTTGGAAATAATATAGAACTGATAAGAACTTGATCCACAGAGGATAGGACTCGAGAGTTTACAGCCAAGACCTGAAACTGGCTTTGTCCGATGAGGAAAGAAATGTACTTGACATTGGTTCAAAAAGACAAAAAAGCAGAGTGAGAGAAAGCAGCAGTGATGAAGCGATGGACTGAAGATAGAGTGAGATTCAGACAGAAATTGCTCTTAATCCATTGCAAAGCACAAAAAACCAATTGGCAGCTTCTGTCCATTCATTTTTCTCAGTCGACAAAAGGACAAGAAATCAAACTGCTTTAAGTTTGTTAAATTTAGTACAAATTTGTCTCATAAAACACACAAAGGTGTATTTTGTTGCAGATAAAATAATGCAATAATACAAAACAATGAACGTATAACTACATATTATTACCATAATATTGAATCTATCCCATCATAATCTGGGCTTTCAGTTAGTTCTGTATTTGTGTGTCTGTATGGGTAGAGGCGACGTGTTTACAGGGAGGTCAGTTCCATCTATTTCATCAATAAACACAGAAGAGGAAGCACAATTCATAAATACATTCATAGGTAAGAGTCATAAAGTAAAGATTGAGAAACAAACAAAAATGGTATTTTTTTTATGGATTCATTCGTTGCACTATTTCATATTTTTCTATGTAACATCAGCCAAGCTCCAAGCAATTTCATATTTTCTATTCATCCACGTCCTAAAATGATTTACCTTCATCAACAATAAATGAAACCCACAATGAAGAGTCAATTATTTTTCAGCAAAAAAAAAACTGTATGTGTGTGAATTTGGGATTTTTAGATGTGTCCTTGGGTCCATACTGATAACTTCAAAATAATCTTTCTTGTCTATTTCAAGTCAGATCGATGTGAATAGCGGTGGGTAAGTAGTTTTAGAACTGAATGCAGGCGACATGAATATTGTCAAATGGAACGTGGACGATAAAACATTGTTAAAGGTCCAATGTGTAATATTCAGGGGGATTTAGGAAGCTCGATAATTATGTTTTCATTAGTGTACAGTCACATGAAAATGTTTTGGTTACCGTAGAATGAGCTGTTTATGTCTACAGAGAGGCCGGGTCGCTGTTCAGACTTCCTCTATTTTCCATTTTATAGTGGGTGGTATCTGGCGTAACTGCCACCTACTGTGTTTGAGTGTGGAGTAAATATCCCCTTAAATGGCAAAGCCCAAAATAAAAACTGGCTGTAACGAGGGACTTCTGTGTTTTTTGCGGTCTCCATGGGTATTCATTCGCTTCACCTCGAGATGTCACTAAATACCACACAATGAACCTTTAAATCAGCTGAAAATCATTTGAATCATTGTTCTTTTGTTGTTGTTGTTTGCAGATATGTGGTATTTCAATATTCATGTGTGTTTTTTGTCCAGCTCGCAGTCTAAAGTTAAAGTTGTCTCGTTGTCTCTCGCAGAGTGTGTTCCTGGATATTTCCTCTATCATGAAGAAGTGAAGAGAAGAAGCTAACACGATCCACAGCCCTGCGCAGTCGCAAACAGTAGACATGCAAACTGTATCGATGATCAAGCCATCAACACTGATCCATGGCTCGCGTCACATGGGGCCAGAACATGATGATGAGGCAGCTGACTCACAGCCAAAGCCCTGTGTGTTTGGATTTGAAGCACCTTAAATTGCCTATATGTGGTAATAAACAGGAAGGGATTGTGTCTTTTTAAACCTGTGGACATCTTTCCATGTGTTGGCTACATTTTTTTAAGATTGTTTAGAGCCAACTCTATTGATTGTGGAGCAAACTCCTCAGAGGATCAATTTGCTTCTGTAACGTGGACTTTAAAAGCTTAAAATACTTTTTCTAAGTCAAAGACTTGGTTAGAATTTGTGTGTATTTGTATATAGTCCTTTATATACAGTCATTTTATGAGGAATTATAACAGTTTATATTATATTCAGATTAAATGCTTCTTAACAAAACAGCACATGTTTTGTTGATTTTAATCAAGATCCACACACCAACATCAGACTGTGGAATTCTCATGCTTTTTGTTTTATTTCTCAACAGGTCTTTGTCTTGACAAAAAATGCTGATTTTTTTTTTTTTTTTTCATTTTAAAACATTTTTCATATCAAATAAAGAAAACATGACATCTTGCACAATATTTACAAAACAAATCTAAACAAAATAAAGTTCAATTGAACAGTCAAAGATAATTAAAAAAAAAAAAACAGAAATAAAAAAAATGCTGAATCTGCATATAACAGTCATGTTGCAGGTACTCAAAAAGAAAGTACACATAAAAAAATGGCTCACCAAAAATCTACAAATACAATGATGTAACCAGTGTAAAAAGTTAGAAACAATGCCACAGAAACTGTCTACACGTCTATCATACAGTCCTTATCCATACAAAGAGGTATGCTGAATCATCCAGGTAGATAAGTGTTAAGAGTCTGTTCAACCAAGGTTTAAACACAACCTTTGAAAATCACAATCTGAGAATTAAGCAAAGCTGAATTACATCTGCAGTGGCCCCCCAATTCACCCCTACTGTAAACAGGTTTAAATGATTATCTTTAGTTTGCTAAAATGCTTTTCTTCCATATATTGAAACTCTATTTCCTGATAACGTCTGTTCAAAGTTTAAACTGGCAGCAGGACACTGTTCAATTCAGAGATGGTTAGCTTGGAAACTTTAATGTCATTTAACCATTTAACATCCATTGTTACCATTATCCATTGTACATGAAAGGGTTGTTTACTTACTAAGATGTTTCCTTTCAAATGAAGTCTAATACATCAATTTTGACCTCACACTTTTTCTGCTATAACCCTAACACTAACCCTAAAATGGATCGATGACCATTGACATGACCATGGTGGATGTTAAGAGGTTAAAGAAAAATGTCATTGTTGGCTCAAATTTTGTTCAAAATGCGAAGAGTATAGTTAAAACCTACAGATCCATATAGACTGAAAAGTAATATCCAAAGCTGTGTCCAAGTTGGACTATAGCAAAATACAGAGTAATCTTTGAAGCGCAGCATTTAGCTGAACAAAGACCATCCAAAACGAGGCAAGGAATGACTTCATGGCATTTGTTCATCTGTGCTATGTTCTGCAAAAAGTGAAAACTCAGTCCAAATGTGAGCATCTTAAAGGGGACATAGTATACTCCGTTTTATCAAGTTACTGTGAGTCCCCCATGTTCCCCGGAATGTGTATTTCAGCTCAAAACACCTCACAGATCGTTTATTGTAACATGTCTGTTCCAAACGGGCAGTTTCAGTGTCTGTTGCTGACCACGCCCCTTTCCTGTCAGTACCATGGATACCATCACCCCTGGTAAATCTTACGAAAATTCAGTTTCTCGAACCCTCAGACCCGTTTTATGATGGAAAAGGAATTGAAAACCTTATTTTTCAAAATATGTCCCCTTTAATGTTTGAGCTCAAATCCATTTTGTAAAGAACGTCTAATCGGTATAAAATGATTTAATGCCTCATTTTGAAATCAACTTGTATTAAAGGAATATCTAACTCTTAAAAAGTTGGTCCTTCATTCCCGTATATTGCAAGGACATATATACTAGTACTTTTCGAGGAGGACAGATGTACTTCATAATAATATCTATTTTAAACAACCACACTTGGGGGGGGGCATGTCTATATTTTGGAACTTTTGTTGTTTTTTCTTAATGCTGCAGTGTAGCTTCCATTATTTAACATCCTTGTTTCCCTTACTGAATCGTTTGGCCTCTGTAACCTCTAAGGCAACAAATTGTAGCTGCACTTGTCAGATGCTTATTTGTCTCAAAAAAAAAAAAAAAATCTTCAACAATTTTACATTAAAAATAATTTATCAGCTTTTCTACAACCTAATTCTCAGGACTTAATTATACCTTTACAAAACAAAAAAAACAAAAAAAACAACAGGTAATACACAAAAGTTGTAAACATACTCACACCCCTTTAAGTTAAAGTAGAACAACTTAAGTACATAAGTAAGTGTGACTTGTAAATAAAGACTTTGATAAAAATTATAAACAATTAAAAATACAACTATTATCAAATCAATTCTATAGGAGAGCAACCTACAATTTACATCTACGCAATTTCCTCTATACCCCGACCCTATCCCCCAGCAACAAGAGTCCAAATAAATAAGTTAGCAAGTTCACATTAAGGAGATAAAGTCTTTTAAAACTCACTGATCAGTGTGAGAAGAACATCGGCTTGCCTTATGGGATCACTTCACTTTGCTTTCAGTGACAAAGGCTTAGCAATTTTTGTTTTGCTTTGTAATTGTAGTTAATTGTAGTGAGTGTTAAAGCCAGCATGGTCACTGTTTTAAATGTGCTGCTGTACTTTTGTTGCAAACCAAAACATGTGCACTTTAGGTCTTCAGATCTCGCTGTACTAAAAGTGAATTCGCCCGAATACCGATGACAAGAGAAGCCCAAACAGACCCGGTATTCAAATGCCGTGAACATGTTCCACTGTGACGCTGATCGTGCAGAAGTAACGCAGCAGACAGCAGCACTCACCCCTGCCACGTGCCTGCGCCATCGACTTTTCAACAGCAGATGAATTTGGCATCTCCCTAAATCAATAATGTGCCATTGTGTTTGTTTGGAGCATTGAACTTCATACCACCGCACTATTAGGAGTACAAATTTGCGAGAACAAATTGATAACTTTGCATGTTTTTACATATCTTGTGCCAAATTTGAAAATGTAGGTGTGTTATACACTCACATGCTAGACCAAATACTTCCAGTAGGGGTTTTTTGTGTTGTGTACAGTACAAGAAAAATGCAGCAAATACGTGATAAGTACAAACACTCGATTCGTGTTACATATAGGACGATAGGTAAAAACAAAATCTGCCTTGTTTAAGCTGATGTTTAAAGGACCATACCAGTGTATCTGTATCCATTCCATTCATTACACTCTGCTTCATAAAACCAATCAGCAGAACTGGCCAAGATTTATCACACTAAACACCTTTTTTTTTTCCTTTTTTTTTTTAAATATTCATTTGATCTTTTATATGTCTGCGTAGTAACAGTGTTGACTTTTAAGTCTACCTACTTATCCCAGTTGCTTTATGATTCCTGGGGAGAGGACTATGCAATTTAGTACAAATGTTGGGGAAACAGACAGAACCAAAAATACATAAATATGAGGAGGTCAACAACAAGAATAAGGAGAACAGGAAGAATTAGGATACCCTGCTACACTATAGTCAGAACTGTCAGCTCTGTATTTCGTTGCAGGTGTACATTCGATGCAGCTTCTGGACCGTTGTGACTTTAAACAGCTCATGTAACAGCTACCTTTTGACTCATTTGTTTTTGTGTGCATTGTAATAAGTGGAGTTTTATGAGGCAGACGTCTTAAAAACCATTCAACAAGAGAAAGATTTTTAAAAACCTGCCAAATTGATGTTGCCTGTAATAATTTGTGTCTATATGCACACATCTGTGTGTTTGCATGATTGTACCTGCATCGCAAAGTGAGTGTTTACAGTGTTTATTATATAGAAGTGTTTGCTACCAACCACCAACCAAGAAAAATAACACAAAGTGTATCAACTGAAAATAGCCTCAGTTCTCCCTTTAGTTGTTAACATGTACACATTACGTAGTTCTTTCCAGGAACCTTCCAGTTCATTTTATGAAATTACCAATAAAATAAAGATTGTATCAATTTCTTAATCATGTAACTTTGACAGATACAGAAATGTGTCGTTCTGCTTTTAATTTTCACACCCCACAGACATGAATTTAAAACATCTAAAAAAACACTGCAGAGAGCCTATAGGCTGCTTTGGAAAGTGATCAGAGATGAACACCGGTATGATCTTTTAATCCTTGGGACTTGATTTAAGTGCCAACGTCACGATACATTTGCTCATTATTGAACGCGTCACCTCTTGGAGGTGCTGAGCAGTGCTTTGACTTCATAATGCAGCTCTGTGTCTTTGCACAGATGTGGAAAAAAAGGCAGGAGAAAACATGTAGAACGTCCATCTGAGTACAAAAAACAAACAAACAAAGGAAAGTGAAATTTGACAAAATAAGCTTTGCATAATGACACTTCATTTGACCATTTCACCAAATGTAGCATTTTACAAATACACACCTTTGGTCACATTTTACTTTACAGTCCTGTGTCATTCAACGATTACTGAGTAATTTTAAAAGATAGATACTTTTATAGACTATTACTTTTTTTTTGATCAACAAACCAGGTGTTTCTAACCACAGAACAGTAACAGAACCCTTTCTGTTTTACACATGTGAAAATGCTACTTCCTGTCATTGGTATTTCTATGTAATTTAAGGCAATTTCTGGGATTTAAAGATAACGAACGTAAATCTTACCTAGGATTTTAGCAGATGTTAAATATAAGATTGCATTTTTTTTTTAATCAAATACATATACTTTTTTTTTCAGTCAAATCAGCTAACATGTAGTGAGCTAACAGCAGCTAACATTAGCTAGCGAGCTAACTGCAGCCTGCCAGTTCATACTGAGGGGAAATTATTAAAAACCTAAAAGATTCTGGTCTTTTTGAGAAAACATTTGTGGCTAGAGCACCCGTTTATTTAACTAAACTCTTTAGACAGAGTTAGCCTAGCTTTTCCCCTGTTTTTCCAGTCTTTATGCTAAGCTAACCTAACCACATTCCGCCTCTAGCTCTGTACTAAACACACAGGGGTGAATATAACGTTGACCTTCTCATATCCCTCATAACGAAAGCATATACGTTGATGTTTTATTTTCAGTAATTCAGATGGAAATGCAAATAATAATAAATGGTACGTCCCAAAGTAACGATGAAGATTTGACAGGACTGTAAAGTAAAACGCATGTATATGTTAACAACAACATTACTGAACATTCGGAGGAATTCCTGAGTTTAACCTCCCATGATGCATCAAAGAGGGAGGGAAGCTGACAGGAAGAAAAAAGTGAGACAGAAAGAGAGAAAGAGAGAGATAGAAAGAGAGAGCTGCCAGTGCTTTTGTTGTATCACCAATCCAAAAATACCTGTTGAACAGTATTGCTGAGACAACGACTGTGTCATCCATTACAAAAAGACAAAATACATCAGATATCAAGGTATAGACAAGTATGAGAGTGTCAAATACAAGACTTTTTTGCCACCAGACTCTAAGTACAGTCGTGTCTCTGCTGTTCCTCTGTTGTGCATTTGTCAGTCATCTCCTGACAGAAATCCACTGTTACAGTGGGGCTACATACTTCCTCAGTGGATCCGAGCACCAGTGGACAGTCTTCGGACACCTCCACCCCCGAATGCCTCTCCTCCGGCGGCCCCTGACCGGTACCCAAACCAGACAGACACGCGGCCCCGGCAGGTGAGCTGGGCCGGGGGGAGGGGCTCCGGTCAGAAGCAGGCGACGGGGGGTTGGATGTGAGGTCGATGCTGGCGGAGACGGGAGGCGGCTGGCCGCCCTGCACCTCCCTGCACACTTGCTGCGAGAGGAAGGAGAGGTTCTGCCACAGCTCGGACATGCAGACCTTCAGCTGGTTGCGCTCGCTCAGCAGCTTCTCCTTCTCACACACCTGCATTCACAAGACAGAGGCATCAGGTCACAAATATGGTCCTCAGCAGCGGTGGAAGGTAACCGGGTTTGAGGTGTTTGAACTTCACTTGAGTATTTCCATTTTAACATTATACGTCTACTCCACTACATCTCAGAGGCAAATATTGGACTTTTTACCCCAATATATGAGAGTCTGACAGCTTTAGGACTTTTCACATTACAATTTTTCATCGCCTTCCTGTCAAGGGAAAACCACATATCTCCAAATGAGTTGATTTTGAACGTTTGTGACAAATTGAAGGATTAAATGTTCCTTTGTAGTTTAAGAAAATTCTCCTCCTTCGTCAGGGTTCAGTGTGAGATATTCAGTGACATCTCCGTCGTCGTCGATGGTGGCCATTCTGGGCTTTTTAGTTAAGAGGATTCTGATCCACACTCAAACATAGTAGGTAATCCTAATGCACCTTAACAGTGAATAGAATTCATTGCTGTAGATTAAACTCGCCATCAGTAAACAGTGCACAACAGTAAAATGCAACATACATGTAAATATAGCAGCAAAATTAATCTAAACACATAGATAATAGTAAAACACTGACAGAATTTTCCTGATAATACTTACATACTTGTACTTAAAGTAAGGTTTTGATGCAGAACTTTTACTTGCAGTGGAGTATTTTCTCAGCGGCATAATTAATGCTCATGTAAATTATCAGAATTTCGCTCAGTAAAGAAAATGAAGTGAATTTGCTCAGTAAGGTCAGTGTTTATGTCAACTGACAGCTGCCCTCTTGTGGTTGTAGGAATTATGACTCTTGTCTGTCAATAGCAGAGGCAGTGTGATGTGTTACAAAGCCTCAAAACTTCATTGAGAAGAGTATGAGGTTACAATGGATGTTCCAGATAATTTGTGACACAGGAGACCTTAAAGTCAATACTGGTCTCTATGATAATAAATATATTATGGCGGTGAATGAAGTTAAAGTTAAAGCAGTCTAAGTAATCAGTAACTAACACCAAAAAATAAAGCTTCTCTTAATCTTACTGTCTGATCTTCATGTTTGATAAACTTTAGGCCATGATACTTGAGTTCATAAGCTGTGATGTTTTACGTCAGAAGACAAAGGATGTCAGTTACATTACAGTAAGTTACATCAACTAAAAGACTTCAGACAAAATGAATATACCACACACTATAGACACACTCTATCATCAAAGTACTCCATTCTGTCTGTGGTGTGCTCTGTAATGGGAGTTTGGAGACAACAGGGTATAAAAACAATACACAGAGGTCAATATGTGCGATGTGGGAGTCAGGAGTCAAAAAGGCAATCATATATATCATCATGTGTGTCTGTGTGTGTTTTTGTTATGTGATCATACCAGTTTGCGGATCTCGCCCTCCAGGTTCTGGATGCAGTCCAGCTTCCTCTTGCGACAGCGCTGGGCGGCGATGCGGTTTTTGCTGCGGCGGCGAATGTCGTGGATGAACTCCAGCTGCTCCGAGGTCAGCTTGTGCATCTTGATGAGGATCTGGAAGTCATTGCGTGGCAGGTTGGTGATCTGGTCCACAGGAAAGGGCAGCTTCACCTAGGGGTGACAACATGGTACGTTACGGGGGCGTTTTAAAATTCATGTCACATCATGACAGTCTTAAGAGGAGAAAGATAAAACCATAAGCTCACACAACTAAGATCACTTTTTGTCCCTTCAAACTACTGCTCTCAGTGTTAAGAAACAATATTTAAAATATTAGTGTAGCTCCACGTCAGCTACAACATTAGACAGCCCTTTTACACACTGATGCATCAGTACTATTGTCATTATCAATGAATCTGTCAGTTATTAATTGTTTGGTCCATAAAATGTCAGAAAATTATGAAAAATGCGGATCAGTGTTTTTCCCAAAGCCCATAATGTTGTCCTCAAATGTCTGGTTTGGTCCAAAACCCCAAAGATATTCAGTTTATAGAAAATATTCACATTTAAGAAGCTGGAATCAGAGAATTTAGACTTTTTTTATCCTTAAAAAATGATTCAAAACCAATATCGATTATCAAAATTGTTGCAGATAAATGTAGTATTCGACAACTAATCAGTGAATTGTTGCAGCAGTAATCAGTAGAATAATTCAATCAGATGATAACAATATTACTATTATTAAGTTCACTTTTGGAAATGTAATGTTTGAAAAGAATGTCGGTTCTTAACTGGGCAATTCAAGATATTTTTAGCTCCTTTACAGCCTATTATCACTGCAGGATAAACACAAACTTGCACTATCAATTCAAGACTATTATGTTTAATATGTTCACTTCAATCCCACGTTTACTGTGGATGTCACTACTCTAGGAAAGAAACTAAGCGGCTCTATTACCGATACAGTGGCAGGTTGAAGCTGCGCGCTGAACAACAACGTGGTGCAAATCTCACTAGATGTCAGTATCGAGCTTCCTATTGTCCACAGCAGCTTTGCCACAAAGAAAAACATATGAGCTCTTTGTTTCGGTCAGTAACTGTGCGACAGAGACGCTGCTCCTTTAATGTGATAATTCTGGTCTTTACAAAGCAAAAAGAAAAAAAACAATAGGCTTTTGTTCAAACGCTTGTTTACTAGGCTTTGTATTCATTTGCATATTCACTTTTCTTTTTCTTTTTGTACACGCACCTGTTATGTGTGTTTTCATGTTTCTTAGGCATCTTTCCATCGAGTCATTAACTCAAGTTCTCCTGTGTCAGTGCATCAATGTATCGCTCTACTGATAAATGTACAGTATGTATAGGCTGTATACACTGTAAGACAGTAGCTATTCTTTCACAGTTTTTTTTTTTTGTTCTGTGTGGTCATCAAAGCAGCTTTGCAAACATGCTGATTTATAGTAGAACAGTAAGGTGAGCACGTCTAGTGTCTGTTCCGTCCGTGTAACCTTGTAGTAGTGTACATCAGAGCAGAGCAGCCTGCTGTAGCAGCCCATGCTGTTTTCTTCATACCAGCAGCACAGCGCTGCCAGCTCGCAACGATGACATCATTCACTACTCTGACAACCGGGGAAAGGGAAAAGAGAGCAGGGTGTGTGTGTGTGTGTGTGTGTGTGTGTGTGTGTTTAGGTACCGCCTGTCCTTTACACTATAGACATCTATATATAGCTCCATGACTCTCAGCAGTCACATAATAAGGTTGGAATGACAAAGTGAGCCTTGGATGGTCATAAATCCCCTCACCAATCTCTCTCTCTCTCTCTCGCTCGTGTTCTGCTTTCCATTTTTAACACCGTGTGTATCTTTGAGAACCTCATTCCTTCACTTGTTGGTGGTTTTAGAAAAATCTCCTTTGAACCGTTTGCATTGACGTATGCGGTGTCATAAATTCAATGCAGTGCTTGAAGCAGAAAAAAGCAAGTGTCAGTCCTCCCCCGATTCACATGTTAATGTATGTATCCTTCACATGCGCGCCTACTGTAGCTTAGCAATACTGTTTATTTATAGAATTTTACAGTTTGTGCAAATTTGTTTGCATGTTGTCTTTTGTGTACAACGCAGTGCGATTAATAAAGCTGCTTCTCTTGTGTTACATTCTGAATTTCTACAGTGAGGAGATGTTGGTGATGTTCACCACATAAACTTATTTAATCAAATTGGGGAGTAAAAGATAACGACGTGCACTCGCTTTAGTGTATGGTGCAATGTAGTCACCAGGTCAGGACGACTTCAGTTCCCTGTATTCCCATTGAAATACCTGGATACTTTCTCTTCTCTCTACGTTTAGTGCGTCACACAAACGAAGCACCTCTGCGTCGCTGTGCTCTGTGTCCAGTCGGCCCTCAGGCTCGGCTTTGGTATGCAGTGTGATCATCTCACTCTGTTCATGATCATTTAGTGCCAGGATATACAGTGGGATATACGTATAGACGACCAAAGTTCAAGAAAGCTCCAAGGCACGAAACATGCCTTTAGTACACGAAAACACATTAAAACCAAGTCATGGAGTCATAAAGCATAAAGCCTTCATCAGGGAGTCAAAACAGTTTGACTTGGCTTTTTCTTGGACTTTTGTGATCGTTGTATAGTTACTTAGAAGCGAGAAAAAGCAGGCAGGCGAGAATGGGAACAGGTGAGAATCAAGTAGTGCCCCCTGGGAAATACAGTTGATTTAGTGCCAGAGAACCCGATATGTAGAGGGCAGAATAGAGTACCATCGGCTTGTGAAAAGAAAAAGTCACGGTACACTAAAGAATACAACATAGTGCCAGTGCTCTGTATCGCTGAGCACAAGCCCACTTCTGACTAAACGCAATGTAAAGTGTGTGGAGATCATTTTAGTCTGAAGTTACTACACTATATTTGCATTAGGGCCATGTGATGCCCCCAAATTTGTGCTATAGCCAGAGATGATTCACTGAAGCAGGGGGGCGGATTAAAAAATACTTTCATGTGTGTTTTTATGTGTTAGTAGTTGTATTTGGTTTTTGCCCTCATTCTGACAGTCATATGACACTGCTATGGATACAAATAGAACTTATGTGACTAATGCGATCATTGCATCCAAAGTCTGGCATTATTGTCACCACAACCATCAAATGTTTGTCTTTTCCAGGTGCTGCCCGAGGAACATTTTCCTATTTCTTAAAATGCTGAGTTCTTGTGAAGCAGTAACAGATCTCATGATATCAGCTGCCATGGCATCACCATCATCATCATTTAAGCCGTTTGACACTTAAAGAGGAAAAAAAGTAAAACGGTAGAACCCAAAGGACGGCAGAGAGGGGGGTTCTGGTGGGCTGGCCTAGTTGGAAAGGCCAACTCTAGGGTTGGAAGCAGCAGATGGTAGAGGAAACATGGACAGGACACCTTCCACCTGCCTACAGGGCACCCAAGGGTGTGCGAGTGTGTCCGCTCAATGGGTGAGACAACTGGGTCAGGGCAAAGAAATGGGACAGACTTCACACACAAACACGAAGGAGAATATTTGGTGTAGGTTCTGTATCCAGACACAGACACGCACTGTAAAACAAAATTTAGATCAAGTAACGAAACAGTGAAACTAAAATGACTGAAACTGTTTTCCAGTGTACAAACTACGACTGAGATGACTTCACGCAACATAAAAACATTTACTTAATTAAATAGGATACAAATAATACACTGAATTAAACATATTCAAATCATTTACTGATTAAACAGTTTCGGTAGAAAAACTCTAATGGTTATAATGAGAAACAAAAGTAAGTAAGAAGAAGTGAAAAGTAAGAAGACTGATGTATTTTATTCATTTTACAGTCACTGGTTTCAGTGATTTTGAATCTGCACATAATTTTTAAAAATATTCTTATATGCTGCACTTGACTATCTTAATTTAATGTTTCCATAACTAATATGTTGCTGTTTTTTTAACTTCTTGAAACATGAATAAAATTATCTAAAGTGTAAAAAAAAAAAAAAAAAATCCGTAGAGATTTAGTAAAGATAGAAATATCCAGCGACTTGGTAAATCTACATTTTTGTGAAATATTTTATAATGCTACCATTTTTGAGAGTGCATCCTATTCACTTTTAAAACACATTTTCATTGTTTTAGAACTTTAAATCTACTCAGTAATATTAGATTTTTTAAGTAACCAATGATCACATTTTTTTGAAGCAAATATGTTTCTTACCTACTCCTGTTACATTTCCCTGTAACATTTCCAAAGACTGTCCATTTTTTTCCTTTACAGATATTATGTTCACTTAACCCTACTTTTCACTTGTTTAAATGACTGACACAGGTTAAAGAGGTTTCTGTGAGTTAAAGAAATAATTAAATTCCCATCTATGCTATGTTTAAGTCTTTGTTTAAGTAATAGTTGGCAATTGTTTGACCTTAGTGACCAGAGCCCTGTTCAACCTCTGCTACAACGTGTCTGTAAC
Organism: Coranthus polyacanthus; assembly: GCA_037367275.1. Lineage (NCBI taxonomy): Eukaryota > Metazoa > Chordata > Actinopteri > Kurtiformes > Apogonidae > Coranthus > Coranthus polyacanthus. The sequence goes on from JAPQRN010000016.1 coordinate 7,268,427, forward strand.
TCCTGGTGTTACATAGAATAATGGGAGAGGTGAGGTTTCCGGAGAGTCTGTGATAAAGAGGCGGTAAACAGTATTTCAATAGCCTTAAAGTGAGATAAAAATAGAAATATAAAATGTATTAGGGAACAATGTGGTGGTGACGCCACAAAAACTCACAGCAGGTCATATGTAGATGTCGCTCTGGTGACCTAGGTTTGTTCTGATGGCCTCTGTTGTGTAAACTGCCTCTCTATGTGTCAGTTCAAAAGAGCTGAGCGTCTTACAATACATTCCACCGCTTACTCATCTCCACTGACTCATCCACAGGCCATGACCACTCACATCTAATAAAGCTAATATCCTCTGTGTATGTCTCTCTGCGTGTCCGTGTGTGTGTGTGTCCATGTGTGTGTGTGTCTGTGTGTGTGTGTGTCTGTGTGTGTCTGTGTGTGTGTGTGTGTCTGTGTGTGTGTCTCCGTGTGTGTGTGTCCGTGTGTGTGTCTCCGTGTGTGTGTGTCCGTGTGTGTGTGTCTGTGTGTGTGTGTCCGTGTGTGTCCGTGTGTGTGTGTGTGTGTGTGTCCGTGTGTGTGTGTGTGTGTGTGTCCGTGTGTGTGTGTGTGTGTGTCCGTGTGTGTGTGAGAGGGAGAGCTCAGTTTCACTAAAAGAAAAACTCATCTCCCGTCTCACTGGATGTTGCATGTGCTGAGGCATCACCATGGCAACCATATAGCTCTTTTAAGTCCAGGGAGTATGTGTTGGAAGTGTTTGCGTCATTTCTCCTGAGGGAAAAAAAAAACTGTCTAAGAATAGTCCATGCTGTAAATCACAACTAGAACGGACGTGAAACAAATTAGTGATGCTAGTAACACAGGATGCTTAAAGTTGAGATTAAAATTAGCCCAGATGACTTGGAATGAAGAAAGGCAGTGTCTCTGAAGATGAATTTGGGCAATACCGTTTAAATGGTTATGACTCCATGAAGTGTGTTTTTTCACCCCGATTTCTTGAGTTGGTGTTACTGTGTCACTTATTATGGTTTTATATATCAAGGTGTATAGTTTTATAAATTTGAATGTTACTAAGTCAATTTACTGTTCTGTGACTGTTCTCTAATAGTGTTACCTTTACATTTTTGCATAATATGTACCATATTTCCTCACATAAAAGCACAAAGTCAATTAATGGCCAAGGGGTGATTACTTAGTTACCGCAGGTGTATTTGTATAAATATCTCAACCAAACTCTGGTTTGTAGTAGAGGTCAACCGATGGTGGACTTTGTTTGATGTAATTAGGATAGTTTGCAGCAGATAATGCAGATAGAGGATTAATCAGCCAGAAATTAAGTCTTTGACTGAACTAAACATCTATAGTAATTAATCAATAAACCTGCAACTGAACGCCAAGCTAACTGTAAGAAATAGGTGATATTATATGTGGTTTTTACATTTCGCATAACTCATGTTTTCCCTCATAGTCAGTAATTGCAGTTGTGAAGCCTGGTATTATCAGTTATTATCCATCAGCCTCTATGATTGCTACTTGACATCAATTTACGAAGGTCGCTAGCTAAAAGCTAAATTGTCTCATTTTAACTATCCATTGCCAGGGTCCAGACCCAGTTTCAAGAGTAAGGTTGATCCCCTTGATGCTGGCACAGTCTCTCCTAGCAAGAAAGTATAGTAAAGCATCATACTAACCTCAGGGCCAGAGACTCTTGTGACACCGCTCTCACTGTCTCCCTCTGAGAAAGAGTCGGATTCATCGCTGGAGTTGACACCGCTGGCACCAAATCCCTGTTCACTTTTAATCTTGGTGCCATCCTGAGAGAAGATGACCTCTCCACTTCGGGGGTTCCTCTGCTCCACCAGCCCAGCCAAGCAATGTGACAGTCCAGAGATCGAACCTGAGCACGGTGATGAGGAGAAGTCGTACTGGGGCAGGCTGGAAGGCGAGATACCATTGCCTCCGTCCTCTGGGTATGAGAATGAAGAGCGGGAGCTGGAGGTCTGGGTTTGGGGCTCAGAGGGAGGCGGGGAATGGGCTGATGTTTTGATGGGAACGGGGCATGAATGCCCAGGGGAAGGTGGTTCCACTTGCATCAGGGCTGAAACTTTTTCTCTGAACTTCTCATCTATATAAGACTGGGACAACATTTGTCGCTCACCAGCTGCTGAAGAGAAAATGACGCTTCGTCTGTCTAATTCTCCCTCATGTTTAGAGGATGACGCCTTGGACAAAGGCCTTTCCATGTTCTCCACATGACATTCCCTCTTGTCCCTCTGCCTGTCTTTGACTAGTTCCCTGTAGTGGTTAAGCGACAGTCTGTTGGTAAGCAGCTGCTGGATGGTAGTGCTGGGTACACTGCTGAGATCCAGGCCACCTCTCTGGAGGTAGGAACGCAGACAGGAAGAAGGTGAGCCTTGGCTCGGAGAATGCTCAGCTGCTACTGGAACCCCTTCTACCTCCAGCTCCATCTCCAAAACCTCCTCCGTACACAACTCTTGGTTGCAGCCATTTCTGTTATCTCCTCCTTCCTCAAACACAAAGGGTTCTTCTTTGATTCTGGAGGGAGTTATTAGAGTTTGTGAAACATTGCTGCTTTCTTGGAACTGGGTGCTAACAGGGCTGACTGAGGTATGGTTGGCCAAAATGACATCGTCATCGCCATGATGTTTTTCACCATTGTGCTTGTTGTCACAGATTGAGTACTGATATTTCCTGTATTTAGGACTGTATTTAGGTGATGGTGGAGTGGTTGCTACATGATTAGTCTGCTGCCTGTTCTCTGCTGAATTATCCAAAGGTATTGACTCAGAAAAATCTGTATCCTCCACCATGACGTCATCATCCAAATCCACCTTGCCATTAATGGCCTGTTGGCTGTCGTTCTGTAGCTGGGCTTGAAGAAATCGGAAACAAGAATCTTCCAAATTGTGAACACCAAGGAAGTCAGCGCACAAGATGACCTCATGGATGTTCTCCTTGCTTAAGACGAGCTTGGCAGTGTAGGCAAACTGGAGCAGCGGAGCGAACCCCTTTGCTGTAACCTGTACAGGGAGGTAGAAAACAAACTTCAGAGAGGATGCAGTTAAAATAATCATCTAAATCTTCTAGTGTCTGACAAAACTGACTTTTTAAGCTGACTGGTTTAATTCGTGTACAGTCTTAGAGGCAAAAAAGTAACAGTCAACCGCACAAAGGTCATATAATGATAACAATGTGAGAATGTGATTCTAATGTTCTATAAACAGTGATGTCAAGCACAGGCTGCATGCTCCAGGTGTGTCAGAGCCCCAAAATGAATATTGATGACCTGTTAGTGCTGTATGTTTCAATCAGGAATACAAAGGTGTACTTAGTCCAGACATTAGGATGGATTAGTAAAATAGTCAATGAACATATTGAGCAATAAAGTGTACTAATTGAAATAAACAGCCTCTTGCTCCTCATCTCCGTGGTGCTGAAAGATGCACAACAGCAGCTACTTTTCAAATATTATTCCTACTATCCGTATTCTTATGGATAAGGTAATAGGGTAAATGAAAGTTAAATCAAGTGATGTGCAGCGCTAACATGATGTTATATATATGATGATGTCAAATATATGACCTATATTGTGATGATCCCAATGATATCGTTACAAATCACGATGGTTGCCTGTATAGTTGGGTTTTGGCACCCACGTAAGTCAGAAGGATTTATGTTTATAGTTAACATTATGGTTATCACTCTCGGTGTAGACGGCCCTTAAAGGTTCAGTGTGTGATATTTAGTGTCATCTAGTGGTGAAGTTGGAGATTGCAACCATTTGTATACCCTCACCTCACCTTCCCCTATGGCTGCAAAAAAATGTAACATGCCCTCATTAGAGCCCATGTTTTGTTTTTTTTGTCCGTTCTGATCTTTTTAGTTAAGAAGATATTAACTCTGATCCACACTCAGACACAGTAGGTGACAGTAATGCACTTTAACACCGAATGGACAGTGCACTACTCCCTCTGTAGAAATAAACTTTCTAAATCAACAGAAACATGATTCTCATTTTTTGTTATTATACACTAATGAAAACATAATTGTGAATATTATGTTCCATTTCTGCAATTTGAACCTCCTAAATCCCCACTGGAGCACTGGAGCTTTACCAATCTGTAAAATGCTTGTAGGTTCATTTAAAAGCTCTAAAATCTCTGTTGTTTATGGACAACAGATGGTTGTTTCTGTCCATTTTTATAATCTTTTGAATTAGATATTCACATCCAGTATTGGCCAAATGTGTGACGTGAAAGCAGGCAGAGCTTTAAGCCTCAAGACACCTCTTTCATACCACACCAACTGACTCTGTCATCATTCAAGACACTCAGTGGCAAAATTGCTGCAAATAAGGGCTTCAACAATCGCCCGACAGCTAGGTTGTTGATAAGATGTCTGAAGGTTTTTAACTACTATACCTCTCAACAAGGAAGAACAGCAGCGCTCACAGTTTTAGTGTCTCTGGAGGCAGCTATAGTTGGATGTGTCTGCCAAGTCTTTTATTTGATCGCCACAACATGAAGGCAGTACAACTATCATATCTTAAGGAACCTTTTATAACAGGTGTTCAAGAGGCATTTCTTCACACTCCAAATCAATGAGCTTGGATGAAGATGAAGATGACTTCAGTTTAGGAGTCAGAGGACAAGCCCACAGGCCCACAGGAGCCACTGGCTGTGTCTGAAAAGAAGAGACCCCGTCTGGGCTCCCAAGTTCCCAGCCACTAGACACACCACCCAGGTCTGATCGGTCTGTGGTGGGCCTGCCTAGACTGAAGGTGTTGTAGTGGTTGGGTCCTGGCGTTCACCTCCAATGAATAACTGCACTCAGGTGAGTTTAGGATTGTAGCAACCAATCCTACGTTTGAACCAGGAAAGGCTTAGAGCTATAGAAGGATAAACTTGAATGCTGTGCTGCAAGCTGTGAATTTGTCTTTAAATTAATGAGAACACATCTATGTCTGGGAATGAAAGTGAACTTTGGCATCATTTTTCAACCAAGTACTGTATATCACAGATTGGATGTAAAATCAAATTGAGCTTTTACCCTGCAAGCAACAAATCTGCTTCCTTTGTAGTTATTTTTGCTAGTTTCTTATTTTTCTTCATCTTATGCTGCATATCTGGCCCTCCTGCCTGAATCCTCTCACTCCTTCTCCCTCTCCTTCTTCACCCCTCACCCCCATTCGCTTTCTTTTTGTTCCTTATAGTCAGCACAGTCGCTGCGTGTGTTCACATGTGCGTATGGAATCAGGATGTTAAGCGTGTGTGTTTATTCGAGAATATTGCTGTCTGATGCAGTGCGTGCATGGAAAAAGTATGCACGTACGTATCTGTGTGCAAGTCCTGTAAGCCTATTTTCAGCTGGCATCAGCAGCTGCTTCCTCCTGTGCAGAAACATGTTTGTAGGCAAAGAGGAAGCTCCGATCCACCTTCATCATCATTAACGCATGAAAGCCAGCCGAGAGGTGGAGTGGAAGATCTATGGGAGTGATCAATGAATATGACTGATCCTCCGAATATTAGAACTGAAATCAATAATCTCTCAGCAGAATCGACAGCGGGTTATAGAATTACTTGTGTCAGTTACTTGCCTTCTGCTCCTTACATGACACGCAGAAATGTAGAGATGAGAAACGCCCTTTGTCTTCTGATTGTAAATATATATAAAGGACAACCTTGTCAATGAGTCTGTTCATTTTAAAGCTAATGAATCTTTGAACAACTGAGATGAATTCAATCTGTTTAGATGGAAAAGGCCAGACAAATGACTCAGACCAATAACAATATGGAAATATCTACATCTAGAAGCATGACCCTGAGGATTTTCAGATTTACAACTATTAAAATAGTTGCTGTTCAGTCGGGACAGCCAGTACTGTGTCCACTAACAAACAGGCCTACAGTACATTTCTATCTGAGGCACAGAAAAAAGCATCCGTGATTAAAAAACACATTAGAGCCCTGTATTGAAAAGAAGCACAGATGCATGAGCTACAATAAAAGGGAAAGTTCATGTTGTTATTTCTCTGACAATTGAGCTTAATTGAAGTTTATAATGAAATCAGTGTGAAGCCTTTCATCTCAACAGTTCTTCTGTGATCGTACATTTGTATGTACAGTAGGCTGCGTGGTTTTGTATGTTGACAACATTAAATTATATCTTTAAATATAACAGTCTTTGTTAGAGAACTGTAACTTGTTCAAGTAAGCGTGCCGTAAAACAAGTACAAGTACGTACCTACATTTTAACACAAACATCCGTAGTTTCTACTCCTTACATTCTCAAAACAGGCTCGTTACTTTAGTTTTAAAGCGTCTGAGGGGAATTTTCCATTATTTTACTTTGCATTGTTGTGCGCCTTCCCAGAAACAAGACCAATTTCAACTTAAATGGAAAAGACGATCCTTTATTCTATCCATTGGTGAGCATCACAAACAACAAACTTGAAAAGATGAGAAAAAAAAGACGTAGCACAGAGAAACGGGCATGAAAAGTCACTTGATGCTGATATTGAAAACTGATTTTTTTTTTATTTGATTTGATGTTAGAATGGTTTAACCTTCTTCACATTATATGAATATGAGGTGAGGTTTAGTTCATTTTGCACAGAAACAACCAGCAGAAATATTTTTCAAAGGCCTATTTTTTATTTTTAGCTTTTTGAGTACATTTCAAATCCTTTTACTTTTAAGATGTTGAATCAGTACTTCTGCTTTTACTAGAGTCTCGTTTTTACACAAGTATCTATACCTGTCCACCTTTGAGTTGTCCACTCTCATCTTACTTTAATGCATCCTGAAGAAGTATTAGATTAAAGACGTTGCATTTACATTTTCAAAGAAGGAGGGATAGAATTCAAATATTTCTTCAGCTGTTTCTTAAATGTTCCTCCGGGACCGGAACAGCTTTTCAGGTCGGGGTCGGGGTCCTTAAAGAGACCACATTTAAACAGCTTGTTCCAGACTGAGGCTGACCGAGTCTACCATGAGGGTCAGTAAAAAAGTTTTTGAAATGTAGAGTCCCAGACTAAAAATACATACTTGTGCATAATAGGTCAACTTTTCAAGAATAAAGTCACAGCTATGTGCTCCAGGTTGCATAGCTGTTGCAACCACAGCGCAGGGAGTTATTACTGATTAAAAGTGATGTATCTGTGCAGAAGCTCCTGAGGTGAGTTCCGGTAAATGAGGAGCGGGCGAGCGAAGGGGCAGCAGAGAGGGATGCTGAAAATAAAGCCATGCTTACAGTCATTAATGGATGGAGTTTGATTTGTTAAGTGGTGGAGGCCTTGTGAGTGATTACTGTATAAGGTAGAGTCACACAGACGTATTAATCAATATGACAGATCTGGGGCATTTTATGGTAATGCCAGCCACTGGGAGAAGGAGCAGCTCCCTGATCAGCCTCAGAGGTGGAGGGAAGAGGCAGCAGCTAACAGGGCAACAACATTAATATTCATGGCCAACATGTTTTCATAAACAGATCAATTTGTGTCAACCCCAGCTGGTTCATCTATGTGCCCTTCCTTTAACCTTATTTACCCAAAGAAGGTCAAGTTAGCCCTGTGTTTTGTCCAGTATTTATATGGTCATGGTATGTGTGTAGCCTGGTCATTAGGTGGGTGAATGTTAGCCTGATTTACTCATCGGCACCTGGGAATTCAGTGTTGAGAAAAGTGGTCCTCATTAGCTGCGGATGAATGAGTGACATTCAAGTTTTTTTTTCTTCAGGTTTTTTTTCTGTGTATCTTTTCAAACACTTGTTTGAACAACTTGCTGTTTGGAGCCTTAAAGGTCCAGTGTGTAAGACTGAGGGGGATTTAGGAGGATCAAATCGCAGAAATGGACACGAATCACATGAAAATGAGAACTGTTGTGTTTTCATATCTACAGAGAGAACAGGTCAACGTTCATGGAGTCCGTCATGCATTTACAGTAGCTCCAAACTGACTTCTTCTTCTCTTATTTTCTGTTTTATAGAGGGTGGCATCCAGTGGGTGCATTACCGCCACCTACTATGTTTGAAGTTATTATCCCTTAACTAAAAAGCCAAGAATGAACAAAGCAAACACTGGCTCTAATGAGGGACTGTTTTGCGGTCACCATAGGTTTGGGTGGGTGGTATTCAGTTGGTTGGATTTTGCAGCATCACCACTAGGTAGCAATAAATATCACATACTGAACCTTTAAACAAAAGTTTCTGTGCCTCCTGGAAACTCATCACATTACCTAATGTTACCTCCAGGGGGTGGACGGGGCAACCACGTGCAGAAAGAATCCATTTAATACACTGGCTTGGATTTACATGCTTATTACTCACTAACATTTTCCTACTGAATGGATTATCCAAGGTTTATACCACCGCCCTCCACTTTATACACTGTTAAAACTCAAGGTGAAGGAAACGGAAGTAGTGCGAACATGTGTTTATGGTGCGTCAGCTGTTCCAGTCTTTGTGATCTGATTCTGATCGTGAACTGAAATGAACTGAGCCGCTGGAAGATCAGAGCAACTCGTTTAAACTTTACACGCACATTCACTGGGAAATGTCTGTCGGTAAAGGAAGTTACGATCAGAGGATTTACTGGACTCCTTTACAGTAAAAACCTTGTTGCAATAATCAGCCCGGACAGTGACTGCTCTATATACTGTATATCTTCTTTAGGTGTGTAGCCCTTTACCTTGTCTGGCAGGTTAATGATGGGCTCTGTTTCCCCTGGTGTCCCATTGTGTCCCAACAGGGCCTGCAGGAAGTAGCGGCTACTCGCAGCGAGGACGGCCCGGTGCGCGCGGACCTCCCTGCCCTCTACCAGCACGGTCACATCACACAGGATGCCCTGCCGCCGCTGCTCCTCCAGGCTCAACAGCACATTGGCACAATGGACCTTTGATTCATAGACGTACAGGGGCGCTGCCGCCTCACCATCCCGCTCCTCGCCCGCCGACATCACTCTCTCTAGCACCCTGTGAAGACAGAAAGAACAGGAACGTGAGATATGTAGCACAGCGTGACACAGGGAAAGGCTGCAAAGGAGTAATGGAAAACAAATCACAATGTGTTTATCGATATTTACAGTTTCTGAATAATTCTCAAATGATACCTGCAAAAATGCAAACCTTCAAATTACTCTTGTTCCCAACAGATATGATTTTCACATTCTCTTTCATGAATTCTTTTAAAGTCTTTTTAAATTGCCTGTCAAGTGAAACTAGAACTTCTAAATTAGTTTTGTACTGCTGAATTGTTGTATTTTATTGAGATCTGTAAGTTTTCTGTTATTTCATGTAACTTTCCATGGAAATATGAGTGTAGAACGTAACGGAGGATCAGGCAGGATCCAGAGCCACATTGATAAAAACATGTCAACATGTCGAGCACCACTGTTTACACAATGCCAAATGAACTTTTTATTCTGGGGCCAGTGACTTTTTACATGCGACAATAACTGTTTCTATGACCTTTTGCTGGTGAGCTGTGGTGTTGTATTGTGAAATATACTGTAAGCTGTTTTGACAAATGCGCCGAGAGCTTTGAAAATGTTAACACGTTTCAAGAAATGAACCGAAGCACTTGAGAAAAACTATAAACCCAACCATGACCTTTTCATACGAAGCACTTTTATTGCCTGTACTTAAACATGTATGGGATGCATCTCTGGTGTCAGAGTCCCACATTTTGTACATCTGCCATCCAAGCTAACCAGCCCTCTTCTATTTATGAAAGGCCAAAAAATTTCACCGTGACGCAAATCGCACTGTCCGTTGCAATATTTTGCGTTCATCCACGTGGACGCAGGCAGGAAAACCACCTGGAGGCAACACAAACAAACAAACATGGAGGAGGAGGACCAATGCAACACAGAACGGTAACTCTGGGTAACTCTGACAAGACGACAGATAGATAGATAGATAGATAGATAGATAGATAGATAGATAGATAGATAGATAGATAGATAGATAGATAGATA
>JAPQRN010000016.1:7289364-7301022 GCA_037367275.1 Coranthus polyacanthus
AGACAAATCTGTTTTCAGTTTTCAGTCAAAAAGGTTGGAAAGCACTGGTTTAATCTTTAACAATGTGTGGTATTTTAAAACCTTGTTTTATCAGCAATTTATTTATATATATTTTTTTAATTACTGAGTTTAAAAAACGTACAAAAAATCATTTATTCATTTCATTGATTTTCATATAAGACAGACAATCATTAAAATAGAGGCCATTATTTCTTAAATTGACTAATAACTGTTGTTTTGACTGATGATGCCACAGTGTGTCATGTTTAACACACTTGATAAAACTAAAACCTACAAGACATTAAAAGTGAACCCGTTCTGCACATTTCCGGGTCCATAAATACTAGAGTAACTTCGCTTTAACGTCATAATGTTTTACAGAACAACATAGTGTAGGGTGTGGTTTTTGATGCTCTATAGCCTAGTTCAGTAACACAGGATGAGAGGTCAGTGAAACACGTTGTATTAGGTTTCTCTTTAACATGAATACTCTTGAATCAAGGCTGAGACACTGCTCCACTCTTTATCTCATTATGGCACGAGGCTAAAATTCCACTTTTTCTAAATGGTTTAAGTCAGCGAAGACAACGAAGACCATAATACCACCGTGATAACTTTAGGTTTTACACTTTCAGGCCCAGTGTATTTAATTCATTGACAGTTAACGACAATCAGGCCTGTCCCAGTTATTACGTGACACCTTATTGGAATTATTTGAGCTAATTGCAAATGTAACCGTTATTATCGTCTTCAGTCGCCTGCATAAAAACAGATAAATGAAACAAAAATGTCATTTTCTCTTTTAATGACTTCATCCTTGGTCTTCTCTTCTACTGATACCTGTCATTATGAGTCTTTTCATTTTTTTTTTAGGATTTGTATATTTAAGTTACTCGTGTCAAACCTGCCCTGCGTAGTTTTTGTTTGTTTTGTTCGTTAGAAAGACAAACACAAATGCAATTTTAATTCCTGAGTTCCAGTGTTCAGCGGCGATAACTGTGTCTCCGTTAGACACTTACACCTGCAAAAAACTGTGGCAACAAAGTGACACATAGTGTAACTGAGTAGATTGAAGAAGTTGGAAAATATCAATTAAAATGTATTTTTTTAAAGAGTCGATCAAAAGTACTTAATGTAACCTAAAAGTAGATTCAAACTAGAATTTTGGTTACGTCAACTAAATATTTCACAAAAATGACTTTAGGTTAGGAGTTGAATTTTTTGGTTGATTTTTGTTCATTTTGTTGATTTAGTTCTTATTGTGTTCATTTGTGTGTCACCTAAAACACTTACAAAATGTTTCAGTGTTTTTTACTAAATGTTACTCTTTTCACTCTTTGCATATTTTGACGTTGAAAAAGATCTATCATTGTAATCGTTCTGAGATGTTCCACCGTCATGTCCTGACCATAAAAAATAGTTTAAAACCACAAACAGTGGCCTCATTTTCTTTTGTTATGTCTTCAACGTCTTCTCGCGTTACATGTTTTACATTGTCTTCACGTTGTTGCATACATTTTTGTACGTCTTGTTTTGCCTTATGTGACGTTTTTCGTCTCTTTTACGAATCATTTAAAACCACAGTTAACGCCTGGTTTCTTCAACTTTCACTCAGGACCAAAAACCATGATAAATGATTTGACATTTATTGTGACAGTTATAGACATCTACTCATATGAAAATATTTGGCCATATTTCATTGAATGTGTTATTGTTGTATTGTTGTTTCATTGTGTATTTTCCAATTGTTTTATTGTGTGAAGCACATTGTGTTACAGTTTGTCTGTATGCAAAATGCTACAGAAATAAAATAAAATAAAAAATAACTGATTGATCCAGTGAACTGTATGTGTATAAATAAACTATAATTAGGAATATACTACACAGGTGGTGTGTAGTAAAAAGAAAACAAAAAAGTCTAATTTATGTGACAAATAATCAACCCTAACGACGATATCATGAGATTTAAAACCAAATTCTTGCGGCTCTGACACTTCTACTTCCTAATCCATATGTAGATTTAAACAGGCCCGTTATAGTGGAGGGAAACTGTTCCAGAAACAGGAACTTAAGTGCTGCAAACAGCTCTTTCTGCTTCCCTTTCCACATCATGAAAGTTAAAACTCCCTATCACTCGTCAGCGTGTCCAGTCAAAAGAAGTTCTCCACGTTTCTAGCGTTTAAAAAATGGGACAGTGTAAATATACAATATCAATTATGCATTAATGTCTGGCATAAGACCAAATGTGTCACATCACGAAACTGCAATAAATGAGTAATTTCTGAGAGGGTGCAGAAGCTTTCAGTTGCTAAATGAGTCATAAAAGCAGGGATGTTGAGCAGAGGATTATTCCATCTCCTTCACGTGGCAACACAGTGTAGGCGCGTAAATGAAAGTACACATGTGGGCTGCTTTACGCCCCCACAGAGTTTCCATAGAGGAAAACTGACATGATTAACTTCACCTTCATGAAATACAGTGCAGTTCTTTCAGTGTTTCGGATGTTTTGCATAGCAGGAAATACAAAACGGTCTTTATTGTAACTGCACAACAGGAAAACATGAGTGACAAACTGCAAAATAAGCCGCTTCTGTGGCTCAGATGTTGAGCTCATCCATAGACTCAGGGCTGTCCTGGATACTAGTTTCCCATGGTCCTCTGCAGTGTGAGCGCTGCCATACTATCACTCTCCTCACATCTCCTCTTGTCACGCTGAACATTGCGGTGACGCCACTACCTGTATTAACCCAAAGAAGAAGAAGGAAAAAAAAACCTAAAGAGAAGCCTGTCCCCGTCCAGTGGATTTGATTTCACTTGTTTGACGGCTGCGGATATTGCAGAGGAGGAGGACTTTCCCACCCTAGGGAGATTCTCCAGGGTGCTATAGGGAAAGCATATACACAGGATCAGGCTTGTCATATTTCAGGGAAAGTGAAGCTACTGTAGGTTTTTAGCCGTGTGAGTCATGCGAAGGATGGGAATGCTGCAGGAATTACAATTTACTACAGCGGGAATGCAGCCAAAGCAAACAGAAATGAAGAGTTAGGACTGAACTGAAAGAGAAAAGACAGCTGCACATTTAATCCTTGATGTTTACGACTGTCTAGCAGCAATTAGCTGCAAGCTGCTTACGGAGCCACAGTGTTCAATATTTAATTATTAAGAAAGAATGCATTATCGGAAGAGATTGTGTAAATTGTGAGAATGAACCTGCAGTTTGTGAAAAACTTCAGTATTCAGTATTTCATTTTTGTCATTTAATGTACATTTTCATGATTTCATTTTCCAAATTACAATTTTACTTCAAGTCAGGTTTAATTTCATGGTGTCACTCACTCTTTTAAAGGTGCCCTGCAGTAAGTTTTAGACCTATTTACTGCGGTGCGGTCATGAAAAGACAGTGTGGAGTTGGTAATTTCCTAAAATCCATAAACAATTTATTCATGTACTTTTTTTCATTTTATGCTATTAGAATGGTGCAATATGACAATATATATCATGTGAAGATAAAAATGTATTACGCGCTATCCCAGTGGTCACCAACTGGTGGACTGCGGTCCAAACCTGAACCGCAACAGGTTTGCATCGGGACCGGGACGCCGTTTGACAAAATGAATTAAAAAAAAACAACAGGCCTATTGTTCATCTTGTCTCTAAAAGTACTTTGTAACAGGCATAACGAGGCCAGTTCATTAGGGCCTTCTGGGTCCTCTGACTGCACGGGTTGCCGTGGTTACTACATGCGCTCTGTTCAGGTAGAGAAGCGAGCAGACTGAGGCACACGGGCAGATGTAACATCGTATGAAAACTGCAAAAAGTTTTGAGAGCGAAAACCAAAGTCTGTGTGAGTCCAGTGTGTCTCATCTGATCAGAGTCTGGACAAAACCGGACGTGGACAGGTGACTCCTCAGCTTAAAATCACGTTTATACGTTCATTCACATGCAATCGGCTTTACTTCTATAAATGTAGCCTCTGTGATTCTGAACATGACTCCTCCAGATTGATTGATTTACTGATAGAGATAAACATCTATGACGCTTGTGATTCAGATTTATTAAGTCGGTATTCATTTATGACCGAGACATCCACAAAGCGTGTTCAGTGTCACCAGTGGGTGGAGTTCATAATGGCCGATTAATTGGCTTTTTCCTGCTCCAAACTATCACTGTTTAAAAATCCACTATCGGACGACGTCTACATATTGAGTTTATGAATGATTTTGTATCTTTACCAAAGAAACCTGGAGGGACAGAAGAGAGCAGCGTTCGAAATCAGACACATTTTGTTTAAATGTATGTCAAGCCAAAAACAAGTTACAGCAAAAATGAGAACATTCATACTGTCATAAAACGTGAGCTAAATTGTTTGCTTTAGTCAGCTCACTTCCTGGACCTCTTGCAACTTTAATCAAATACCCCTGCTCTGTCGTTTATATTGTTTGTCACAAATTACGCTCTTTACAGTAAGGTTTTTGTTGTTTGGAAAACCACAGGAAAGCAACGCAAACGGAGTGAACGTGACACAGAAATGTTTGTATGAAAGTTCCAAGAAAATAATCAAATGTGACAAAGCAAGGTATGGTTATTTTAAACCATTTCTTCATTGAATTTACAGAACAATTACTGAATATGTGATATCAATTTGGATACATCATGATAGAATTTATTTATATATTTAGATTGTGTATTCAATAAAACACTTCACTAACTTCTCCATCCAAATACCTGTAAACTGCAGACAAGCACTGAAGTGGAAGATGTCAATATTCTATGAAGAAGCACAAATTATGACTGACTGCATCTGGCCTCTTGTCAATTTTCTTTTACGAATAAATCAAATGAGCATCAAGTTCTCATCACACTCCGGAGTGTTCTGTACTGCTAATGACTTTCTCCATCCAGCAGTCTGTGACGAGACGTCCAGAGAGACATATGTACAGTATATCAGTCTCCGCTCAGTGTGGCGAGTGTTAATTGGACATGATGAAGCTAATTAGCAGAAGCCCCAAAGACCCTCAACAGCAAGCATTTAAGTGTCAAATAGGAACTACTAGATAACATGGTGGTTAGTGCAATTAACACTCCTGCAGCTGTTAATTAATGAAGTTGCCACTTGAAAAAACAAGCAGGCAAAGATGTGAAAGCACACAAATAACCATCTGCATTAATTACTAATCTGAGCATTGACCTTTTTAAACAATTTCTTAGATAAATATGACGTGGTTTCAATTATGAGTGTGTTTTAAATTTAGATTAAGAAGCACTAGCACAGAAGGAAACGCCAAGAAAGTGTCAAATAAAAGGATTTAAGACTTTTTGTTCTGAGGCTCTTGAGTTTTTAAAATTCCTTCTACTTGTCCTGAAATTTTCTTTTTCCAATTTAGAGCAAATTAGCCGTATTCTATTAAATCCAAACACTGCCCTCTCTGAGCCGGACCAGAGGACTATTTGAGAATGTTGTCCACCGACTGGTTTCTTTGCAACGTCATCACAGAGACAGAGAGGAGCCGTCCTCGTGGTATATCAAAGCAAAGCTCAATCACAACAACAAAAAGATGGATTTAAACACTTCCTAGTGGATGAGAAGAACACTTCTCCGTGACGCCACCCATTGGAGCTGGAGAAGAGTGACGCTAACGCTAACGCTAACTTACTGAAAACACCCAACACATTAACTAACAGTGTCATGTTAAACACCACCAAGTAATTTCAGCTACTTGTCAGCTAAATGTTAATACATACGGTTGTGTTTGGTAACAGCAATGTCAACTTCACGTAATGTATAAACACAATAATTAATGTTAGCTGGGCTAATTAGCAGGCTAGCTGACAGACCATATGATCCAATGCGAATGTATGCTAACATTAGCTAATGTAGCTAAGTTACATTAGCTGCGTATTGTAATTAAGTGCCAGTAAACATTGTGACAGAATCCTCTGACGGACTAGTTATTGTAACTTCTTCACCACAACTACAGTAGTTGTGTGTGTCAGGAAAAAAAAAGTGTTTTATTCAATACATGGGAGCTCCAAAAGTTCAACCCAGTGGCTGTCACATTTGTTTCAAACGTCGCAGGTCGTAAAGTGGGCTTTTTTTCATAAAACAGTTTTACTTTGACTTAGCAAAATGACACTAATGTTACTTCCATGAAATTCATAGGACATGTCAACAAGCTTTGTGGTATAGAGACTATACTGAGAGTCAACCATCGTTAGCTAACACGTTGCATAATGTTATATTAGTATAAAAATATAAGACAAAGAGATGTCTGAAAATAGAATTTCATTATTGAGTCAACTGGAATTTACAAACAATGGGAAATCTAAGTTGATTACAGCAACTGACATAGTAAACAATTTAGGTTTGTAAAAAAAAAGAAACCCATCGATACTATTGTACTGTTTACATAATCTATCATCTGTCCCATCTCTGCTGGTATGAATATTTTTGCTGAAACATTCACAGGCGACTATTTCACATTGCTTGTGTCATTTATTGGTCACATCCACAGTGTTTAAAAACCTTAACGCTGTGTTTTGACCAATGTGTGAAATAATGCAGTCCCTTTATTCGTTTATTTTAATTAATAAGCCAAGTCTGTTCCAACAAGAATCTGTGGAGTCGCCAAGCAAAAAAAACTTTGAACCATTTCCACAATGTACAACACGCAATGGCTGTTATGCGTGAGTATGGTGTACTTTAGCATTACTAATTCCCTATTTGTGTTAAGTAAGCCTTTGAATTGGACTTCCTAAAAACAACAACATGTTCTCACCACACACCTCACACCAACACAGCTCCTTGCATTGTTTTGCCATTGCACCATGTTCGGTCTGAGCTCCATCGCCACAAAGCATGACAGTGTATGTTTATTACCTCCGGTGCTATAATCCATCCTAGCATACAAACCCTAATTGCATCACATCAAAGCCAGAGCCATGTCATTTCTCAGCAGCCGACATGGAAGATGAACGTTAGAACATGTTAATGTGTCTCGACAGGTGGAACCTCCACAACATCAGGCGGCCTTTGCAGCTTCACTGGCAACGTTACATCAGCCCACGTACAGCTCCGACAGCCCCGCTCAGGCCAAGAAATACTCAAAACAATACAATAATATCAAATGGCCAACCCGCCTGCTTTGATCAGATAGAACAGAGGACAAATCTCATCTCACGCAGCTTCTTAAAGGACGTAAATACACTACAGCCCAGCGCAAGGAAAGACAGAAAAACAAGGCTCTTGCACAGTGTGATCCGCATTAAAAGGCATAGAAACACTAGAATTGCTTGTACCACCATTTCAGACACGGTTTACAATGGTCTCACATTTTAATCCATCCACGTGTGTACAATATCAAAAGCAAAATGTCCAGAAGATGTCATCATTGACTGCTTCAAAATGCTTCAGCACACGTTTTTTTTTCCAACAAACAATCATCAGCGGGCTCTCTTTAGAAAAAACCTACAGGTTACGATGCTAATATCGTTAGCAGTAGATTACTGTGTTTGAAATGAACTTGCATATGTATGCTCTTAGATTTTGTATATCGTATGTATTAGAAGTCCACCAGTTGGTTTCTTTAAAGGCCAATATAATAATGATAGTTTGGAGCAGGACAAAGCACCTCACCCTCGTCCTTGACTTGACTTGAAATTTTTTACACAAGGTAGATCTCTAGATGGTCTGGATCGGTCTAGAACTTTTAGATCCATCTTTATAAGAAAGTGTGTCTGTCTGTCATTCCCCCTTACTCTTAAAACCGGATATCTGGCGCAAGATTTGGCATTTGGACTCAAGGATGAACTGATTAGATTTTGATGGCCAAAGGTCAAAGGTCAAGGTTTTCAAACACATTTTTGATGATATTTGATGATAACCATGTGATCTTTGATGCATGGATAGTGGACACATCTGATTGAAGTTATGGCTCTCGTTTAAAGGATTTTTCTTTTTTTGTCATTTTCTCCTTATTGAAGGCAGTTATTCCTCTGAATAAAATCACACTCATCCTTCTTGACAACATCGATCAGCATGATCAATTTCTAAAAGACGATCCAGAACTGAGAGCGAATTTTTATTTCCCTTGTAACGCCTTAGACTTAAAACATGGGGTTCAGAGTTACAGATGTTGACATTCCTGATACAATTCCTGAATTATTTAGTGATTTAATGCCTGATTCAGATTGTAAATATTTCAGGTTTACTTTGTTGCCTCGACAGTTTGAGAAGCAGCTGATGTGTTGTGTATTTACAGCAGAGTCATGGATAATGTGCGCTTTGGTTCACTTGATTGAATCCACCCGATCAGCACATGATGCCCATGTCTCTCTCTCACACACACACACACTCCTCCTGTGTGACCTCCACACCGTGGACTGGGAGACATTTCATAGCTCATTAGCCTCCACAGCGGATCAGCCGACGCTCTGTGTGTGAGGAGCAGAAATGGAGGTGAGGCATCTGTGAGTATCAGGACGGACTCCCCTCCCTCCTCTATGTCTCAACAGGTTCACCGGGTTCATTAGGTCAATGGGATGACGGCTCAGCGTGAGACTGCATGCATTTTAAGAAGAAACGACACGAGTTGACCTCAGACCAACTTCCTTCCTCCTGGGAGGATTCCCTGTTTGGTTTCACAGGGTATTCAACTTTGTGATAAAATCTTCTCCTTTTTTTTCCAGCCCCAGGAGGATGTGCCATAAATCAAATGAGAGACTGCACTGAGTTATGAAAGCCAGACGAACAGAGGTAAATGTCAGAACTAGAGCTGAACAATGAATCAAAATATTATCAAAAGCGCAGCATCCAAATCGCGGGAGTTGCAATTTTTCGATAAAGGTGAAATGAACCTGCTTGTTTAGTACAGACCTTGGCAAAAATCACAAAAATTACCATTCATACTCATATCACAACCTCATCATCCGTCAAAATAAATGCAATAGCCAGGATTATGGATGATGGGGCTGGAGGACAATAGCTGGGCGATTTTCTCACAATAAACCTGTCAATATCTGCAATTATCACGATAAATCATTATTTCTTTCACATTTAAAGCTTGACTTTTGGTCAAGAGTCATGAGTTAAAGAACCTAGATAGTTATTGGTGGGTTTTAAAATATTTAAAAGACGTAACAAGATGAAAATGATGTAAAAGATGGTTATTAGTGGTTTTAAACTCTTCTTTATGGTCAGAACATGGCCACAGAACACTTTGGCCACATATCATTTGGTCGATAACCGATGCTGATACCAATTGTTTTGTTATTTATCCCCCTTTTGTGCCAGGGAAATCTTCATATCTTCATAAATATATATGTATAGGGTAAATGAACTTGAATGAGTGCTTCAGGGCTTCAACGGTATGAGATTTTCATGTTAAATATAATGTATGACAATATATGGTACTACGCAATTATTATTTTTATCATTATTAGGTAAAATGACCCTTGAAGGATGTCTCCCTTTTGTAAATAAATAAAATAAATGATAAGGCTGTACGTTTTCCATTTGAAAAAAGGAACCAGACCTTTAAAAGTTAGCTCTCTTTAGAAATACATAAATCAAACTGTACTTCCTTTTGAACAACATAAACGAGAGAGGAAAAAAAAGTGCACACACAGGTGAGATTCTCCATCTGGTTGCATTTATTTTTAAAACCTTCGACAGGCAAATACACATAACCATCAATTTTTATACCACGGTACGCCTACAAGTGTTAGCCCTGCAACGAACAAATCCGTTGAACTCACCTCTACCGCTTGTGTTTTCCTTTTAGCGGTGCCGAGGCTCACCTAAAATGTATCACAGACAACAAAACCTGCTCTTTCTGCATTAGCTGAGAGCTCCGAGGTGTTCTACGATAATATAGACGACACCTTTAGCTTTAGCTTTAGCATCCCGTACATGGAATGTGTGGATTTAAGCAGTGCCCAAAACAGACAGCTGACCATCCTCTCACCATCTGCCCCCTCCTCCGTCTGCACCAATCACCACTAGCCAGATGCCAGATGGGTTTGCCAGATCTGTGGCAAGGTTGTGCACCAGATAAAGCAGAAATGCCAACAGCTCCCCGGGCAGCGAGAGCCGGGAGCGGTGAAAAAAGCCACGCCTGAGATCATTACTGTGATCAGAATTTACTGGTGTTGTTACAATTCAAGCCACCATCAGCATCCTTTGTACAGTAACATCTTCCACACTGTGAGCGACCAACATTTTCTTCTGGACAGATTGTCTCCTCATCAGGAAATTCTCCGTGTGTCTTTCTTTAGGGTCCAAACAATGCCTGTTTAAATCTGTTTGAAGCCACAAATAAGAGGCAGGAGCTCAGCTTCATGAAGCGCTTTCATGTCAGGAACGCCATCTCTCACACTGGGATTAGAAGATGGTTTGCTGCCATGACAGATTTGCTGCTGGTAACACTTTTCATTGTCGGAAGGTGTGAACAGATGGATCCATAAAATATTGAATGAGCAGTCATACAAAAAAAAAAAAAAAAAGAAAAAAGGCAACTGTGTTTTTCTCCAACATGCAAGTCGCTTCAGACTGGAATATGTCGCTGACTGAATGTGACTGTGAGGACAATGAACGGAGGGAGATGTAGTGAAGTCCACACCAAACGTGATAATTACTTGTGAAAAAGGACAAACGTGAAATCACTGCAGAAGCAGCACAGAAGTAGATGCCTGTGAAATAATGAAGGGTGTTTATAGGACTGGCTGATTAAACAAAAACAATAATCATTGCGATGATTATCATTATCATGGTGTACAATTTTCTTTTGTCTTTTAGGTTTATTTATGTCACAGGGCGAAAGTTAATACTGTGTTAAACTGGACTAAAGGCATTGAGTTTTTACAGAACCTTGATTAGACTTACACTGTGGTCCATTTATATGTATTTATGTATGTATGTTATGGTTGAAATTAGCATATACTGTTTGATGTCGGTTTGCACTAGCTGCTATTTGCGTTTTGTTTTTTATTTGTATTTGTATTTGTTTATCGTCTATCCATTGTGTCCAGTTTGTTTGTCCTTGTTGACTTGTACGTGAGAAAGGAGCATTTTTATGTTATCTGTCCAAATTATTATTAATAGTAGTAGTATTCATAGTATCCATAGGTGTAGATTTAAAACACGTACATTTGTTTAAATTGAATTTTGTGTTTTGCACAAAACCCACCATAGTCTGGTGCAGAAAGGGCTCAAATTGGTGAATAAATTTTCATCAGAAAGGAGTTTAATGCTCGAAATTACCATATTATCATACTAGTCTCTATTTCTTAATCTCGGGAAGATGAATCTCTGCTTCAGACTGAACCTTTAACTGCGATCCTGCGATCTATCATTTTGTTTACCATCTTCTCTAGAACTGCAACAATTAGTTGTTGACTATTAAATTAATCGCCAACCATTTTTGATAATTGATAATGGCTTTGAGTAATTTTTTAAAGAAAAAAAGTCATCATTCTTTGATTCCAGCTCCCTGAACGTGAATAGTTTCTTGTTTCTTTCCTCCTCTTTGAAACACTTTTTCACCATTTTCCGACATTTTATAGATCAAACAATGCATCAATTAATTGAGAAAGAAAGAAAGAAAGAAAGAAAGAAAGAAAGAAAGAAAGAAAGAAAGAAAGAAAGAAAGAAAGAAAGAAAGA
>JAPQRN010000016.1:7314271-7327947 GCA_037367275.1 Coranthus polyacanthus
AGTGCTGCTGCTGCTGCAAGTCCGGTGATGTTGCTGTTTTGCCATTAGCAGAGAGATGAGAGATGGAAGAGGAGCTTTGTAGAGAGACAGAGACAGAGAGAGAGAGGCCTGAGCGATAAAGGGATAACAAAGACCTAATCTGTTCGCAACAAGGCTTGTTTACCGCGGCTTCAACAAGTCATCAAAACAGCCTTTTCGGTCATAATACACTCCCTTATTGTAGGCGAACCGTGCGATTTCAGCAATAAAAAATATGACTACTGCTACGCGAAGTTCCTTTGGGTGACGCGCCGGGCTCGTTTTTCGCAAATAAACGCACACAATCGGACTATGACGACCAAAAAAAACAAACAAAAAAACACCTCAGACATGAGCATTCCTGCTTTATTTCGAGGTGGGTGTTTACGGAACCGAGGGTAGAGCGGCTGAGGGCGGGAATAAGGGGGTGGGAGGCTGGCTCCTTTGTCCCTCTGCAGCCCCTTCTTACCCCCCCACCACCACCACCACCACCAGCAGCAGCAGCATGACAGAAGCGAGAGCCCCGGCTGTGGCAGCAAAACGCAGCCCGTAACAATCCCCACGTTTACTCTGCTGTATAGCATGTACATGTTACGGAATTCACGGTGGCAAAGGGTGCAGTTATTGTAGGCACACGTATATGAAATAGTACAATGACCGGGAACTTCCTTGTAGGATTAACGGACGCGTGTGGTCTGTCGTAATGACACCACACTGACACGGAGCACCCTGTGTTACTTCAGCGGGCTGTTCATTCTTTTTTTGTGTGTGTTTGTTTTGCGTTTGTGAATGAGAAGTTGAAATGAAAACAAGCAGCTTCGTAAAAAAAAAACAACCCAAAAACACTTTATTAGGGATGAACTTTCCATGCGTAATTGCGAGTGTTTTTGCGCGACGCGCTTATATACACACACACACACACACACATATATATATATATGTATATATATTTATACCTAGTTTTACACACCACCCGCGACCAAAACAGCATCCTACTGTACGTGTGCTATCCCGGACAGCCCCAGTGTCAAAAGCACATCAGGTATGCAAACGGGCGAACATTAGGTAACAAAATAACCAGCGTGGCTACGACACAAACAAGTGCGGAAAAGCCTCTGAGAGCAGACAGATTAGTAGGAGCAAATCCAAGGCTGACTGACGGGTTTATTCAAGCGTAGTAAAAGCCCAATGGTTGCTTATTATTATTATTATCCCCGGTAAACGCGGGGAAGAGAGAGAGAGGGAGAGAGGGAGAAAGGGACGAGAGGCGACTTACCCGGTTTTTTTTTTTTCCTTCCCCTTCTCGTCCTGCGTTCAGTTCTTGAGAAAAAAAGTCCACATTGTGATCTATCCCGGCAGCCCCGCGGAGAGCAGCTACAGCCGCTGCTTTTTTAATGGATCGTAGGCATCAGTCGGTGTGTGTGTGTGTGTGTGTGTGTGTGTGTGGTAGACGGATCTCTTGAGTGTATGTGTGTGTGTGTGTGTGTGTGTGTGTGTGTGTTAGGATGAAACGCCTTTTCTCCTCCAGGAGCTGCATTGTTGACATTGGCTTCATGACGTCATGCGGGCCCTCATTCACAACAACGGCCAAGCCCCCCTGCTCCTCCTCCTCCTCTGGTGATGATGATGATGATGATGATGATGATGATGATGATGATGATGATGATGATGATGATGATGGAGCCCCCTGCCTGGCCTTGACGAAGCAGCAGAGATGTTTGGTGAATTACGCGCTCACTACAACTACTACACCACGAGGCTTCTTTTACTATACACACATTCACCCGGTCGGACTCTTCAATTCATATGTTAAATCTGGAGAAAAAGATTGCAATTTACTCTCACACGTATAAGAAGTAGGAAATTTGAGGTACCCGTTCGCTCCTAAAGAGGGATGTTGCCATTTATGTTACCTGTAAAGCAATATATTATTATCACACACGTACATATGGAAGATATATTTGATTAACAATAGTGGAAATTTCTATATTTACAACAAATAAAAATGTATCATGACTGAAATTTAATTTTTCCAATTTCTGGTAGGTTATCATATATGTTTTACACTAGATTGAAAATTGAGCGGGAGCAGCTCTCCGTTCAGGGAGTCCGCCATGTTGCACCGCCATGTTTCTACAGTAGCTTTGTCAGGTGCATTACTATGTTCTAGTGTGGACCAGAGTTAATGTCCACTTAACTAAAAAAAAAAAAAAAAAAAAGCCCAGAACGGACAAAGCAAACACTGACTGTAACGAGGGACTTCTGTGTTTTGAAGGACGGGATGAGGGCAGAGCGGTGCAATCTGCAACTTCACCACTAGATGTCTCTAATTATTACACACTGAACCTTTAACTATTATGTATAATGCAATATTTTAACAATGCATGGTTTTATTTTATTACATGGGTAGGCTCACATTTGAATTGATATCTCATCAGCTAGTTAGCTACACCGTCACCGTGGCTAAATGCGTTAGCTAGTTAGAACACCTTAAATATAGTCTAATAACACATTAATAAGTCGTCTATGTTTATATTTAGTCTTTTGATTTGGACTGAGAGGAGAGAGCTGCAGAAGGAAGGTGTGTATTTTAAAATTCTGGCATGTTTTCCTGTGATTTCAGCTCCGGCAGCTTCACCTACAAAGTACTGTATTTTTTTTACAGTATCTAACCGTATTTTAAAATAATTATGCAGTTCTTCATTCTCCTCCCTTATGCTATCTGTATATTACGGGGCTTTCAAAGTGAATGAAACTCAACATGTGAACAGGACTGTAAACGTAACAGAACATCAGCTCAGTTTGACAGAACGTGTGATAGTTTTCTCTCGGTTAATTGGAAAATTTTAGATCTGACTTTTTTTTCACCTTCTGTGTACAGTAAAGGACATTTCTGTAAATAATGACATCTCTTAAAGTGTTGTAATCATGTTTTTTTTTCCACCAGGTTATATTGTAAAACATGAATACAGCAGAATACAGTTCAGATCTCACTGTACATTAACATAAAAGATCTGTGTTCACCTCATGTGTAGGTTGCATACGTTTCATACTCATTTTCCACTATAAATCAGAGGTGGATATTATACTTTCCACTACATTTTTCAGAAAACTATTACATTTAAAGCAGAACTGTAGATCTGCTGAACAGACCCTATGAATAAGTGAAAAAAGAACAACAGAAATATGAATGCAAAGACTGACATGAATAATATATACAGTGTGTGATAAAAGTGCAGATGCATTTTTTCAGTGCAGTTGGTGTGATTTTCTTCGGTCACACAGAGGTGAGCAGTTCTTGCACAAAGGTAAGAATGATTTCAGAGGAGCTGAATCAGTCTGTTGTAAAATGAGCTCCACAGTCTTTGTAGTTTGTCATGAGGGGGTGGGATGTACCGTTCAGGATGGAGAACAGTTTGTTCAGTAAATCTCTTGCTTCTCGGTGACTCAGATCTCCAGGTTTTCACCAATGACGTTTCCAGCCTCGTGAATGAGTTTGCTCATCATCCCGCCGCCACCTCTGACACCGGTGCCGCTCCCCCAGCAGACCACAAATGGATCTCCACCATTTTGTTGCATATGAAAGATCTTATCTCCGTCGGAAAATAGAGTCTGCTCATCCCTTTCTTGTACACGGAGTCGATGTTGGACCTCCAGTCAACTCGACTACTACTTACAGATTACAATTTTTCATACCCTCCCTGTCCAGTAAAAAAACATAAATAGCCAAATATGTTGTTTTGAATATTTGTGATACGTTGAAGTATTATGTGTTCCTTTATGGGTTGAGAAAATTGTCCTGCTTCTTAAGACAAATAAAATCCTCTTGGATTAGTGGATCCCATAAGACAGCGACGCTACAAACAGGGACCACTTCACTGCACAATGACTACTTTTACTTTTCATATTTTAAGTACATTTTGATAATAACACAGAAGCAAAAGTATAAACTTTTATATTTAGGTGGTTCATGTATTGTCCTTCCAGAATTCCCTTTGAGTCTGTTGAAAAAGTGGAGTAACTGCCTCAATAATAGGACTAAATGAATAATACAGAGGGGAAAATATATACAGTCCTCCACAAGACGCCTGCACCCAAACGAGGGTATGATAAGTGGAAATCCAAACACACTTTAGACAATGTTACTGAGTGTCTTGAATGAGGTAAAGAGGAGGCGGCGTATTCAACCAGATGATCTTATAGACAGTGAGCCAGGCCTCATCAGGTCGGTCACGTGACTTCGTTGTCATAAGGATAGGTAAAAGAGGGCATCAGTACGGTAACCATGGTGATGGTCTGAGTGAAGATGAACTATATCTTAAGCCGCTTAATAAAGACAAGACATTTTGACTTGTCAAATTCACTAAACTGGTATATCAGTTATGTTATTAGTTAGAAATCATCACGATAGCTGGAAAGAAGGTCCTAGAATCTGATTCATTTGGAAAAAAATAAGAAACCAAAGGGCTTTAAAAATCCAGTGTGTGAGATTTAGAAGGGTTTAGGAAGATCTAATTGCAGAAACGGAATATAATAGTCAGAATTATGTTTTTATTGGTGGGTAATCGCATGAAAATGAGAATTGTGTTTTTGTTAGCTTGGAATGAGCCGTTCATATCCACAGAGGGAAGAGGTCGCCATTCGTGGAGTCCACCGTGTTGCGCTGCCGTGTTTCTGCAGTAGCTCCGAGCAGACTTCCTCTTCTTTTTCCCATTTTATAGCAGGTGGCATTCAGCGTCAAGGTGCATTACTGTCACGTACTTTGTGTGAGTGTGAGATGTTCAGAACGGACAAAACAAACACTGACTCTAACAAGGGACTTCCACCATAGACGAGGGAGGGGGGTATTCAGTCGGTTGCAATCTACACCTTCACCAGTAGATGCCGCTAATATCACACAGAACCTACCTGTAAGACTGAGGTAAGATTTATCAAGCCTTCAAAAGTACAAGATGGACATAGTCCTGACATGGGAGAAAAGAAAGAAAATGGTGATTATCTTCATTCTATCTTTATTGGTATGTTGTTCTATCACTTAAAACCATCCAGAACCAATGACATTCTCCTCGACCTCAGCTGTACTGAGGGTGGTTGTACAAATGTACAAATGTTAGCATGATAATATGTTTTGCTTTATTTATACTCAATAAATTGTAAAATGATGAATGGATTAGTAACAGTACCTGATAGCACTACTACCAAAAGGAGTGGCTTATTAATTCTGGTTACCACTGAAAACACAAGACACCTTACATTAAAAAAAAAAAAATCCCTCTGTAAAACAAAGGAAAATAAACTGGATGTTGAGAGGAATAATTCCTGGAGGAATCAGAGCGACATTACTGGTTGTTAAGAGACATGTTTTCTTAGCGCTGAGCAGGACAGTAGGTACGACACGGTTCCTAACGCGTGGTGTAATCCCGCGGGAGCTGGCAGAGCTGTTACATTTTATCAGTTTGCCACAGACGGGCACCTCTTGGGCCTCATTCTGAGCAGCTGGATTCAGATCAGCCCACATTCTCAATGTCAAGATGTTATAAATAGCCTGAACTGATTTGTACAGCTCCTCTGGCAGCTAAGATCAGCTCAGCGGGGGGGACGCAATGTTCTCTGGGATGGATCCACGAGTAGCCTTACAAGGAAGGAATAATAGAGAAGAGACAAGCTTTCTGAAGGCACACACCTCCCAGTCACTGTTCGAGTGTTGATCAAACACCATTTGTACTGACATGGTTAAACTATTAAACACACAGTGACGTGTTCCACAGTGAAAGGTCCAGTGTGTGAGATTTACTGGGATTCAGGAGGATCGAATTGCAGAAATAGAATATAATATTCAATTTAAATATAGACTAATAACAAGTCAGTTACATGCAACATATAGCTTGCCATTACATTACACTAGTGGGTAGACAGCTAGATAGACAGTTAACTAGAAGCTAATGGTGGCTAGTTGGAGAAGCTAGTACGTAATAAATCTTAAGTCTAACCACGCCTAATTCAAACCCAGTACTTATTAAAAACCTAAATGACAATATTTTAGTTTGAAACTTAATTTCTACTACTTTTTGCTCTTTCCTATTATGCACATAAGATCCCAAATGACATAGTTAGAAGCCTATTTTGTATTTAGGTTTCCAGTCTTTAAATGTAGTGCCTGTTTTGCATTCACACACCCTATTTTCTAGGAGGCAGATGAAGTCGACCGGCAGCTACTGTTGTGTGTTGTAGTACCTCCGGACACAGTGGGATGGTGGGTTCACATTCAGTCCAACCAATCAGCCAGAAGCTCTCTCTTTGTGTATGGATATAACACCAAATTACCACAGAGCATATCAAACTGTTGTCAAAGGGAGTACTGGGATCTATAAAAACCACTGCATTGCTATGGAAACTGCCGGCTCACATTCAAGTGAATCCAGTCGTTTAATAAAAGCAAACACGCACACACACACACACACACACACACACACCTCCGCTGGAAATGAGTGTTAACAGAAAAAAGCTGCTGTCAAGTGCTTTCAGAACGACACGTTCCCCCTCATTCGATTATTGATTTTCTAATTTACCAACAAATCAAAAATGCACTTCACTTGTCATTGCAACTACGTGAAAGCACATAAACTGGTGTCAGAAAAATAGTGAGAATATTCAAATTTACCACGTCTTTATGTAACGGACTGAGCGAAAGGCGTTTTGATTATGAGGCATGTCATATTAGACAAGTCATAATAGAACATAACAGCATAATAGATCTGACAGGTTTGTTTGTAGATAGTACGTACCATATCTAGTACGTAGTACGAGTATATATAGTATGTTTGTATGTATTAACTCATTGCGGAGTTAGATGACAGGGTGCACGTGAAATGATATTTTCAGAGGAAATGTTGGTGTTAATATAGAAATAAATACAAACCCTCATTTTCAGAAAAGTTGGGACATTTTCTAAATTGCAATAAAAACTAAACTCTGTGTTCTCTTAATTCACTTGAACCTTTATTTTACTGATGAAGGATTTAAATTGTGATGCCTGCAAAACTCTCAAAAAAAAAAACTGGCACAGAGACTGAAAAGTTTATAGAATCTACAAGAAACACTGTTGTGTCAGATTCATTGGTAACAGGTGAAGGATCGTGATTGGACATAAAAGGAGAATCAACCAAAGGCTTAGTCTTTACAAGGATGAGTCATGACTCAACACTTTGTGCCAAAGTTCATGAGAGAATTGTCACTTTCTCAACACAAAATTGAAAATAATTTTGGTCTTTCACCATCTACACAATATATTGAACAGATTCAGGAAGTTTGTGCAAAGACCGAGGACAGAAACCACTGTTGAATGTGTGTGACCTTCGACCCATGAGAAACCGTCACGTTACACGTTACGTAATAAAGACACATGGGCTCAGGAGGACTTTGGAAAACCGTTGTAACTTAACACAGTCCAATGCCAGACCTCATTCTGCACCAGGTCCAACAGCGTGTCTTCATATCCACACTGGACTGTCCTGTCTGCAGAGTCCACATCCGTCTCCTATTGAGCACGTATGGACGTCATGAAGAGGAGAATCAGACAACGATCACCACGGACTGTTGAGCAGATCAAGTCTAGTGAACAGCAAGAATGGACAAAAATTCCACTTGTAAAAGGTAAGGAGATGTAACACAGTGGTAAACAGTTCTCTGTCCCAACTTTTGAATGTGAAACTAATTAATATCAGATTTGAGTCTTTACTGAATTTTAGAAAATGTGCCAACTTTTCTGGAAAGTTGCTCCACAGTCGTCTTTGTTATTTGCATCGGAGACGTTTGGTCCGGTTGATGCTGAACATCAAGCAGCAAATTCATACAACTCAGTGACATCACCACAGTGTGAAAACGGAGAAACTTTGACAATGAAATGCAAACAAAAGCAGAGCAATAACTCCAGAATAATCGAAAATCCACTGATCTGCAAACGTATGAAAACGCCTTCTATATTTGGAACGGGCGAATAAAGATGCATTCCGTCAGACTTGACAGGTGTGTTTTAGTTTCGACAGCGACTGACAGCGTTTCACAAGATCAGCAGTTATTTGTGTTCAGGTTCCGTCAGCTTCAGCTCAGGCAGAGGTGTGTATGAACAGAGGTTAAAAAGTCAAACAAAAATACGACGTGTGCCGTTTTTTTTTTTCTTTCTGTGGTACTGTTGCTCAACATGACAGCGCTACAGCAGTTCTGATGCTGTGCACTCACTCGTTTTGTGTTTCCAAACCATGATAACGCACTAATAAAAATATGTCACATCTACAAGCAAGATGAGCTCGCTGAGGCTGAGGAACTCATAGCATGGATTTGTCTTCCCAGCAGCGATACAGGGTAAACTTTTGGAAAGTGTCAAGAGTTTCACAGAAACTTCAAAATCAAAACATGGATATTTTTGCGGCAAGTAAATACGAAGCCAGTGCATCTGAGAAGAAGAGTTTGACAGATTTAAAGAAACTGACCCAAAGCTGGCAAATTTATGAAGCATTGTTGCTACATTTCCACAGAAAGACACTGGGCATTAGAAGACACGTCTTTCCCACGAGTCCCAATCTGCCTCATGTGAATAATATCTCATGTTTTATATTATTTACAGGTTTTAGTCCTAAACATATCAAACCCCAGTTTTTAAGCCTTGGTTTAAAAATTTAAGCCTTGGTTGAAATTAAGTTAAATTAGAATTAGGGACGATATGGATACTTAACGCGATAAATGTCAAATCATTATTTCTTTCAATGTTTAAAGGCAAATTTTTGGTCTTGAGTGAAATTTGTTTTTTGTGGTTTTAAATTGTTCTGAAGAGACAAAGATGAAAATTACACAAAGACACAACGAGTCAAAAACAACGTGAAAGACACACACAAAAAAAGATGCAGCAAATTGAAAATGATGCAATAAGGTGAAAACAGTAAAAGACATAACAAGAGAAAACAAAATGAAAGAGGAAACCAAGACGCAAACAACATAAAACATACAACAAGTAAACATTTACGTAAAAGACTCAACGAGACAAAAATATTAGAAAAGAGGTTTTTTTTTTACAGTTTTATATATTCTTTACAGTCAGAACAAGACAAACACAGTAAAATTGAGGAAAACAACAAAACACTGAAAAGTGAAACCCAAAAGAGAAAGGTATATTATGAAAGTACAACGTGATAAATATCATTATGGTGTGGCCCAGCCCTACATAGGATGGAACTGAAATGTAAAATTGGTGTTGGGTTTGTCCTGTAAGAGTGACTGTAACGTGATTGGACAGACAGGCCCTTTAACTCTCCGCGCTCCGAAGCTGCAGGAATGTGAGGAATGACGGTGAGCTCACCAGACATGAGCTGGACGGGCTGGTTGTACAAGCGGGAGGTTTAGCCGTCATCCTGCAAACGAAGCTCTTTCTCTGTGGCACACGGTCACTGTGAGCTCCGTCGTCACGAGCAGCAACCTGCAGTTCTCACACGAAGGACCTCGCTCTGCTCAGCGCTGAGGACGAACCAGTTACTATGGAACAGAGGAAAGCAATTCAACTGTGAACTATTCACATCACAGATACATATCAAGGTGTTGGCGATTAGAAAAGGGTTACGTCCTAATAGATTCTTTTCAGTGTCATCTCACGCCTGTCGGTGCTGGAAATTGAACGGTATTTTCCTTATGAAATCAAAAAAGGGCTTTTGTTTGTTTTAAACTTTTCTGCTTTTCTGTCCAGTTTAAAACATTTGTCAGTGAAGTAATCAAATGTAATGACATGGTTCCCACACATTTTTACGAAAAAAAAGGGACGATTTTATCATTTCCACAAACTTGAGTTTCACGAATGCATTAAAATTAAATAGCAACCGTTTTCATTCTCTTATTTTCATACTGATTTCAAATATTGAGGAAAACTCTTAAGCTAATGGGCTCTTTTGTAAGGATTAGAATGATATAGATCCAAAATTATACAGAAAATGAGTTGTTTAAGTCAAATAACGACAACAAAAAGCACCAGCACCTAAGGAAAACCTGAGGTCAGCTCCATTTTTTAACATTTCTCATCAGTGTCCTTCTCTACATCTGACAGGCTTCGCTCTCTCGTTGAATTTCATTACACACTCAGTTTTAGGGATGGAAGAAAATTGTTTAAATGTCAGCCTCAAAAAGTTGGATTTAGAGTCAATTTTTGCATCAGAATATGGAAAAACACACCATTTTTCTGCTCCAAAAACAATGTAATGCAAGTGAACATCTAGTCCTCGAAGATGACGCGTTGGAAGCGGCAAAATGGGCAGCGTAAGGATCTGACCTGAGGACTGGACTCCACCAGACCTCTGAAGGTGTGATGCGGTATCTGGTACCAAGACGTCAGCAGCAGATCGGGGCCTCCGTGGATCGTTCTCATTTGTCCAGCACATCCCAAAGATGCTCGATTGGATTGAGATCCAGTTGTCCTTCCTTTTAGCGGGTTCTAACCACAGCAGACCAGGAACACCCAACGAGACCTGCCGTTTTGGAGTTGCGCTGACTCGTTCGTCCAATCATCACAGTTTTAACTCTCACCATAGTTACTCAGATCCTTACGCTGCCCATTTTGCTGCTTCCAACACATCAACTTCAAGGACTAGACGATCACTTGCTGCCTAATATATCCACCTTCTGACAGCTGTCATTGTAAGGAGATAGTCAACATCATTACCACTTCACCTGTCAGCGGTCATGATGTTATGGCAGATCGGTGTATGTCACTGGTTCATGTGGTCTGGATTTCACTTTTTATCGAAGACTTACAGATGATCCATTTTGATCTTAAAACAGCTCATTTCACGAAAAGGTGAGGTCGTTTGCATCCCTAAGAATTCAATTCCACGACTTTTCCAAAAGCTTTGACGAGCTTTATTTAATTTCATGTCTTTTCCGGGATTTTCATGACCGTGGGAACCCTGTGTTAACAAGATAAAAAGAAAAGTACAGAGAGGAAAATTGTCAATCATCATCAATCACTGTCTGTCCGTCCTGGAAGAGAAATCCCTCCTCTGTGGCTCTTCCTGAGGTTTCTATCATTTTTTTTTTCCCGATAAGAGGGTTTATCACTCAAACCCAGAGTCAAGGCACAGAGGGTGTCGTATATTGTACAGATTGTAATCTATGATTTGTGATATCGGTCTAAATAAATTCAACTAGAAGAAACTTCACGAAAATGAATTGATACAATTGACTTGTTGTGGAAAGGTTTTGGCACAGACCCAGGCTCCGAGGATGGGTCTGGAGCCTGGGTCTGGAGCCTGGGTCTGGAGCAGGTCCTGGCAGAGCGCTCTGGCCCCGGCGAGGAGCCTACAGTCCCCCCTGGTGGAAGGTGGAGTCGGGTCGGCGGAGGGCGCCTGCGAGACAATCAGGACAATGAGGGAGCGTGCTGCTTTTGAATGAAAGACGTGTAATGGGAGGACTGAACGCACGCAGTGATTGGATGATAGGAATGGACAGGGAGGCGGAAGGACAGCGTAGGGGCGGGGCCAGAGAGAAGGACACGAGGAACCAGGTTCAGTTTCATCGTTGAATTACAGTAAACGACCAACAAAACTGAAATGAATCACGGACAGTGGTCGGACCCTGTAAAAACTACAAACATTTAAGTTGTTTTGTTGGCACTAAAACAATCAATTTGCTGTTTTTACCATCAAAGCAGGATCATTTCAGACTGTGGTTTGAATGACACAGAACTATTATGCATGAAATCC
Source organism: Coranthus polyacanthus (assembly GCA_037367275.1). Classification (NCBI taxonomy): domain Eukaryota; kingdom Metazoa; phylum Chordata; class Actinopteri; order Kurtiformes; family Apogonidae; genus Coranthus; species Coranthus polyacanthus. The sequence continues at coordinate 7,326,028 of JAPQRN010000016.1, forward strand.
AACAGTTCCCACTCCAGTTCTGTTTCACTAAGGACTGAATGAATACTGAGAAGACACAGAGGATTCATAAACCGGAGGAAATACCGCACATGCACTGTTTGAGCGCAGAGTTTTTCGGGTTTTCCTCGATCACATCCTCCCTCACTGCTGTCCACGCCGTTACACAACCCACAATCTGAACGTGACAGTTTTACAAAAAAGAAGAAAAAAAAAAGACAAAATACTGAAAACAGGTTTTTTGGTTTTTTTTTTCAAAAGCATATAATTGCAGCCTGTACATCTTTAAAAATCATGGCATGAAATAAACCAAGATGAACTATACAACAAAAGAACAGAAGGCAGCTTCGGAGCGAATGCACAAAAAACAAAACAAAACAAAAACCCCCAAAAAAAACACATCCCTAAGTAACAGATGTACAAAATACCACATGCACTGAATTACAAAAGTGAAAACACAACACGATCATCCTTTTATGCCGACCATTGCCTCAACTCAAATAAATGCAGTGCAAAGTAACGGTAATACATTTCTGTGAAGTCAAACTGTGTAAAAAAAAAAAGGAACTAATGAAAATAGAAATTTAACGCTTACAAAACTCTCAGGTTTATTATTCCACAGTCATTTCCATTTCAAACAACCTTTCTACAAAGCTTTCCTTTAGCTCCGAGGCAGCGCGTCTCTGAACAGAGAAGTCCTTTGGTAACATTTGTATTCACAGTAAAATTGGTTTTAAATGATGAGGCCTACAGTATCAGTGCCTTTCCTTTTTTTTTCTTTTTTTTTTTTTTTTTTTTATAAAAACACAATAAAGCGAGTCTCCTACACTTCATGTAGACCAGTAAAAAATGACAATAGCTGGTTCTTGTCAATGTTTTTCAATAAAATGGACAGACCAAAAAAAAAAAAAAAAAAAAACCCAAAAAACTGCACATTCATTTCAGAATAAAAGTCCATGTGGCTTTGGTCCCATTATATCATTATCATCGTGAAAGAACCATTCAGTCTATAACTCAATGCACAGAAATGTAGGAAGGACAAGGATCGTTATCTTTCACAACTGATTTATATCATAATCCCAGTTTACATTAGGTTCATCTGGATCTTAATCCCTATATAACTCATACACAGCGAGTATGAAGTGATGCGTTTACAGGACTACAGGACGGTGTGGGAGAATGGTTTTTTTGTCATTACACTTAATACTGTTTAACTCATCGGCGCTGATGTTAGCAAGCAGGACTGACTAGCTTCTATTTTAAAGGTTCAGTGTGTGATATTTAGTGGTATCCGGCGGTGAAGTCGCAGATTAATCTGCTGGAATAATCCTGCAACTGGGCGACTATTTCACTCTTCAATCTCCTTGCTTCCGCTGTCTGTGTGTTACCGTTTTCAAAGTCCCCCTCGATACGTGAAAGAACGACGACAACTTCCGAGCTGCAACTACATGACGAAACTGGTTTTGACAAAGAAACAGAGCGTTTTTCTTTAGTCATTTTAAAACCGCGCGTCACTTCTCCACGTGCAAATGTTTCACCGAAACAACGTCTCCCATGATGCTGTTTCGCAAAGGCACTGTCGTTGCATCTCTAGTGCTGCCCAAGATGTGTGTGATTCATACAAACCGGCCAAACAACCCTATTCCAGAATGATAACGGATGGTGCTAGACCTATTTCCAGCACTGGCACAGAGCTAAGTGTGGAACAATGTGAGACTAGTTGCAGATTGCGACCAAATGAATAAGCCCCACCCCCCAACCACCTACAGTGGTGACAAAAAAAAAAACAAAAAAAAAAACACCTACAGAAATCCCTCGTTACAGCCCGTGTTTGTTTTGTCCGTTCTGGGCTTTTGAGTTAAGGTCTGGTCCACACTCAAACATAGTATGTGACAGTAATGCACCTTAACGCTGGATGTCACC
>JAPQRN010000016.1:7331242-7348113 GCA_037367275.1 Coranthus polyacanthus
GGAACGCCTCGGGGTCCCACCGGAAGAGCTGGAGGAGGTGTCTGGGGCGAGGGAAGTCTGGACCTCCCTGCTTAGACTGCTGCCCCCGCGACCCGGTCCCGGATAAGCGAAAGATAATGGATGGATGGGACAAAATAAACACAACCCCTGTTGTACGATGATATTTTGGATTTAGTGACACAGAGGTGGAAATGAGTAATCTGTGCAATTTCTTCGATAAACAAGCAAGTAGAAATCACAATCACAATAGTGCCCACAATATTCACAGTATGACATTTCACCAAATGATGCAGTCATAGTCGAAACTAATCATAAATAGCAGGTATAATTAAAAGGTACTTCACTTACTTCCTCCGAGCGAAGTGTGCGATCTCTGACTGGATTCTGAGGTACTCCTGAACCATTCTGATGTGCTGCTCAAACACAGCCATGGACTCCTTGGAGTTTGGACGTGGGCGCAGAGGCTGAAAGCACATGAACATCAAACACAAAATAGTACCAGTGTCCTCGGTGCCAGTTTGGTTCGATATTCTTATAATGACTGACTTATTTTCAACGCTGGTGATAAACTCATTCCCTGGTTCCACGTTCTGTAACATGCTGTGTCTTGTTGCATTTCATGACACAAAGTAATGTTGTTCGGAAAAGAACCGAGACGTTTAAAGGCATCACAGAGGAAGCCATCAGACAGAGTTCAACAGTTAGTTGTAGCCCCCAGAAAAAGGTGGTCAGTAACACTTTGAACACTGTAACAGCAGCAGTAGTGGTGTAATATCATGGAAATGTTTTTCATCTAATATATGCAACATGAGTGTCTCCATACCTGTAACTGGTGATCTAGTTTCAGGTATTCCATGGGAATGGTACCGTCCAAACCATTGGTAGCTAAACACACACAAACATACACACATTTTAGAACAGATGATCAATACAGCAGTGTGAACATGTGATAACATTCAGTTATACGGACATTAAAGGCACATGTTATGTTTTGACCACAGCGTAACAGAGCTGCTGGATCAACAACATCTCGACACAAACACTGCACTGTAATGCCCTCTAGTGGTGCAAAGTGAACAGTGCAACATGAGTTTGTGTATAGTCAAAGACACATGATGAAAGCAGTAATCAGAATTTGATACAGTCCTGAAAAACACTCTAAAATGAATAAAATATATATGGAAAAGGTTGAATGAAAACCTAACTTTTCCATCCAAACCTCTTCCACATGTTATGTTGCTGACTGATTTCCCCTGTGCTGCTCATTAGTGTCTCTACCTGTGGGACTGAACGACATCCTCAGCTCTGATTGGCTGGCGGTGGCTGCAGGGCTGGTGCAGTGGGTGGGGCTCTGGGATCGTCCCTGCTGACTGTCCACACTGGACACTCTGGACAGGCCGGTTCGCAGAGTTGACGTCTGAGGAGAGAGGATGAAAAAAGAAAAAGAAAAGGTCAGATTCATTAAACGGACCCGACACTGTGAGCAGTTTTACGGTTACAGTGTATTTACGCAGGGTGAACGCAGTCAATAAAGAGACTAACACTAAGGCTGGCAGTGAAAAAATAATGTCATTACCTGAAGTAAAAATGACATCTACAGTTACTAAAAACACAAAAATGTTAAAAAAAAAAAACTACAATGAACAATGCAACACAAACTAAAACAAAGTAGAATTGTAGGTAAATCAGGGTTGTTTTCATTTTCCCCTTGAATGTCGTTACTACACAATTTTGGTTCATGGTGTACAAGAACAAACCCTTTTCAGCTTCTATAAATCAAGGTTTTTCTCATAAAGAAAAAATACCCAAGCAACACAAACTAACACCACAACTAAAGACAAACTAAAGAAATACATATGCACTCGTAAAACTAGTTAAAACTAAACTGAAAGGCTGCATAAAAATTAAAATGAAAGAGTTACTGCACACTAAAACGTGTTTTATTACATGACTTCACTGTGATGAAACACGTCAATGCTAGTGAAAACACAGGCTGCAGAATTGCTCTTTTTGTTGCGTGACAGTGGTAGGTTTAAGAGCTTCAGGGCTTCAGTTCCCTGTCGGAAAGGACTCAACGATGCAGGAAAAGTGGTGAAAATATTCTACTGATCTTTACTTCTTTTTTTTTTTTAAGGTAAAGCAATCCAAAACCAAACTAAACAATCCAGAGCCTCTGACATTATTACCTTTGATGTTTTGAACTGTAGTGGGAACTTGGCCTCGAAGCTCTTGAGGGTTTCCTCTCTGCCGGTCGCAGTTCTTTGTTCGCCGTTATCATCACTCCTGTTGCTGTTACTGTTGATGGTGCAGTCAGCGTAGGAGCCTGCGGACAGCAAACAAATTCATGACAAACGCTCCTCCTCCGACTGCAACACAGTACTCCTTCAAGACCTCTCTGCAGCTGACTATGGACAACTATATGTCAACTATAGACCTCGCAGTTACCTGTGCTTGTGGCTGATGAAGAGCCGCTTCTGTTGGCTGACGACTGGTTGGAGAGTTTCAACGGTTCATCGGAACCTGGGAAGTACTGGACAGATCAAACACATGATCATTACATTAATTCATCATCTCATGTTTGTGTGTTAAAAACCCCTTATGTAAAAAGCAACACAATGTAGAAAATGGTCACTTGGTTATGCAACAATCTGACTGAACGCAATGTTTAATATATTTCACCTGCATTTCCTCTGAATTAATACCAGTCTAAACTTTTAACCACAAGTGCATTTGTACATTCCTAAATTGAGATTATTTGTGGGGCTGTTGTAAAAGGTTTTAAGTCAGGTGAAAACTCCTTACAGGACAGTCTAGATTTTAGGACAGCTAACAAAGCAAACTCCTATGACGTACCTTCATGAGGCCGCTCATGGTGTTCTTGACCTCCTCCATGGACGGCCTCTCGCTGGGCTCCTTGTCCCAGCAGCGGGTCATCAGAGTCTCGATGGGCTCGGGGAGGTCTTTGATCAGAGGAGGCCGCGTACCTGCGCAGAAAACACTCCGTCTGTAATGTCTCCATATCATCAAACTTTGCAGATGATGCCGTTTATTCCCACCGGTGCAGTGTGTCTGTTAGCCCTGCGCAAAATATAGCTCTGACTTCTGGTTAATAACGTGGCTGAGTCTCCACCGCTCCCCGCTGAAGCCCTCATAAAAACACGAGGCTGCTGCCAGTTTGCAAAGCTCACACACTGAAGATCTGACTGCGAGGCGTAGTGCCCGAGGAAAATGTGGGGCGGCAGTCACGCTGGAAAAATGTGATTCATTTGCAAAAAAACAATAAAAAAGTGCTCTATTATAGTTTTCAGATGTTCATTAGTTAATTTTCATTTCAGTTTAGTTTTACGAGTGCATTAGTAGTTTTAGTATTTTGAGGAATTTAATAGTTTATAGCTTAGTTTTTATTTAGTTTTTTTTTTTCATATTATGAGGAAAGGCTTCATTTATAAGACTTTTTTTTAAAAAGTAGGATGAAAGAACCAGACCAGGCCAAGCTGTTTTATTCCTGTACAATATGAACCATTAACATTGACGGGAAATGAAAAACGAAGCTGATTTTACCTGCTGTTCCATTTCCTTTTAGTTTGTGTTGCATTGTTCACAGTAGATTTCATGCTTTTGAAAACTGTAGGTCTCATGTTTATTTCATGTTTGATCTGAACCAGACCACAGAGCAGACCAAGCAGCCGCTCTCTGGTCCGACCAAAAGAGGCGGCCTCGCTCCGGATCACACTAAACGTTGGTTTTGGGACCGATTACGGGAATGTTACACAATTCTATTATCTCCAATAAATAGGATATTTCACAAACTATCAGTGTCGCGAGAACTCAAATAATGGCTGATGCTGGGCTAATGTCGGGCTTCTCCCCTGGATTTACTGAATCTACTGAATTTCTGAGTTCTAGTTTTATTGGTTAACTGCTTTGAGCTTGGCGTTAACTAGGTTTTTTGAAAGTGTTTTTTTTTTTTTTTTTTTGAGGGTGGGCTGTATCGGCCGATAAATCAGCTATCGGCTTCTTTCTGCACAAAATTATTTTCAAAATCCACCTTCGGTCTACCACTAATTCAGGTAAGGATAGCGTTTATACGTCTTCAGTAAAATGTGGACAGACTTAAGACGTAAAAGAAAAAATAAAACAGGTGATCTACATTAAGCAAACATATCAGTGCTTGTTGTTCTTCGGCTACATTTATCATGTCTTTTTTTCCACCAGTCGCTCAGTTAGTCCTGCCACCATGTGCAGTGCAGCCAGATGCTGATTCCAGATCAATTTTTGGTTAACAGGGGCTCAGAGCTGCCAGTGCAGTACATCCATCCAGATTACACTCATCCTATTCACCGTCATGATAAACAAGGAGATAAACAGTTGTCTTCAAAGCACTGACCTCTGTGAACGGCCCACATTATGCAGAACGCGGAGCCGCCGATCTCGTCAAAGGGTTTCTTGCGAGTGAGGACCTCCCACAGGATGATGCCCCAGCTGAAAACGTCGCACTTCTCACTGTAGTTACTCCCTGAGAAACAAGCGTCAACGTTACAACCCGCCTACTGCAGTTTCACCGTTACATAACAAGATCATGAAAATCTAAACAACATTCGACACGATGCACACAGTAAATGACAGAGTGTCTACTCTGTGACTCGTTCATTTCATTTTTATCGAACAGGAATGTGTGATTTTATTTGACCTTATTTTGCGTTCTGTCTGTTGAGGTGTAGTATTTGTCTTGGGTCAGTTTTTGCAAAGTTTTCTGTCTTGTTACTGTGATGACCAACGTCTTTTTATATTTGTATTATTTGTTCTACTTTAGTTCCAATAAACATACTTTAGGAAAAAAAAAGGTAAAATATAACAAAAGTAATTTCCAGATGCACTGAACGTTCTTAATCATCTGAATCTGTTGAAAGCTGAATGATGAAACCTGCTTCATCATAAATTGGAGGCGTGTGTGACTGATTGCGTCATTGACTGCGTCATTAGCACAGATAAAACACACACACACAGTTAAGTCAGTTTTAACAAAGGAAATGTGATTTTCAAAAAAAATACAAAAAACACAACAGAAAAATTTGTGCTGCTGCAAACGTTGTGTCAGTAGAGGAACACGCTGCGACTGAAATTAAAAGACAATGGTTTGACACGGAAATGGAAGCCAAAAAACAAACAAACAAAACAAATTGGAAATAAGATGAGGACATGAAGAGAGGAAATATGTACATTTATATTGCTTCCTGCTTGAGGCCCAGTGTTTTATAGTCTATTTCATTCCACACTCATGTCTGCTGTGGGGACAAAAAACACCCCATAATCATACTCAGTGATCGTGTTCCAGCTTGTGTCTCACCTTCAAACACCTCCGGTGCCATCCACGCTGCACTGCCTTTATTATTGGTCATGTAGGTCTGAATGTCACAAGCTGTTCCAAAGTCACAGATCTTCAGCACCGTCCCACGAGCCACGAGGAGCAGACTGAAACAGCACAGATTACAGCCGGTATGACGCATCAAATCAATACCAAAGTAGACCTTAGTGTTCATGGAAAAATAAATCTGTGAAACAAATTGACTAGATTGCTTTAGAAATACCCATCTAAAGCAGAGGTTCCCAAACTTGTGTTGTGTCTCCCTGGGGACACAAATCTACAATCATTTACAGTCATTTTTGACTTTTATGTCGTTTTCATTTCGTTACGTCTTTTGTGTAATTTTTGTCTTTTATGTCGTTTTCATCTCGTTACATCTTTTGCGTCATTTTTGTCTTTTATGTCGTTTTCATCTCGTTACGTCTTTTGCGTCATTTTTGTCTTTTATGTCGTTTTCATCTTGCTACGTCTGTTCCGTCATTTTTGTCTTTTGCATCGTTTTCATCTCGTTACGTCTGTTGCGTCTGAGGCCTCTCCTCTACTGGCTTCAGAGAGGTCAACATTCATATTCCAGAGAACACTCTACTCTTACCTATTTTACTCTGACAGTTGGCAACCCAATAAAAAAAAAAAAAAAAACAACTCTGCGACCCATCTTTGGTCCTAACCCTAAGTTTGGGAAAGGCAGATCTAAAGCAATCTGTTTGCACATTTTTAAATCAAAAAGACTGACTAAAGAATCGTCTGTCCTTTCCTGCATATTACAGTATGTATCACTCAGTGTGGGATAAGGATCCATTTGTTATTTCTCTTTCAGTTGTCACATATCAGACATTTCCACACAAACACATCATTAAATAATTCTATTGATATGAAAAGCTGAAACCAGACGCTGCAGTCACTCAGTAATCGACAGAGCTGCTGTACGTTGTGGCTGTGTGGAACTTCCACTCTGCTTCACACTAAACAGTCTACAAGAGTCTTACTTGAGGGGTTTGAGGTCCCGGTGAATTAAGGCCTTTGGTTTCATCGCGTGCAGATAGGCAACACCCAGCGCACACTGCAGACACCAGCTCATGGCGTGGGACGCTGTGTAGTGGGGCTGTGGATCTGCACTGTGCAGGACTGAGTGACAGACAACGTGTGAGATGACACAAAGCAACGCATTCAGGCGACATTATTTTACTGCAGAGACCCGCCGTCTCGGCTGTGGTTTCTTTCAGTTGTTTACGTTGTGACTGACAAAGAAAATCTTACTTCATTAATTAACATAGCATCGCAATAAATGACACATTTCATATACAGCTTTACAATTCATAATAATAATAATAATAATAATAATAATGAGGAATATTTAGAGATGATGACTTACGATTGTGTAAGGAGCCACATTCTGCATACTCCATGACGAGACAGACCTAAGGCCAGAAATTAAGTAAAATGAGCAACGAGAGCATGATCTGTAAAACCCTCTAAAACATGTCCACCTTTAGTGTTCAGACATGTGCAACAACACGACAAGACAGAACAGAAATAATGGGCCAAAACTGTATGTTTTAGGTCACTGTCCTATCCCATTTTCTGGGACGTACGTGTCCAGTTTCTCTTCTCTAAACACGAACGCGTCCGGGGACAGACTGGCGAATGTCCTCTGTTTAAGTGACACTCAGTGTAAGAAGCGGCGTCATATTAAAGTGTTTTAAAGATGTCTGACATTTTCAAAAAGCTCACAAACATATACTGCAGGTGCTTCAAATGCGTACGATTATCCGCTACTTTTTTCGCGGTCAGGAAATAGAATTTCACGCACATGTTTGAAGATGATGATCACTAAAGTGTGAGTGTAAGTCATGCAAGAGAACCAATAAAACAACTGGAATGGTCAAAGTTGTCATATCAGCATTTAAAGCGGATCGATTGATTCACAACATTAGCTCATGCAGTGAGTAACGGGGAGTAAAACATTCCACCTTAGAAGCTGCTGGAAGCCTTTGAGTCACACAGTGAATTCAATTTACAAAGAAACGTCACAAATCCAGCCTGCTCAACTTGAAGGGAAGCTACATCTTAGGCTGTAGGGGAGCTTCTTTATTTGCATATCGAACGGAGAAATCAGATCGGATCACAAGCAATCACTCGAGGCGCATTTGGGGACAAATTCTAATGCCAGGCGTGAACAGACTCGCTCAGAGCGGTCCGCTGGTTTCCGGGTCTGACTCACTGGGTTTGCATAGGCTCCATACATTGCATTCAAAGCAAAGAATCTGCGATCACACAGGAAGGTAACGCGACTGGGTTTCCCAAAAAAAGGTCTGCTCACTGGTTAATTACTGCAACATACAGCCACGGAAAAAATGAAGACACCGGGGGTTTTACTGTTTGTAGGTATGTGTTTGAGTAAAATGAACAGTTTTGTTTAATCTAGAAACTACTGACAATATTTCTCTCAAATTTAAAAGAAAAATATTGCCACTTAGAGCATTTATTTCCAGAAAACACAACTGATCACAGAAAAATATAATGTTTTCAAGCCTCAAATGTGAAGTTTTTTTTGTTTTTAACATCATAATACAAATATTTTAAGAAGTCAGAATTCAATATCTGTTTTCAGTGTTATTAAATATTATTTATAATATTCAATATAACCCTGATCTTTCATGTGTGTTCATGTATTATGCTCTCCACCAGTCTTTCACATTATTGTTGGATGCTCTATGTCAGTGCTGATGCCAAAATACAAGCAGCACAGCATTGTTAGATGTCTTGAGACCATCCGTCTTCTTCCTCTTGTTGATCACATTCCAGAGGTTTTCAAACAGGGTAAGGTTTGGATATTTGAAGCGGTCTCTTAATTTTTTTCTGCGGCTGTAGTTTCTTACAACACAGAAAGCTGCTAACTTTCCAGTAATGAGTGTTGCACACTTACTGGATTGTTACAGGAGCCATACAGCTTCACAATGTTGGGGTGGTTCACTCTGGAGAGCTGACGCAGCTGAGGAAAGACAAAAAGCAGGTACATTGTATAAGTGTATTCCTGGAAGCATATAATACATGTATTACGGTAATCGATCCGAAATCATACAACAGATGCAGTATGCAGGCATACAAGGCATGTGCAGCTATTACGTGAGCCATTATAATTGACAATTACAGATGGCATGACTGGATTCTGACCTACAACCACAGAAAGAAATGGATGGAAGAAAAGCCCTTCTTTGTCATCTGGCCGAGAACCAGCAGTCAGTGCTCAAGGCTTAGAGGAAATTCATCGCACGTTTTATCTGACATTTAAATTAGCTGCGAACATCCACAATGCACCTCATTCTTCAGAAGTAGCATTATTATCCCAAGGGGTAGCAGAAACAAAGAACACTCACAGTACCTCAACAAGGAAAGCATTCTTTTCATTCTCGCTCTCAATGGTCTTGATCGCTACGTCCTTGCCTTTCCATACGGCCTTGAAGACAACTCCAAACGTCCCTCTGCCAACGACCTGCCAGGTGACAACACAAAGAGGGGATGGATCGGACAGGCTGTCGCTCACAGCAGCTGAAACCCCCCCGTGGTCGCAGTAGAACCTGCTTCCCTGTGTCAATGAGCTCGTGGTCACGACTTGTGGCTTTGCTTAGACTTTTGGCAAGACGCTTTCGTAAACGTATCAGAAACACAAGCAGTGGGATAATCAAGATAGGCTGCCAACGACCTGTCATTCTATCCAGATGTGAGCACACATTTAAGGCAGCAGGTAATAGGTATTCTCTGGTGATTATTCTCTTAATCAACAGCACCGACTTGCTGACCTACTTTGAGACCATTTAATTTAGTTTTAAATCATGGATATATGAAGTAGTCCTTTTGTCCCACGTGTTTCTGTTGTATGCTGAAGATCAATTATAACCGTTTATATGATTCAAAGACTTTTACTGCCAAATAAATGAGTCAATCTGGGTCACTTTGGGTTTTTTTTTTTTTCATGCTACCTCTTTTGGACTGCTTTTAATGTCTTCTGTTGTTACGTACTGTACTAAGGGGATCCTAACAAACCAAACCAAAACTTTTGACCATGATAACATTTTAGATCATGTGGAAAACTAAATCAATTCATTAGCCTAAACTAAATTGATAAACCACATCAGGAACATCAGTGGTGCAAAAACTTAATACAATTCTATACAATACAGCCTATGATCACTAACTTAATAACAGTCCAGTTGTAAATGAATGTAAAAACTGTTGCTTTTGATACATTTTATACATCAAAAGTTTCAAAAGTCAGAAAGCCACCGTTGAGATTAGAAGTCCTCCAGGGTTTTATAATTCCAGGATAATTTTTACAACTGCTTAAAAAGGAATTAAATGGACATTCTTTAGCAGCAGGAGAGTGTGCTGTGATGTGTAAATAGAAAAATGCACTTGATCAAAGGAAGAAAGGAAGACAAAGTGTGACTCCTCTGATGGAGGGGCATTCTTTGTCTCTGTCATAAAACTGGATGCATGTCCACACAGATCCCTTGTACGTGTAAACATACTTAGCCAAAATAGCTCAGTAATGAGCTACAGAGTGTGCTCCAAAATACACACAATTACAAAGAGCTGGAACCGGAAGTCATCCTGCAAACTTCATGTTTACAATAGGAAAAGCTCGACGGAATGGGGATTTTTAAAGGTCGATAGTTTGAAGCGGGGTTAATCGGACGTACTGAGATGCGAACAGATAAATCTGAGTCACTGAACATCACAGTCAAAAACAGTCAATCACTTAATCTGGAACTGAACATCAAATTAACCAGAAAAAAATATATATAGCTGGGTGCAATTTTTCTTCTTCTGAGCCATTACTTGCCCTCGAAGTCAGTATTTCCGGCTTTGGAGTCTGATATTACTCATCAGCCACAACTTCTGCTCATACCAATAGTTACAGATTAACGTGTCCATCTCTATCACAAAGGACGGTTTGAGTTATTATTACTTTAATGTTCAATTTTAACTAATATAACTAACTAAGGAGGTCTGTCTAGCAGTATGACTCTATTGGACCTATTTCTAAACCATTTAAAGTTCCTCAAAAAAAAGAGAAAAAAAAGAAAAGCAAACCCTCTTTAAAGCCCATGTAACCCCCGTGTTGAGTTTAAAGAGCAGCTTTTCTTCAGTGTGAGGTGTGCTGTTGAGGCAGGCACGTCGCGGGAATTCGGGAAGTTGCCACAAATCAAACCTGGGGCTTTTATACTTCAGGAAATAAGGGAGGCCCCGGCGAATTGATCCTACTTTGACCTAATAAGCACTTGTAGACACATGTACAGTTGACTTTCCTGGGTTTTGCCTGGTTTACCAAAGCCTGGCTCAGCTATCGGCCCAGCCTGTGTCTCTCATGTATTACCTCATAACCTGGCTCCCTACAGCATTTTAAAAATGGGGGCTTGTTCTAGCAGTAAACCCCGTATTTTTTTTTTGTCACGTTTCGTGGTTTGACAAGGCCTCTGTCCGCTGACATTTTACTTTGCTTTAAAGTACAAATGTTTTCTAAAATACGTCGGTTTTATGTCAGCTTTTGTCACGAACAGATATATGTTTAACTCCCAACAACTGTCCTTTATTAGTGCGGAGCTGACGCCGACGTCCTGGCCTGTCTGTCTGTGTCTGTGTGTGCGCGTTGGTCACTAAGTTTACCGCTTCCACTTCGATGTCTTCATGCTGGATGTCCTCAAACAGGCAGCCAGATGGAGTCTCCACCATCGCGGCACAGCGGCGGCACTCCTCGATACGAGCCGGCGGCGGCGGAGTTGAAACCCAAAAGAGCTACTCTTGGGATTATCCCAACAACAATGGTGCGGGTGAGATGCTCGTTACTTCCTGGCAAACAGCCGTTCTTCATCTGTTGCTGTGAATTCAGGAAGTCGGAGCTCTGGCTGCGCCGTCGCTCGGTTATGTACACAAAGACGGTTCAGAAAGGAGACGGCCCACTTCGGAGTCATTTCCTGTGTCTGTGTCACCTGAGTTTCTCCGCTGCCCCACCCCCCGGAGGAGACTAACGGCACATATCCTGCCCCGTTCATTCCAACGGGACAAGTGCACGTAAACACAGAATATGACCGATTCTTTCGCCCCATTCGTCGCCAAACTAAATATTGGACTCGTGTCCACAAGCCGCATGTCTTGCGAACACTCTGACATCAAAATGGCATTTGTCCGACGCATAAATCAGAAGAAAATAGACTTTGTTTGAGGTCTGTGTCACTCTCGCGAGATCTGGGAAAACAAACGTAAAGTCGTCTAAAGGAGGTTAAAACGAGCGAGAAAACAATGCGAATTTTAATTATGCTAAAATAATGTGAGTTATCAATAAAAACATGACTTTAGTGTATCATTATTGTATTTAGACCATATTAATATACTTTCATGTCGATTCTTACCGCATCCCACTTAGGAGACAGGAAGTGAATCGTTTCACGCCACTGAAGCAGCGTACAGTGTGCCATCTTTGTTATACAGGATCTTTGTTACACATCTGTAGGCTGGGCGCTTGTGAACACCCACCTCACAGTGGACAAAAAGACTCTTCTGACTCTTAAAACCGCAACGAGACATACTTTTGATTGAATACCGATCAGATGTTATCCTAATCCTGTAAACTGCAATACGAATCGTAATGTCATTCGTAATGTGGTGGGTGGGTTTTTGTTATGTACAAGATCTGCGTGATCTTGAACGCAGCTTTGTGTTGATGCCGTCCACCGGAGGGCCTCCACAAGGGGCGACAAATTATTTCCATTGCTAATCTCAGACACTGATAGGCCTAAATAGTAGTGACTCACGGTTCAACCCACCCTCACACAGAGGGACTGCAAGAGACATTTGATCCGTGTCCTCTGCAACTTTTGTTGACAACTTACTGAACTCTAATGGTCAATTTTTTCTTTGAAGATTTCAAAAGTTAAGTGTAAGATTACTGTTTCAAGGAAAGGACAAAATCTGTAAAGCAATTCCCTTTCCTGAACTTTAAGATCTTCACACGCTGGAAATAAAAAAGCAATTTATACATGGACATTTACATATGTTATATTTTGAACCTGTCAGTAGTGATGTATTATTATATTGTCCATATATTACATCTATACTGACAAAAAACTATACTCTCTGTTTTTAAAGTTTGTGATGAATGTTTTCATTGTAATTTATAATCACAAAGACATATCAATAGATCACATATCAAGTTTGTCGAACACTAAAAAAAAAAAGCCTCTTTTAAAAACCTTTACAAATTTGAAACATACTGCAAAAATATAGATGTTCAGTATTGTCTGTATTTACTGGACTTGTTACATCTCTTCTGCAAAACATCTGTTACATTCAACAGACATTACATTCAAAAGCACAAAGATAGTTTCATGTGATCATTCCTTTCTACAGCAGCACTCGTAACGCATTCACACATTAAGTTACCTTTTGTTAAATAGGTGTAGTATCTGGGATGTCTTTAGGAAACAAGAAAAAAAAACCTTCCCACATACTGTAAATAGTGCAACTGGAATTCATGAAGGAAAAATGTGATCTGTTTTGCTGTATCTCCACAAGTTCATAAGTAGCTGACATAAGTTTTTGTTTAAAGAATGATTTGTTAATACTGGTAAAACTTGGTTGGGTTGATGTGTAAGGGGTTTTAATTAACTACTACTTAATTACGGGGGCAGAGTCCGATTCACGCTAACTCTATAACAGCAGCTGCTCGGTTTGTGACGTGTGATTGGCTGCTGTCCGTCTCAGTCAGATGTCCCTGATGCACTACACCCATTCCCACGTCAAAAGAGATTTAACAGCGAGGACGACAGCAGCCTGTTTAAGTAAACATTCGTCCGTTATTACTTTTTCATCCTCTGAATAAAGCTAATGTTGCTCCTTGTCGACAGATTTCTCGTTTTCGTGTTCAGTAAAAGGGTTGATTTTTATCTCTGCCAACGAAGTTCTGTTTTTACCAGCGTTT
This sequence comes from Coranthus polyacanthus, assembly GCA_037367275.1. Taxonomy (NCBI): domain Eukaryota; kingdom Metazoa; phylum Chordata; class Actinopteri; order Kurtiformes; family Apogonidae; genus Coranthus; species Coranthus polyacanthus. The sequence continues at coordinate 7,344,586 of JAPQRN010000016.1, forward strand.
GTTTGTCTGTTACCAGTTTAACTTCCACAATTTTGGACAAATTTGTCCTGATTTTTTGTCCGAGTTCCTGATGACCGTGACTAAAGATGATTAAAGTTTGATCGTTCTGGGCCAAATGTCAGGAAAAACATCAAAAACCTCCCAGTTGTACACATGGGGAGAAATAATAATAATAATTTAAAACAAACACTTCTTCAAACCCCAAAATGATCTGGGTTGATTTAATTCTAATTTACCACATACATGTCAAGATCTAGTGCCACAAATCCCTGCAATCACTATATATTTCATGGTTTTGTTTACAGATTTCTTTCAGATTTTAACTGAGGTATCTTTGAACTATTGTCTAGAATATAAAATAAAGTCTCCATGAAGCCAGAGTGATGCCAGGGTTTGGTATGATGTTGTGTTGTTGTGGAGAATGTAGCTGCCTTGGTGGAGGTTTGCGCTCTCTTGAGTACTTTTTAGTCACTTTTATCACTTTCTCAAGAATATCTTTATCCTTATGAATGATGTTGTTTGTTGACCGATTTTTGTTTTTTAAATTGTATCCTTTATTTAACCAGGTAAAAGCCTAATAGGGATTCAAATATGAAAACGAAATAGACTACGAACCGATAACAAAAGCAGCATATCAAAGGACTATACCAGCAGTTATATGGAACAGGTAAATAATTACATAATTGTACAGTGACAGCCTTTCCTTCACAATATATACAAATATAGCAGCTGTAGAATCGACGTTATGGTCAGATCACATGTGTATTTTTTGATGTTCTGTGTATTTGACCACTGCTCTTTACTGAGTCGTGTCTCAGCAGGTCTTTAACAGTCCCAGTGTGGCGCTGATGTCCACAAAGTGTCCGTTACTGGTTTAATTTCGTTGCCGGTCTTTCCCGGCTACTGTCGAACTGGTTCTGTCTCCGCTGTTTTTTGCGGTTCATTTTGGACAGGTCCTTGTCGAACACCTCTCCTGAGCGCAGCGCAGACACCAAGTCGTCGAACTCGCCGCTCTCCTCTTCTTCTTTGGCTTTCCTCGCCTTCTGCTCTCTGTCTCTCTTCAGCTGGAGACGAGGGGAAGAGGACACCATAAGAGGACATTAGGAGGATTAGATCATCTGTGTCTACAATGACCTTCAGCATATCAGGACCTATGACTTACCTGTGCTTCCATGAGTGCGCGTTTCTCCTCCTCCTCTTTGCGTCTGACCATGTTCTCGTTGTCCTGTTTGGCTTCTGAGAAGGTTGTTAGGAAAGTGTCGAAGATGCCGAAGAACTCATCCGGTTGCAGCTTCGATGAGTCTTCTCCAAAATGTCTCAGTGCCTTTTCAAACTTTAGGCAAAAAAAGTTTTAAATCATTTTTAGACAGTGAGGATTGAGCATTAGTCAGTAACTATCAGCTTTTTGTCTGTCCACTCACCAGCTCTTTGGCTTCACTGAGGGACTCCTCTACGTCAGAAAAGCTGAAGGTGGCCACTGTGATGAACTGACTGACCACAGAGATGAACCTGTCAGCACAACCCTGAGAGGACTGAGCCTGCTGGTACTGGAGCTCCTGCAAACATGCAAACACAAAGACATGCAGATAGAATGATGCACTTATGTCAAAAAGTGAAATTACAAATCTTTTCCAATGATGCTAAAAAGATTTCCAAATAGTCCAATAAGCTCCCGCACCGCCTCGACGCTCTTCAGACCAGATCTCAGGTTCCTGATGTCCTTCTCCAACTCTGTCATACTATGATGGAAGGGAGTCAGTGATTACCAGGAGTATTAAAGGACAACTCAGCCATTTCATGTGATATTGTATGATTTAATATTTAGAAGCAGAAGAAGTTCGACTCTGCTGCCATTTCAATCCAGAGCCAGGTAAGTAAAATAACTGGATTATAAGGGTATTCAGCTGTTTGTGTAATGATCAGGAATGTTTAAGTCAAATGAACAAATCTTTGAATCTTTCATGGAGAAAAATCTGGATTATGTTACATTACTATTGCTTCTGCATCTTTCAGATTTTGCCATTTTTATTAGAGGTCGACCAATTAATGGGTAGAACGTTGAATAAAGTACTGGTACCAGTGGAACGATTAGCAAGCTAATCGCTAACTGTGACTAATCTAATTGCTAATTAGCCACCATGCTAAACATTTTTGTTTTTCCTCGTAATTTAATTTTCCTTCAGAAAAGTTAAAGGATAGTATTTTCAATCTTGTTGCAAGATGTGGCTGTATAAGTTTCCTTTGACTTTATGTGTGGAGAAGATCAGATAAAGGTCATGGTGTAATTTGGGCAGATGTGCTCCAGTCAATTGTGAAAAAAGATAACTGGATAAAGATAGTCAACTGCTATCAGACCGTGAATAAAGTGTCCTCCATTGATGCAGATATTGTTTCAAAGTCAGGCTAACGTCATTGATATCAGCCAAATTAATCAGCTATTGGCCATTTTATCAGCCTTCAAAAACAGTCGACCTCCAATTTTTATTCTCTAGCTCTGTATAAAAATGGCAGCTCTCTTATTTATTTGAATGGGGTACATCCACCTCAAAGGGTGCCATCAAACCAGTTCAGACAACCAGCAAAAAAGCTGAACTTGGCTATGTATCAAAAATGTACTAGCGCACGTTCCTGCTGGATTATTTTACTGTACTTTGTTTTCCTTACCATGGTTCTGACAAAAAAAAAAGTTATTGTCTTGACTAATTCCCTGATTTGTTTAATCCTGTCTCTAAGTATTACAAACTTCTGTAGTGGTCTGGTGTTTGAGGAGCTTAATACTGTATGTTTTGTTTGTGTGCACTTCTTACTTGACTTTAGCAGCTTCTGGCACATTCTGCAGCTCCTCACTGAAGCCTGCCACCTTCGGATATTTCTTCTCCACAACAGTGATCATGTAGTGTAGCAGAGTGATGTGTCTACAAACGTTCAACAGCAGGATGACTTAGCTTAGACAGAAATGTATAATAAAATACAAAGACTGTGAATAAAAGTCTTGTTGTGGACCGTACTTGTCAACGCTTGACTTGGTGTCAGCTATCTTGTTGAGACTGGAGACTTTGAATCCGAAAGCATTTCCTCTTTGTCCTTTGTTCATGTAGTTTCCGAAGGCCAGAACCACCTCTAAGAGCTGCCGCAGTGAGCTGCTCTGCACCACCTCTCTGGACGCGAGACTCAGAGCTGAAACCAAGAAACGAGAAGGAAGCGTCATACCATATGTTGAGGCTGTGATATAACGAGAGCTGTGGATAAAAAAAAAAACAGAGAGGTACCTTTGATTTTTGGCTTGACGTCAGCCAGTCTTTCAGCGAACTTCTTCTTGAAGTAAAGAGACTGGAGTCTCTGCTGGTAGTGGCTGATTCTGGAGAGAGACAAAAAATACACTTCGAGACTCAGATCTGACATGCCTGTGGTAGCTTCACTCCAGTTTTTGTGTGTTCTGAAGTGTGTGTGTGTGTGTGAGTATGTGTGTGTGCATTTTAATTTCACCTGCTCATGTCGTACATGAAGCGGTCTGCTCTGGCCATACGC
>JAPQRN010000016.1:7348213-7358324 GCA_037367275.1 Coranthus polyacanthus
CTCTAGACTTTATTTGTATTTAATTATGAAGCCGAAAAAGGACCCAGGCATCAACTTCCACAAAAGGTTAACAATCAATAGTGGAGAAGAAACTGGTTTAAAAAAAACAAACGGGAATAAGTTTAGTATGAGATTGTGAGATGTGCAGTTTGGTTTATTGTCATGCTGCAGCAGGTGTTTCATCCGTTCGTACACACTGACCGTGAGAGCAGAATGTTACAGTTCTGTGCTCGTCGGCCGTCGATCACTGACAGCTCCTTCACCTTCTTTACCAGTGACTGGTCATCCTCAGAATCTTTCTGTCAATACAGAGACATGACCGTGATGTTGTAGACAATAATGAGAGGGGAGCTTTTTATGTGTGGTACATTTTATAGTAATCAGAATTTGGCTAAATGTGTAGCCAAATGCAAGACTTAAAGACATTTTGTAAATTATTATCTCTTGTCAGTCGTACCTTTGACCACACTGTTCTGTTTTTTTGGAAAGTGATGGAATTATAGATTTGCAAAATAAGAAGCAAATGAGACAAACGTGCTGCTAAAAGCCTGGCAGTGAGTTTACATGATGATACATCTTCATTGTTTGCCATTTATTACCTGTGGCTTCTGGTAAGCAGAGAAGGTCCTCTGGAATTCTTCTAGATCCAGAATTTGAAACACTTTGAGATCGTCAATCTCTGCCCATATGGTTCCGTCTACCTTATTCTAAAAGAAACAATAATACCAGCATATTCTTAACTCAAGATTCTACACTACATCTCTCTTACATAGTGACGTTATAAACTGCTTTATGTTTAAAGCTTCAATACAGTTAGATAAAGACACTGCAGTACCGGAGGCAGTTTGCTCCAGTTGAATGATTTCATTGGGTTCGGAGGCTGGGGAATATTCTTCTTCTTCTGGGTAGTTCCTAGTGGAGCTCCTGGAGGAGGAGGGGGAGCAAACGGAGCCATACCAAAGACTGGTGGGCCTCCTGGAGGAGGAGGAGGAGGAGGAGGAGGGGGCGGTGGAGGAGCAGTAGCAGGGATGGATGGAAGAGGTCCTACAGGAACCGGACCACCAGAGGAAACGGGAGGTCCTCCTGGAATACTGGAGGTCTACCACAGAAACAGAAACACAGTCTGGATGTTACGTGGCAGCAGTGTCGAAGCGAGTGAATAAATGTGTGCTATTGTAACCATAACAACACAAATAATTGAAAATCTCTAAATACTGTAAATGTATTTTTCCAAATATAAAGTGGGAAATTATTGAGCTACAAAAATTTATTTAGTTATTTTTTTATATAAGTTTTCCAAATATATAGCTTATGCAAAATTGCATCATTATTTTCTTTTTTCTGGAGATGGACCCCCCTAAGCTGTAATTGAATTTTGCCTTGCATGACACCCCTGCATGAAGACCAGTGGGTTAGTGTCAGTATCCGGCTTTAGACCAGAATATAGGACAGATTCTAACAACGCTGATACGACGGGCCTTCTGTGATCATAGTAAAAATAGCCTAAATATTAAAATAATGGCATCTGTATACCCCAAACACATGTAAAATACACGACAATGCTATGATATGTGAATGAATTTTCCTACTTCAAATAGAGGAAGAGAGAAAACCTAAAATGCATCGTCTTTTAGCACGCTCCTCAGACGTGTGTGTGTGTGTGTCGTTGCACATACAGAGCTGAGTTGCTGCAGCCGGACAGACAGCTCTGCCACTTGGAGTTTCGCCTGCTTGTGTTCGTTGCTCTCTCGCTCCAACTTGTCCTTCATTTTGTTCAGCATCTCCACCATGTCTTCATTCTCCTTATTCTTGGCCTCGCACTCCCTCTCCTTCCTCTCGAAACGCTGCTGTAGGCTCTGATGCTCTGAGGATGAGGCAGAAAGGACAGACCTGCAGTGTATGTGTACGTATACTGGAGGGGAATCACTGAGCCTAATACAGATAAGTATATTTGTCATGAATGAGCTGTGCTGTTCATTCTGTTTTATCTTTCGAGTCCTGACCTTTCTGAAACTGCGACGTCAAATCGGTTTAGTGTGTGAGCTGGTGTGTACCTTTTCTCATTTTGTCGGCCTGTTCTTTCCATTGTTTGACCTCGTCCTCTTTGACCAGCCTAAACACACAAACACCGCGCACAAACATGAATAAAACACGTTTAGGTTTGCATTTTTCCCATTTTATCGCCACTTTGAACTGTATTTATTCGCCTTTGTACGTATTTGACAGTTGACAGTTCTATTTTACATGCAGAATATTGAATGGTTTTAGAAACGTGATACGTTCTTTTACGTGACATCAGTATTGGACACTTACATGCGGACAATGTTTTTAACGCTGAAGTCCTCCAGAGGAGCAACATCAGGGTTTTCGCCTTTGTCTGTCTGGAGAACGAGCTGCTGAACGATCCGGTCCAGCAACACCCAGTACTGAAGAGTGGTGCTGCTCTGCTTATCTGTTACCAGGTGGAAACATGCTGTTATAAGCTCATGGCTCATTTCCTACTGAAAGAATTCATGTCCTTATAGGTTAGACAGTCTTACATGGCATCATCAGACAGTGCTGCAGAGCAGACAGGAGGTGAGGGTACGCTTCAGTGTGGCTCAGACTCTTCTTTATCACCTCAAACATCTGGCTCGCACTTTTCGTTTCTATATGGACCTAAACAAACGTGTAGGGGTTACAGTAATAACACAGCACAAATCTACATGCACATTTCATATTCTGCGCAGTATGTGTACGTTACCATTAAGGAAAACATGCTGGAAAACACTGCTTCTATGCTTGATTTGAACTCAGTAGCTCTTCATGACGTCCATGCCTACGTCGCAAACCCAGTCTCTCCGAAATTATGTTCCCATATACTGTGACTGAACCGCAAACCCGGGTATGTTTTGTTATAAATGCTTACATTTCAGTGCCTTGATTTTGTTGAAAGAAAATGTAATTGAAAGTAACTAGGACTTTAGGTTTAAGGTTAAAAAAAAAGTGATCTTGATTTGGTTTAAATGATAATAAATACATTGTGAATCATTGTATTATCACGTCTTTGCAGACTTTTTCAACATTAAACCAAGCCCTGGAATGTTTCCCTTAAGAAAAACCATAAGTTAATAAAGTTTAATAATGACATAAAACAAATGAAATACAGTAAATATATAGTTATATAGTTGTACTGACCAATAGTTGTGTGTACTACAAATAATGATAATATATTTACTCATAACAATCTGCCATGTCTGTTCATTCTTTCACAATTGGCAACAGTTATCTCATATCTTCAGTAACAGGATATGAAGGTGTTTTTACTGCATAAACCTTTGTTTATTTGACTCACAGCATCAAAGCGTTTGGACAGCTGGAGTTCATCTTCATTCCTCAACATCTCAAAGAAGTCCAGATGTCTGAGAAGATGAAAACAAACACAACGCAAAATCAAACACAACTAAAATGTATTATCTATCAACGTACACACAGAAATCAGCATAACACTATGACACAATAATACACTGTACCTGTCCAAGGTGGCATTTTCATGAGAGCGTAGTTTATCAATGACCGGCTGAATGCCCAGCATCAGGAACTCATAACGCAGATGGATACGAAACTCCAGACTGGTCTGAAGAAACACAAATGCACAAAATATTATCAGATATTAATAATGACAAAGATATATATGTATTTCTCTTTTTGTGAAAGGGTAAGTAAGGGTGAGTTAAAACGATAGGAGCTGCATATGAAAGACAAATCTTTCCCAATTACCAACGAGCTCCTACTATCAGGTACGATGTGTTTCTGTACAGTCTGATGTACGTTCTTCCTCTAAGCTCCATTGTTAGTTCATTTGGACTCAAGCCCACATACATCCCACTGACAAAGAACACACCAGATGGGGATTAATCTGCCACTGAAAACAGTCCCCACACTCACAGTTTCATCATATACAGTACAGAACAATTCATTCCTAGGCAGGTCGCATTGTATCACATTGCATCACAAACTAACTTAAGTCTTAGGGATACATCTTAGGATATAATATATTTAAAATCTAAACGATGGTTGTGTGTAAATGGGCTGATTTTTTCCCCAGTAGAAGATGTAGACGTGGTTGCTCCTCACCTCTCCTGCTCCCTTACTGAGCACAGCATTGATGAAGCACATGATGGCCGTTTTCAGATTAACTTCATCTCTGTAACGACCGGTGGATCTGTTCAAGTCTGCCACGAGGGTCTGCAAACGAAAAAAAGAGAGAATTTTCTAAATTATACCATATATATTGAAAAGCATTTTGATTCATTCTTTGTGTCGCTTGGTTGATTGTGTCATAGGAGACGTGGCCTGTAGCTGTCGGATCAATCAGATTAATATTTACTCTTTATCTGTTTTGTTCTTTGTGCAAAATACACAGCAGACACGCTTGAAAAAGAACACAAAATCTCACCTGAAAGCGCGTTCTCTCTGCAGCAAACGTCTGGTAGTGCATCATTGCTTCTAGTACTTTCTTATGTCCCCCAGGCACCAGACACACAGCCCCGAGGATCTCCAGCACTGCTACCTAAACACAGAAAGGACATACTTTATACATTTTTAAACGTTTCTACTATATACTCACGTTGAGTCTTCATCAGGTTTGCCCCTGCGGAAATGTAACGTGACTTGTATAGTTGTTTAATTGCTGATCTCTCTATCAACTCGCACCTTTTCTCTTCAAGGTTTGACACTTAATATGTTCCTGAACTAGACAGGAAAACCACTCGGGAAAACCAAGTGACAACCTCGAGGCTGAGAAGTCATTTATGGCAGTTTATGTTATTTATGAATACAAATGTTATCTTTGGTATAAGATTCATTTTCTTCTTATGTCAAATACATCCATGGTCCACTGTTTATATACGGTCTATGGTGGATTCTTCTTAATCTGGATCATTATTTCACAAAGATATTACAAAATATTGTCTGTACTAGTTAAAACTCCACCTGTGTACCTTGGTTTTGATGTTTTCCGTGGCGAGGCTTTGTGCAATTATATTGATGCTCTCGCAGTGTCCCAGGACGTGAGCTCTGCCTTGGGAGTTGTTCATCAGGGCTTTGATGCAGCCAATCAGCGAGGTGTGGATCTGAGACTCCGTTGTCTCATAGTCCATTGATTTCAGAAAGTTCAGGAGACAAGACAGGCCGTCCAGGTCAATGAATCGCGTTACAAACCTGCAGAATGGCAGGTTAGAGATGTACAGTAGGTTGTTACCACAGCTCATGGAAACAATAAACGGTAGCTTCGTCTTCATTTTCAGAACAGCGGTGGGGTTTGAATATTAGTCGTACCTCATGGGCTGTGTCCTCAAAGCGGTCTTCAGACCTTCTACGATCTTATGTCTTTCTTGCTCTTCCTCTCCTTCCAGTGCCAGAAGAGTCTTCCTCTGGGAAGAAAGAGTTACAAACCATTAAAATGTAGACAACACAATATGAAATAGAAAACGGTGTATTCTAATGAAAACTGAATACACTTCAGCCGAATGTCGTGGTCTCTAAATGTGCTGTTACTGTCTAATGATCTGGAGTATTGAAGGGATCATAAAGAATCTGTACTGGCATTGTGTGATAAAACTTAAAAATCATTAATATTACAGTATTTAAAAGGGAAATCACATCCAGTTAAATGGTTTGCACTTGTATGTCTGGGTTTTTCAAGTGTTACTCACAGCAGCCATGGACCTGAGCTGGTCAATATAATACTCTGGCCAACTGGTCGCGCCTTTATTCTCCTCCGCTTCCTGACAAACACAAACAAACACACAGAGGTCAGAGGTGAGGATCTGTACCGTGTCCTCACAGGATGAGTGAATGTTTCCGCTAACTGTAGGTGATTCTAACTATTTCTGTTGTGGAAGAACATAAGAAACATATCAGACAGACAAACGTCATAGAAAAATATTTGTTTTGGTGTAAAATGAAAATATATGCCATCAACAGAGCACATGAGGAAATCTGCGTTACTGGTTATTGACACATAATGATAATGTAAATTTAAAAAAAAATGTTTTTAATTGATCAAATCTACTTAATGCAGCCTAAATATTTAATGTAACCAACTTCATTTTGCAAGATAATATTTATCAAACATATAGTTAGATTAATTAAATATTTCACAAAAATTTATTGTGATTAGTATCTGGAAATTTTGCATTTTTACAGCTCCAGGTAAAATTTGAGCTTGATTTACTGAAATAATTTAGTACATTCCAGGTGGAAATTCAAAATGATGGAAATCAGTGATTTTAATGGGAGTAAAATAAATCTATTTCCTTACGCTTCCATGATAAAGTCCTTTACCATTTATTGTAATATAATTAAACTTTACTCAGGAAGATTAAATACCAGATATGTTGCGGTCATATACATGTACCATTTTAATTTATAAAAAATATTGTCTCACCATTTTCTTACTACAATAGATTTGCCATTTTTTCTCTGCTGGCAGAGCAAACATGGCGGCTCTGTGCTCCTCTGTGAGATCCAGTTCATCCTGGAAGAGAAGGGAAGAAAATAAGTGACTACATGTCCTCTTTAATAACATAATAATGAGTGCCATGAAAGTGCTGAACGTGGATGTGATTTGACACTTGACTCACCACCAGCTCGGTGAACTTGGAGTCCAGCTCTTGAACGGGGGGCATGGGCAGTGTGGGCTCCAGTCCTGGGATGGCACTGAGGTTTTCATGGCAGTAGGTGATCTCTGGCTGCTCATTTCTTTTAAAGCAGCAGTAAAACAGAGAGGACAGGGCGCCTCCCTGCTTCCCATGGGACGCCATGATCACAGCAGGGGTTTCCACTACAGAGAAAGAGAGAGAAAGAGAGAGAGAGAGAGAGAGAGAGAAAGAGAGAGAGAGAGAAAAACAGAGAGAGAGAGAGAGAGAGAGAAACAGAGAGAGAGAGAGAGAGAGAGAAACAGAGAGAGAGAGAGAGAAACAGAGAGAGAGAGAGAGGAGCAACGGTAGAATTCAGTGGCTATTGTCATATCATTTCTTACGACTTTTTCATAATGTAAAAAAATACTTCTTGTATAAGAAAATATTATCCTGCAAAGAGAAAAAAGGATTCGCACAACATGATGATGTCAAGCACAAGAATATTTCATTTTAAATACACATGCTGTCAATCAACATGTGATTTACATGTTAAGTCCTAGCCATGTTACGCAAATGACCCCTTAGACAACGAATATCAGAACACAGAACTGTGCTGTGTAAAGGCCTATATGGACTATATGGACTATATGAACTATATGGACTATATGGACTATATGAACTATATGGACTATATGGACTATATGGACTATAGTCACCCTCTTCTTCAAAATAATAATATGGGATTGAGATAATTATGAAGATGTTTTGTTTGAAACCCATAGTGCATAGATTCTAAATGATCATTATGATCATCCTACAATGACAATGAAAGTGAATAAGTTTTACCCATAGATATCTTTATTGCCATGTAGTTTGTGGTAGTGGCTGACATGAAAAAAAAATACTTGTGATTGGTCCTTGCATGGGCTAAAGAAACATACTAACTCTACTGTACTGAACTGAACTGAACTGAACTGAACTGAACTGAAGGCTCTGTGACAGTATGCTTTTTGTGTGATATGAGCCAAAAAGAGGTGAAATGTGACTTGATTGGGGAATTTGAGATGTGTTAAATAAATTATTATTAAACTTTTGTCTGTTATCTAAAAATGTATTGGCTCATTTTGTCATGTGACACGATTCAAATCCCACATTTTTCAGATTAAAGTGTGTCAACAACATCCCCTTGTGGTGTGATTTATTTAGGTCAGTTTCAGATAGTTTCCCTGTTAAAACCCCGTCAGAAAAGCCTGGATACGACACTGAAAGAGCAGAGGTAAATCAGACAAACAGAGAGTACCCTGAGACTCTGAAGAGTGTGGTACATTTCTCCAGGGCAATGTTTAAAAACTCTGAAGACACAAATTTGCAACACAGAAAACTTTAAACGGTGAACATTATGAGTGAGGATATTATTTAAGACATTTATTTCCTATTTTTTTCAGTTTTGAAACATAGTTTAGAGCTTCAAGTTTCTCTTTAAACCTTTAAAATTCCTACTTTACGTTTTGATTTCTGAATGTTAGTTAGTATTAGTGTGAGAGGTAAAAGCTGCCTGTGAGATGTGATTTGACAGATACAGTGCGTTGTGGTTCACGATTCCCCTGTCAGGACAGGATCACGTGAAGGCCAGACTGCGCTGACAGGCAGTTCAGGAGCAGCAGGATTATGTGAAGAACACTGACCTGACAGACAGGTTGTCAAAGACACGCCCGCAGCAGGAAGACCTTATACTGAGCAAGTATTTTGGAAGTTTGTGAAGTTTACTTATGAAAAAATGTGTGACACCAACTCTTAATATTGTTTTTTACAAATTCATTGTTTATTAAAGGTCACATATGGTGTAAAGCCCTTTTATTATTACTATCATTAACACTGTTTGATCCACAGCAGAGCTTTAATTAAGGTGGAAGAACAAATATTAAGTTCTTTTTTTTTTTTTTTTTTGTATTTTTTCAGACATTGCCAGCAGTCTCAATGTAGATATAAACAACTGTATGGATTCAGATTCAAATCCCTTTTTGGTTTGTGGCGTTGAGCTGTTGAACATGTGCTGGTCCGTCATCACTTTTTCATGTCACTGCCTCTGGATCCTCGTGTCCTTGTTCACCTCGAACATCAAAGTGTCCAAGATTTGAGATGTTGAGGAGGGTGTATGCCTGAGTTTGGTTATGCAGTTCACCGCCGTTCCTTTTATTAGTTAAACCTCAAAGCCCATGGTCCCTGAGCCACTCCGACATCCTGACATGTAGATGTGTAATGGGTCCAGCAGACTTTCAGCTGAATTCGCTGACTGCTCTCTGTATTAACCTCATGCTGTACATAACAGTACGGTAATAACTTCACTTGAGGGTCTGTACGCGCCATCACGTTTGTCACCCACTGAGTGGCAGCGTTGTGCTTCGGTGACGTGAGAACACAGAAAAACAACACAATGGAAAAGGGCTGTTGTGTGATTGCATGGAGACAAGCTAGCAGCTAACGCTAAATGCCAGCAGCTGCACCAGACACAGTTCAGAAACAGTTCAGCTCCGCGCTAGAGGATCTTTGGCTGCACGTTACTCACTATTGTTGCCTCCTTAGTCTGTCCTACAGGTTTTCATTTTGCTGAAATGACCTACAAATGTTCCTTTTAATATAACACTTTGTACAAGCACCGCTTTTTTTTAGCAAGAAGCTAATGGCTAACAGTCAAATAAGCCAACCTTCTGACACCTTTTAGCTATCATTCTATTGAATTTTACTTCAACTACTGATAAAAATGTTTGTGTAATGTTTCCAGTCGATTACAAGTAGCTTGTGACCTTTCTAATGATGTATAATTTGAACCATTTGCTTGATATTTGTCTCATTACTATCATGTTTTACTTGCAGCTGCACACAACTACCTCTGGCTACGACATAAAATAAATATTAACTGTAGTAGTGTAGGCTGTAATGTATTTTGAGTAGTTTTCAGATTGGTTAATATGGAAAAAAGTACACAGAAGTGCCAAGGCTTGAATGATTTCAGGTTTTGCTTAGTGTATTTCCCATCAGGTAGCCTACATCTACATGCCAGTAAACCTGATTCCTGGCCACATGTCAGTGTCCATGCATCACTGGTTCTTTGGTAAAGCTGTAAGGATCACTGTCGAGTCGAACTGCCTGTAATTGAAGCAGACAATTGTTTGTTTCCTCCCAGTGTTTTTGTGTCTCCTGTTAAGCCATGCTGCATGCCCTCTATACTTGTAGGTTGTTATCTATTTTACATATCCACACACTGACTGGCTTATATCACCCTGTAATGTAAGAAAAATAATAAATAAGTTAATAAAAACAGTAGGTGCAGCAGTTTGTTTACGTATCACAGAGTAAACTCACTGTGTTTCAAACGCATCAATGTTTTTACATAACAATAAGTCAATGAAATAGAATGGAAATGGAAGGTTGTTGCACGACTCCAATAGTAATCGGATGTGTGTGTGTGTGTGTGTGTGTGTGTGTGT
>JAPQRN010000016.1:7372233-7388074 GCA_037367275.1 Coranthus polyacanthus
CCCTCTGAAACCACGCCTTCCATATGGATGGCTTCGAATGACGTTTAAAGCAGTTGCCATGGTAACTGGTGATAGAGTTTGCCTCGGTAATACATCCGTGGTTTGCTTTTGTGTCACTGTAAAAAAAAAAAAAAAAAAAAAAAAAAAAAAAGACAATTAATTGTTTAAAAGATTTGGGTTAGACCGGGAATGGTGGTAACAATTTTTGCTCCAGCACCTGTAACTCGCTTATTTATTTATTTTTTATACAAAGTACCGCATTTTTCTACTACAAATAGCGCCACTTCAAACTTCTATAGGAATATCACAGATGACTTCATGTCAAATACAGGGTGTTCCTTTGTTACAGTCATATACTGTATATAAGAAGTGGACGGAGCTACCATGTCATCGCCCCCATTGGTTTTTTTATATTTTTATTTTAGTTTAGTGTTTTATTTCCTATGAACCTAAGGACAACTGAATTTCCCATAGGGCTCAATAATGTGAATCTGTTAGAGTCAGGGGACAAACAAGTACACGTTCAAATGGCTTTATTTAAATACTCGCTGGTTTAATATCCAGAATAAAACGTCTTTGTAAAGGCACGGTGTTCCACACTCCGGTACAGTAGGTGGCGGCATGCACCACCAACGGTCTTGTGATTTGTAAACCAAGGAAGAAGAGGAAGATGTCGGCTATCAAATACAAACAGTGAAGCACTGAGGCAGGAAACCTTATTTTCAACCATAATTTGGCTCAGAATGGGTAAGATAACGTTTTCCTGGCGCATTCCTTCATCTAATGATAGTTAAATTAGAACGTTAAGATGTACTACCGCTGTATATGATGTCTGTTTAGTAGCTAACACTAGGTTAGCCTTAGTTAGCCTAGCCCCCCGGAAGGCTTCCATTGAAAAGCTTTGCGCTGCTCTTTAACTGAAATGGGAAAATTAACTTCTTAACTACTTGAACTAACTGGTATGTCCCATTCTCGTGTAAAACCAAAACATGTATGAAAACACTGGGCTGGGTTAACTGTGAAGTAGCTAACAACACCCCACAGCAATGCCTGCACTAGTTAGTCCAAAACATTCGTGTTAGCTAATCAAGAGACCTTCGGCTGGTTAAAAAAACACTTAACGCTTCACACATAACGTTACATGACAATTTTATCAACGACTAGTGAATGTCATTTAGTTTGACAGTCGTTGAAATTTAGCCAAAGTCAGCTTGTCAAACGTTCACCGCATCAATATAGCGTTGCATATTCTGTACGTAGGCATGTTACTGTTACATATTGAATATAGAGCCGACGATAACTGGGGTCGTCTGTGTCTTCAACAGCTGTGGCTATGAGCTCAACGTGTCCCGGCCTGTACTGTGGCCGGATGATGGTCAACGGATCAGTGGAGGGAGAGTGTGGTGTGAGTATACATTACACGCTCGGTCCCTTAATATAACAGCAGCATCTGTTTGAAGATCGACGATGGAGAAAAGGGAACCCGAGGCTCAGATGTTGGCGTCTCTAACGTTAACCTTCCCCTTGTCTGTTAGGTCTGTCCTCGTGGTGAACGGGCCAACATGCAGAAGGTGTGCGAACGCTGCACCGAGTCCCCAGAGCTCTACGACTGGCTCTATCTGGGCTTCATGGCCATGTTACCACTAGTGCTGCACTGGTTCTTCATCGAGTGGTACTCTGGAAAGAAGAGGTGAGGACAGTTTGCTTTCAGGGGATGATTAACGGCCCAGTCATGACAAAATGTGCCTCAGTGGGGAAAAAAAAAAAGTCTGAACTTGCATAGAATCACACTTTTACTGTAGCATGCAAAAAAATTCTGTCGTAACAGTTTTGTCACATACATTAGGGGGGAATGAGCAAGGGCTTTCCCTGTATGCAAACTCCAAATAGTCTTGGAATAATCCTCATGGTGAAAACAAAAATATTGATGGGTAGTTTAAAAGCTTAAACTAATGTTGGTGGAAGATTGTAGAAAGGTTAAAAAATAGAGCCCGGCTGCCTGCCCGTTGTGCATTCTTACACCATGTCCTCCTTTTGTTCAGCTCCAGTGCTCTGCTGCAGCACATCACAGCCATGTTGGAGTGCAGTGTGTCTGCTGTGGTCACCCTGCTGGTCACTGAGCCCGTGGGGATGCTTAGTATCCGTTCATGTAGAGTCCAGATGCTGTCAGACTGGTACACCATGCTGTACAACCCCAGCCCAGACTACGTCAACACATTACACTGCACCCAGGAGGCCGTCTACCCACTGTAAGTACTGGGACACTCACTATCTGCACAGATCAAGTCAAGATTTTATTCTGAATTTATGTATTCTGTGCTTTATTTTCTCAGTATTTCTCTTATGATCTAAGCACTTTATTTTTATTTGCCTCCGTGTGTTTCATTTATTTATGTATGAGCACATTGAATTGTCTTTGTGAATGAAATGAACTAACTAAACTTACCATGCCTTGCCTAATAAGATAGCCTACTTATACTTAAATACATATTGTACCAGCAAAGAGATCAGCTCTTTTTTGTTTAGTTGCATTTTAAAAGACCCATGCATAGGATTGTGGGAGCTTAAAGAGCACAGAGGATTCAGAGAAGCATCCTTGAAAATGCTCAGAAAAAAGGACTCTGTCCCTGATAGAGTCCTGGACATTGGACCAGTCCTTTGGTGAAATTTGATTATGAAGCTTTATGGAAATGAAGCCTGTAAGGATCCTTCCTTGATGTTGAGGAACACCTAATATCACATTCTGATAAACTGAAAAATAACACGTTCAGTCACTCATTCAACCTTTATTTTAACTCGGAATATATATTGAAGTGAAGGCCTCATTATCAATACAGCCGTGTAAAAGAAACACAATAAAATATACAAAAGTGATGAAAATTACAAAAGGCAATCCAGTAAAATAATAAAACCATAAGACTAATTGCATTCATTAAAATAAGAACTGTGAGAAGTAAAATGTGATAGAATTTAAAAATTAAAACTGCCCCAAGGACAAAAATAAAATGAGTTTAAAATCTTTCATACATGACGCTGCTTGTTGCACACTTATCCTCTCACACATCTGTTCACTTCCACAGTAAGGGTAGAAAACTGCACAGGGGTTTTAAATTGGAATGGAAAGGAAGACATTATCTTTTTTGGAAATTTTGATTTCAACAATATGATCAAGTCACTCCTCAGCTTGTGAAGCTTTGACACTGTCCGCATGTCAGAACATTTGAAAGGTGGTATCTTATTTTGCCTTTACCTTTAATTTGAAGTGAAATACAGCAATCATCTATAAATAGCTGTCTATCTCCAACTGACTAAATTATTTGTCGTTGCTTGTGTTTTTGAACAAAGTGCCCCTTCTTTTCTGTTCCTCAGCTACACCATCGTGTTAATCTACTACGCCTTCTGCCTGGTGCTGATGATGATGCTGCGTCCTCTGCTTGTCAAGAAGATAGCCTGCGGTCTGGGCAAATCTGATCGCTTCAGGAGCATCTATGCTGCTCTGTACTTCTTCCCCATCCTCACTGTGCTGCAGGCTGTGGGAGGTGGACTGCTCTGTGAGTATGGACATGTGAGACAGTGACAGGAGAAGGAGCTGTGGCCTCCTGAGCACCCAGCCACCTCTGAGTTCATGGCCACTTCCAACTGTCACCAAATTACACGTGATAATTATTTTTTCCTGTTTAGATAAGACTCGGTTTGTGTCTTACAGATTACGCGTTTCCCTACATCATTCTGGTCCTGTCTCTGGTCACGCTGGCTGTTTACATGTCTGCGTCCGAGATACAGGTAACAACACACAGTACACTGTGGGTCTGTTTGTGTGTGTGTGGTTTTTTTGTGATTTCTTTTTTAAAAAAAAAAAAAACTTCTCTTAATTTCTCTTAATTGTCTGAATAATATGTCACAGTGGCTTAACATCACTGGCATCAGAAACAGAATCTGTTTCATTGATGTGTGGATACTAACCTGTGTCCTCCTCCATCAGTCGTTTAAGAACCTGGTGGCGAAGAAGAAACGTCTGGTTGTGCTGTTCAGCCACTGGCTGCTCCACGCTTATGGGATCATCTCCATCTCCCGACTGGACAAGCTGGAGCAGGACCTGCCGCTGCTGGCCCTGGTGCCCGGCCCCGCCCTCTTCTACATCGCAACGGCCAAATTCACCGAGCCCAGCCGCATTCTGTCTGAGGGCGGCAACGGCCACTGAACAGCCTCCCATGCAGCGCAGTCAGCTTCACATTCTGCTGCTTTTAAAACTGTGAAAAGTTCTGCAAATGGTCCTGAGGCGGCAGCATGTGAGGT
The DNA here is from genome assembly GCA_037367275.1 of Coranthus polyacanthus. Taxonomy (NCBI): domain Eukaryota; kingdom Metazoa; phylum Chordata; class Actinopteri; order Kurtiformes; family Apogonidae; genus Coranthus; species Coranthus polyacanthus. Next base: position 7,376,530 of record JAPQRN010000016.1, read on the forward strand.
TCTACCTTATGATACAGATCCAAACAAACATAAACCAATTAACATAGATGAGTTTTGTGGTCGTTAATGTGTCCTTCACAAAGCTGAGAGCTGTCTTATTTTGAACACACTACTCTCCCACCCAAAGTGGATTTACTAAAAACTATACATTTTCTAGTTGGAACAGAACAAGGTGAGACTTCATTTATCCACATTACTGTTTCATGTCTTCACTGCTGAATGTAATGGTTGCATTTACTGTTTGAAGTAATGAATTGATCATTTAGTCCTGTAATTTTGGTTGTACGTTGAAACAGTTAAGTCTATCCAACTGTCAGCGCAGAAGCTGGAAACAGACCTTATTTGCTCTTTGTACCTGACCTGCCTATCATATTTATTTGTTGTTGTTTTTTTTTTATTATTGATTTTGTGCATCTTGTACAGTTAGTTGTAAATGAACAGTGTGAATGAAGACTGACCGGACTGGTTGTGTTCCAGTAGGTACAGATCTGGCATCAACGTGTGTTTTTTCATGATCCGATTCCCAAGGGGGCAGCTCGAAGCGCGTCTCCAAATGCATCTCGGGCGATCACTCCATTTGTTTTATTATTCCTCTTGCATGACATGCACTTTAGTGATGATTGAATCTTCAAGCGTGTAAAACAGATATTCCATTTTGGGAACACTTGTTAATGCCAGGTCTGAACAGGGCAGTAGAGAGAGTCCCGTATCCTCCTGTAAAGTGTAGTAGTGCTGCTCTGCCACATTCAGCTTGGCCAAACTTTGTTCCTCATAAGTGAAAGGACTAAACGTCCTGATGTTGAAAAAGACATCCCCGGTAATCTGTACAAGATTGTTTTATACACAGTAACAAGAATTGTTCTTATGTCAAGGAGGACAAGGAGATGAGAGCAGATCCTATTTAGGAAATGGACTATGTCTAGTGAACCTGGTTAGAATCTCTTCTTTACTGTAAATGATATACATTGTTAAAGAACTTAACAAAAGTCAGCAGAAGTGTATGTTTGGGAAAAACAGATGCTTCACTCACTGACATGTAACCGTGACGACTGAGGTTAGTTGAGGATAAGCATGTCAGCAGTCCACTAAACCACACTATTTATCATTAAGACGAAACAAACCCTGCTGCTCGTGTGATGATGTACATGTGTACTGATCTAAAAATACAAACGCTTGTATGTTACAGTGTACTTTAAGTTCAGCTGCACCAACAGTGTTAAATAAACAAATGTTTTACAACAGTGATACAAAAGTCAGTGTATCCATTTTAAGTTCAGTCCAACTCTTCAAACTCTCACTCTTGAGTCGTAGGATGCCTCTCAGCATGATGTCAAACCTCAGGCATTTATGAGCCTCATAAAGTTATAGCTGCTGTCAGCGCCGTGTGCACAGGACAGGAGGCGTTTCACAGCTTTTAAGGGAACGAAATGGACATTCAGAGATTCTGGGGGGTAAATGAGACGTTCGTGTAACTCGTTTATCAAAAAGCTGCATCAAATGGAGTATTTTTCATTAACGGGAGGGTGAGATACAAGCAGTAAAGAAATGGGAACATACAAAACAGTAATGGGAAAGAATGTTCTATAAATGGGCTAAAACATGCAAAATCCAAAAGGATGGACCTTTAACTACAGCAAAAGTGAAGTGTCTGTAGAATGTAGATAACAGTAGCATGACTTAATACCACGATAATGTATAGAATGTCATTTGTGTGTGATAATCACCCACACACTCCTCCACAGGCTGTGTGAAGTATGTTCTCACACATAAGAAAACAGTTCTGCCAGACAATGATTTTAGGAAGGCTCACTTTTAATCATACATTGTATACAACTCTCAGTGCAAATGTGTTTCTAATAACTGATTTTTGATAACTGACAAATGCAGCATGGATACAGTAAATCATTGAACATCAGTGATGATGTTTTCCCTGCATTAACTGTTGATATTCAGTAGTAACACATTCAGATAATCTGTCAGCAAAAAGTACAACAGAAGAGACAAATATGTTCAAAAACTACCTGAGACTCAAGAAAAGGAACTCAAAATCAAATCAAACCAAGGAAAAGAAACAGTATTACATAGGAAATAAGATAAACCAGTATCTGTGTTAGTTGCCACACTTTCACACTAAAGAATAATATATTAATGCAGAGAAGAGCATTCGCGCTTCAGCAGCTGAAATAATGTCGCTCTTATCAGCTCTATCATCTTTTTGGAGCAGCGTGCAGTTTCCAACATCTGCAGCTCTGAAGAACACACCGTGTGCAAATTCTCTGTCTTTTTCACTTTAAGTTGAACGTGTTGTGCAGCTTGACTCATCAGCCTTGACAATGCAATTGCTCATGAGACATCGGTTGTTTTTGCAGGAAGTAAAACAAAGAGGCTAAAAAATGTCCAAGAAAAGAAACTTGGTGGTGGTTTCCTAGAGTCACAGCTGGTTGACTGTCAACTTCAGAATGACAACAACGCTCCTGGGCCCTGGTTCAGAATAGCAGGTTCATGGAAGTCCAAGTCAAAGTTTTAACGTGAACTCTGAGTTAGTTCAATCATCTCTAAATATATTCACTGTTGAATTAAAGCTGTTAAAGTGCGCAATAGCTTTTTGGCATCATCGGGCAAAAATTCCCTAATTACCTTTCGGCATAGTGTAATTCAAGTGGTCTGAGAGGAAATGAGACTTCAGCACCTCCTCTAGACTCTGTTTACAGGCTGTAAAATCTACCCCATGACCCAAGATTTGACAAGATTATCATAGGTGTTCTCAGACAGGTAGGGGGATAAAACACATGACTGACAGCTGTAATTACCGATCACTGTTAAGATTACATCAGACGCGACTCTACTGCTCTACTCCGTGGCTCGTCGCTGAAGCAACATGGTAGCTCCCATAACCAAGATATTTTGGCTTCATTTTCCCACAGCAGCATGAAACAGAGTAAAGGTTGTCTATCTTTACGTTTAGTCTTTCGGTTTGGACCGAGAGGAGAGACCTGCAGGAGGAAGGTGTGCATTTGGACTGGGCAATATATATGTGTTTTTAAACAAACAATGCAAATAGACACCCTCGTAAGCGCTGCTTTTTGGTTATTGTTGTTATACAAGACATAGTTCTAGTAAAGACTACTACTACTACTACTACTTTTGAATCATGTTTTGTCTTGAGTTCAGGTTGACAGAAAAAAATTATTAAAATCGTCAAAAAAAAAAGAGAGATTAAGTTCTTGGCCATATCATCTAACTCTAGTGTGTATTCTCAAAATGTTCCCCTTATTTCCAGCTCCTGCAAGCTTTTAGCGTATCTGGTGAATGAAAAAAAGACATCGTCAGTGGAGCTGAGACGTAAAATATATGCATTGCATATGTGTATTAGAGACAGAACCTGCATATAATGAAAAAAAATGTATACATTAACACAAATACGTTTACTGATCATTGATTATCATGGATTTCCTTGACGATTATACATAGGTGGAGGCTATATTTATCTATAACCTAACCAGACAAGAACAAACTACAGGAGACAGTAAGAAGTAACAATCTAACATTTCAATGTTTTTTTCAACAATATGCATTTATATCAGAATCTTTTTTAAAACTGAACATAAGCTTTACTGCTATTTTACATAAATTAGCAGCATGTAGTGTAGATTTAAACATATTTAAGCTGCACCAGTATAACATGATTAGAGATAGACCGATTCATCAGTTTGATCAATTATTCTGCACCAATAGAACGTTTTACAAATTTGGGTATTGGCAGAAGTTGTGGACGCCATTAGGCTTTCAAATGGGAATAACCATTTTTGAGAGAAAATAATAGCTCAAAAGATTTTTAAAAATTGCTCCAAATTAGACTTTTACGGTTAGTTTGATGTTCAGTTCCACATTTATTGATTATTTCAACTTAGATGTTCAGTTCAACAGTTACCCCATTTCTAATAAAGTGAAAGATGCATACTTTCAGACATGCGTAACGTTTTTTCAGTGTCAAAGTTTCAAGGGGGAGGGGTGGGGATGATATTGGTGTGATTAATTGTCTTTTTCCTGTTGTCTTCTATACATGTTAACTATATATCTATTTTTTATTTTCATTTGATTTAAACATGGATTCACCTTATATTTAGTGGGTTTGTCTAGGTGACCTGCTTTAACACCCTGACAACTGTCACATTATCAAGTCCATTAAAGTCACATTAAACACAATAGAAATGCACAGAGCTGAGAGTGAATCTATGTAATATGTGAATGCCAGAGTAGGGATCGCACTTCAAATTAATCACTGCAACGCATCACAACGGTCACGTTGGTTCTAAGTAGGGAAACAAGCAAAGATAAAACTGACGGAATGTGAACTCTAATCTGTGTTTAGATTTGCAGTTTGATATGCTCTATATGAATGAGGAAATGAAGCAGGAGGGGAGCCAGTATGAGCCTGAGCTGAAGAAACAGAAAATATTTCTCTTCCACTCTGGAAAGAAAATACAGCATAATAGAATGAAAACTAGAATAGAATAGACTGAATCTGAGGTTCGATAGTCGAACCTTGGATTGGACACTGCCAGGGCTGCCCTTTGTCACCGATTCTGTTCATAATCTTTATGGACAGAATTTGTAGGTGCAGCCAGGGTATGGAAGGTGTCCGGTTTGGTGACCTCAGGATCCTATCTCTGCTTTTTGCAGATGATGTGGTCCTGTTGGCCGCATCAAACTGCGACCTCCATCTCACACTGGGACAGTTTGAAGCTGAGTGTGAAGTGGCTAAGATGAGGATCAGCACCTCCAAGTCTGAGGCCATGGTTCTCAGTAAGAAAAGGGTGGAGTGGAGGAGTTTAATTATCTCTGGATCTTGTTCACGAGTGAGGGGAGGATGGAGCGAGACACTGACAGACGGATCGGAGGGGCATTGGCAGCAATGCGGACGTGGGACTGGTCCGTTGTGGTGAAGAGGGAGCTTCGCCTTTCGGCTCAGCTCTCAATTTACCGGTCGATCTACGTTCCTACCCTCACCTATGGTCACGAGCTTTGGGCAGTGACCAAAAGAACGAGATTGTGGATACAAGCGGCAGAAATGAGTTTCATCCACCGGGTGGCTGGGCTCTCCTTTAGAGATAAGGTGAGGAGCTCGGCCATCTGGGGGGAAGCTCAGAGTAGAGCCACTGCTCCTCCACATCCAGAGGAGCCAGTTGAGGTGGCTCGGGCACCTGGTTAGGATGCCTCCTGGACGCGTCCCTGGGGAGGTGTTCAGGGCACGCCCAACCGGCAGGAGACCCCAGGCAGACCCAGGACCCACTGGAGGGATTACATCTCTCTGCTGGCCTGGGAACACCTCGGTGTCCCCCCCAGAGGATCTGGAGGAGGTGAAGAGTGGGAAGTCTGGGCTTCTCTGCTCAGGCTGCTGCCCCCGCGACCCGAACCCAGATAAGCGGAAGAGGATGGATGGATGGAGCTGTTGTTTCAGATATGCTACATAAAGGCGGTGTATGAAAAGTTCAAAATTCAAACAGTAAGGAAGTTAAACCTATCGGTTCATCCAGTACATTGCCCAGCACTACTATAGGTACAAAATTATTTGAGTTTTTTTTTCAACTACACAGGGAAAACCCTGTTCAGAGAAAACCTGTCAGTGAGTAGGTTCACGGAGTAAACTGCCATAGTAACTGACTCAGAGTTCAGATGACCACGCTTTGTAAAACTGAAAAAACTCCTTCCTTTCCTTCACCTATGAGTCAACTAACTTGAGTTTTCACCAAACCTGCTTCCTGAAACAGGCCCCAGGACCTGCACTGTGAAGAACAACGTTTTGTTTCTATATGTGTCATCTAGAGAGCTTTATAGACAGAGCCAGGCTAGCAGTGAGAATTAGATGTGATTACTTTATAGAGGCAGTTAAAATCATGTCCATAAACCTCCATCAGCCGTCATCAGAATAGAGGTACAGACCTTTCCACACGTGTCCCCCCTTAAAGCACACATCCACTGCAGATTCAAGCCAGACAGTCTGTTAGCATTAAATGAGTCCTGCACGTGTAAGCAAGGAAGCAAAGGAAACAGCTGAGATTACTTCTGGATGTAGATGATGATGATGCACAGAGTTCCCACCAGTCCCAGCGCCTGAATGCCCAGGAACCAGAGCAGCAGCCAGAAGAACACAATCACCACTGGCTCCACTATCTTGTCCCCAAAGTACATCTGACTGAAGCCCATCCCGCGCAGACACTTGTTGAGCATCCCGAACAGAGTCCCCATCCGCTCACAGTCATCCAGCTGGGGCTCCCTGAGGGTGGGGTCGTCTCTGTGGGCCCACTGGACGTTGGGATCACCGGGGGGTCGTGGTTGGAGCTGGCTGCTTTCACCCTGCGAAGAGAGCATCATGTTACACATACTAACAGTATATTTATCTCCAAAAGCCCAGTTCAGACAATTCAGTTCATGATGAATTTGCAATTCATATTTTAAAGACGTTACAAATTATATCCAGCCATGAAAAAGCATGAAAAGCCAGCAGTTAGAATAGAAATAAAGAGAGCCGATGTTGAGGAAATGATACACAGTCATGTTGCTCATGTTTCATGTGTCGGGAAATATAAGGAAATGGGTTTGATGTTCTCAGAGTAATAAATATTTTTCCACTGCTTTCAAAAAAACAAAAACGAAAAAAAAACATTACCCTAAAGACAAACAGGGTGAACTCAGTCACTCTAATCCTAACTAATGTTCCAGACTGCTAAATATTAGCCATTTGCTTTACAAAAATTACAACTGGATTTTAAAAATGTTTTCTTACTTGAAGAAAACAGAAACAAAACCTGAAAGTTCTGGTGTCACTTATCTCACTGGGTTCGTGTATTGATTAGTTGCAGCCCTATTTGCTGCAAGAAAGTTTCATATCCTTTAAAGTGAGATATACTGGAGAGCTTTCAGACAAAATACACGGTTCTTTTGGATGCTGACATATACAGAACAGGTCAGAAAACAGCAATTACAGTCACCTCCATACTGCAGTGGTATTATCTCCTTAGGCAGTTCCCAGAATGCATTGTAAAGAGCAGTGAGCCTATGATTTCATTATGCTGACATCACTACATTTCATACAGGTGCCTGTGCCACTTACAGACAACTATACAGCATGTTGTTAATATGGCATCATTGTCAAGCAACATCAGAACAGCACTGCCCTGTCTGTGTCCAGTGGACAAAGATAAGCTAAGATTATTGTTCGATATATGATGGGAAAGGGAAATATCTCCTCTTGCTTTCTTTTCACCTGATGAAATGCTTGGAACACAGTTTTATGTTGGATATAGCTAATCTGTATGAACATTTCACAGAAATATATGTTGCAGTTAGCATAATATCACATAAAGTAACTGAATAATGTTTCTAAATCGGCTGAAAAGAAATCAAGACACTCACATAACACTATCAAACATTAATGTTGGCTAGGAAATGGTTGAAGGCTAACGTTAGCTCTTGTCTAACAGTAGTTAATGGGTTATCACATCTATTGTTTTACTGTGAAATATGGTTCAATGTCCCTCTGGATTTTCACAGTCCATTATCTTTTCAGTTGCTGATCAATTATTTAGCAGTGATATGATGTGAACACAGCAGTGTGACATTGTACTTTTAACAGCATTTGAGTTTCCCACCCTGAGCGTAACGTCAGAGGAAAATGGCCGCTGTGTGAATATGACCTATGAATCAGGAGCCTGAAATCCCACTCCCTGCATAATGATTTTCCTACGACTTAACAATAGGCGACACATCGCATCAACAGTATACACTGTACATCTTCTAATACATTCCACCTGCTGGTTAACTAAACAAACGCCTGCATTCCTGCCTGTGGTGGGTCCAACAAAATCACTGCAGGACAAAAACGCCTATGACTTCTAGAAAGCACCGTAGCACAGACTGAAGATGTTTTAGAGACAACAGCGAGATTGCATTTATAACCTTCAATCTGATGAGCTCAATGATCGTCAATGATTTTACAGATGTCCACAATCTGTCATTTCAGTGAATCAAAGAGATCATGTCATTTTCTGTCATCCAACTCCTGTTCCCAAACATAATAATTTCATAGAACATTTAGTAATGTGGATCCTTGCTATGCAATGTAATATAGAGCTGTACTGATTAATATACGGCTGCTAGACTGTTAGACAAATGGCTGATTAAATGTTAAAATGCATGCTGGGATGTCATTTTCACATCTCCTTTAAAAGAAGAATATATACATTTTAATTGCTAGTTTATTATGTTATTTTTAACTGCCATTCTTCCTTTTAATAATCTAATACACACAGGTATTAATCACTATCTTAATACCAAATAATGATATATATGTAGTGATATAATATTGTATTTAATTGTACAAATAGTGAAAACTATGAGCTGTCTGTCTTCTGTACACTACTTTCCAAAACTGTGAAGAAAGTTTACGGTTCAGTTTGTGGTTGTGGTGAAAACCATTTGGCCGCATCGCCCACGCCTACCTACTTCATTCCAGAAAGTCAATTTACAATAACACTATGAAAACAAACTGCCACAATCACAGAATCATGTTAAACACTGGTTGTTGTAGGCTGAAAATGTGGTTTGACTTGTTTGTCTGAAGATTGCCGAGACAAGTTTCTTGACAAAAGGATGTGAAACAATACTACAGCTTTTAATATAATTAGCAAAATATTTACAGACCTCAGAGGTGGCTGACTATATTAACATGAGAAAATGTAGATTGATCCCGTAACACCAAATTACTAGCGACTATTTTCTGAAATGAACAAAGACATCTATTTTTGCCTCACGTCTGCATTGTGATTACAGAGTAGGGCATAACCTTTGACCTCCACATAGCAGCTGAAGCTGTACACCAGCAGGTGTGGTGAGAAAGATGACTGTGACTAATTTCACATAAGTCAAATGACAACTTAAGCGGAATGAATAAATGAAGTGTAATCGTAGTGCTGTATTAATCATATTCTACCACATACGTTATCGGTTGCTTTCGGATTTCAGAACAAGAAAATTTGAGTATCGGGTTTCTGAATGGAGTTTGTCTCACGTATTACTGTCATTTGCGCCAATGCTAGTTATTAGGAGCTAGACTAATAACGCTAACTGACGTCCGTTAAAGCCCGGGGTCTTAGTAAACCGACACTGACAAGCTCTTTCACTAAGACCATGCTTAGCACACACACCGTGGGACCACCACCCCTACTGTCCGTATGGTGCTGAGACAGGACGGCGAGGCTAACACGCTGGTGAATCTAATAAACGGCTATGGCTAGCAGGTAAGTTTCGTGTACTTTTGCATTACCCGGTGTCGCTGATGGTGTGCTGCGGGCTGCCGTGGTCCGTGGACAGGTTGAGGAGTGAGCCATCTTCTCTCGTTTTCTGTCGACAGCTCTTCAAATTCACGTCGGTGAAATACATACTGGTCATTTAAAGGCGGCGTTACAGCGGACATTTTACAGAAAACCTACAAACAGTAACTTTCAGGAATCAAAACATGCGACTGAAGTGATTGATAGCCCAGTCTTGTCCGCCCTGGGAAGCGCGTTCACGATAAGTTCGCGAGAGCTCAGCGGCATCGTGTAATTGGACAGCCGCTGCACCAGCACGCCAGCAGTTGCACACATGCCAACGTGCGCCACCCATAGGCCAGGACAGGAATTACACCAACAGATGAACCATGGAACTGGACTGTCAGAGATTCATACAGGTGACAAGTTACAGGGATTTAGGACGATCCAGTTACAGAAATGGAATGTAATATTCACATTTATGTTTTCATTGGTGCATAATCACCTGAATATATGAATTGTTGCTTGTTTGTTACCTTAGAACGAGCCATTTACATATATCTACATATCTACTTCCTCTTCTCCCTTCTTCTGTTTTACGATAGGTGTCACCCAGTGTTAAGTTGAATCACCTAGTGTGTTTGAATGTGGACCAGAGTTAATATCCCATTAAAGCTGCAGGATATGAAATTAGGGGGGAAATGCCCCGAATTGAAGAATTTGAATATATACCCTTTCCTTTTGCAGCTCTCTCCTCTCTGTCCAATTCAAAAGCCTAAATTGAAAGATAGGCCTGATGCCATCTCATGCCGCTGTGGAAAACTGAAATAACTTTTCCAAGCTTCTATGTTGGGTCACGAAGTTGAGTAGTAGAGCTGCATCTGATGAAAACAGAGCCAAGAGAAAGTGCAGCACTGTCTGATTACTATCAGCACTATCACTACACATCACAAATAATAGCCTTTTAACACTGAAATGAGAGAAGAGATAGAACATTTATTTATTTATTTAGTAGTACTTATTATTTTAAATCCCTCCAGTTCAATGTGAAAACTGACAAAAGATATTATTGAAATATTAATGAACTGTACTTCCTTTGATTTGATCGGACGCTCAGCTTAAAGAAATGTCAATGCCGTGCTGTATTGGAGTTATTCTAAAATTTGATACCAGGATATTTTTCCTGCATATGTGTATTGGTTTCGAGTATCAGTTATTGATCTCCTATTGATCAGTATCTGTATCAACCCAGTGGTGGTGGAGGATGCTGTCTGTCATGTCAGTTTGAAATCTCCCATAGACAGGTTCAGATCTGGTGACTGTGAAGTCCATAGCATCATCCTGGAAGAGGCCACTCAAATCACAATAGAAATGTTTCATCTCAGGATGAAGGTGATTATTCAGAACAACTTTGTATTGATTTGCTGTGACCCTCCCCTCTAAGGTGACACGTGGACCCAAACCACGCCAGCAAAACGCCCCCACAGCAGAGCAGAGCCACCGGATCCCCTCACTGCACAGATCAAACATACCGTTCTGTTGGTGGACCAGGTGTTCTGACCAGGTTAAGTGCATAATACCCCACATACATAAATCCATGGTTTTCAATCAAGTGTAGTGTCATATACAATTGTAATGACAAATATTATAATTACATGTGCTAATGTGTAATTATTTGTGCAATGTGGCCTTTAAATTGTTTTACTGAACATGAATATTTAACCTGTACATACTGTTCAGGTCAACTCAGACCTGATTTGACATGAATAAAAACATCCTTTGTTTGTTATATTTATGGTTGTTTGAATTTTTATACTCTCACAGGCTGTGTATCATTTCTATACAGAGACATTGTTTTATGATTTGTGTGGTGTTTGGCTTGAAAAACTGAGGGCGAAAGACTTTGATTCCTTGGTGTGGCAATGTCTGGAAATCCCCAATAAAAAGATTAGGAAAAAAAAAATGTATTATATATTTAAAATATATTTTAAAAAATTAAAAACTTTTTGTACTCATGCTAAAAACTGCTGTACATTGAGGCTAATTCAAATACGATCTGCATGTGTTGAGATGCTTTTTGGTGGTTGTAAACTTAAAACGTTATTTTAAGTTTGAATAAAAATCTTCATGGCTGTTTTGTTTTCATGCCTTAGGTTAAATAGGACATGATATTGTGTAATATAATATAATATAACCTATATTATATATAATATAACTTATCTATTGGGAATGTT
>JAPQRN010000016.1:7455589-7482509 GCA_037367275.1 Coranthus polyacanthus
CAGTGAAGTAATACTGTGAAAATACTCCACTACAAGTAAAAGTTCAGCATTGAAAACTAAAGTAGTAGTCACTGTGCAATGAAATGGTCCCTGTCAGTGTTTTACTATTATATGTGATGTATTTGGATTCATTTTACTGCTCTGAGCTCATTTTAACAACTTTATGTACTGTTGGGTAACTTCATCTACAGCAATGCATCATATTCTATAAGATCATCATATGTTTGTAGCGGCGCTGTCCTGCGAGAACCACGTTCGGTTTAGTAGCAACGCATTTTACGGCAAATTCAGAGTTTATTTCGCTTCAGAAGGTGGACAGTTTGAAACTCAACGCATGAAGGAAACACTTCATCCTTCAGTTTATCACACACATTCAAAATCAACACATGTGGAGATACGTGGTTTTCACTGGACAGGAAGGGGAGGAAAAATCAAAATGTGGAAAGTAATTAAGCTAAGTGTAGTGAAGTAAACAGAACAATATTTGCCTCTGAGATGTAGTGGAGTAGAAGTATAAAGCTGCGTAAAAGGGAAATACTCAAGAAAATACAAATACCTCAAATACTTCTACTCAAGTAAAAGTAAAAGTACACTCTTATATTCCACCACTGCTTTCGGTGCATACACTTTCATCTAACATGACTAATAAGTTGAGTTGAGTTTATGACTTGGATGAGGAAAAGGAGAACAATCCCGGCCCTCCAGGGACCGGCCCTCGGCGTCACCGCTCCTACTTGGAGCTACATTTGCGGGGAAGTGGCAGACTGAGCTGCCGTATCCGTGACGAGGGGCTGGCGGAGCGTGCCGCCCGGGTAACAGTGTAGGGGTCATACCCTTCGTTGAGAGCCTTCCTCTCTTTGGGACTAGACAGCTCCAGCAGTCTCTGGCTGGCTACAGCGCTTCTGGCTGATCTGGAGACGGGCCAGCACACTGCGCGGTTGCCTTCAAACTTGGGGTGGTCGTGCTTAGGGGCTGGGAAGAAAAAACAAGCAAAAGGAAGTCACGAAGCAAGGTATGACCAGCTGACGTTACATCAGGTTTATAGCAGATGGCATCCAACGTTAAAGTACATTACCATCTACTATGTTTGAGTTAATATCTCCTTAACTAAAAAAGCCCACAGTAGACAAAACACACTGACTCTAACAAGGGGCTTGAGAGTGAGGGTGGGGACGTTTTTTAGTTGGTTGCAATTTGCAATTTTACCACTAGATGTCACTAAAAATCACACACTGAACCTTTAAGTAAATGTACATTAAAGTAGTGTTGTAATCAAGGCCACCGAAGAAGGGACCAGATTTCCAGCACTTCTTTGTTTCAACATCTGGACTGCGTGTAAGCGCGAAGGTGAATAACCGGATAATTTTGGATTGCTTGAAAATATGGCAGCAAATTAAGATGCAGCTTCTGACAGCCTAAACCACAGCCTCTCTGTGCAGAACACTATCATGTATGGAATGGTAATCGCTAAGAGACTGCTTTAAAGACTCTGGAAATCGGAAACTGTGCCTCACTTCAAGACGTGGCTAACGCAACTTACTAGTGTACAGCAAATGGAGAAAATCCAATATGGCACGATGGATAAATGTAACAAATTCTACAGTATTTGGCAGCCATTTTTAGATCATCTTGCTCCTCTTGAGCGTCTGTGCTGGGATGTAACGCAGTATATGTCATTGCCCGGTTCTGTCTTGCTGTTATTATTTATTCAGTTTTTATTTTCTTTCCTTGCTTACTTATTTATTTCGATTGTAAGTATTTTTATTGTATGTTGCTAGATCGATATGGAAAATCGTCACAACCAAATAGTTACAAAAGAATAGGCTTATATGTTATGATACGGCCAAATTAGTTCATTTTCTGACCATAACACTGAAATGGTCATTAAACGTCCATGGAAAGAGCGAGACACAGTTTTGACACAGTGTGTTTGACACAGTGTGTTTGACACAGTGTGTTTGACACAGAGGCTGCAGAATTAACAAACTGCGGTGTGTTTTCATTTAAATGCTGTTGTTGCAGACAAACTCTTTGTGGTTTATGTGACACATTTTATTGCAGATGATTTGGTTGATACCTCCTCCAGACAGACACAACGTCTTCTAAAGATCTCAGTAATGATAAATAGACAATGCACAAGCAGTTTAGTGATACCGCCGCAGTTGTGGCCTTGACTGATCTTGAAATATAAAACTGTTTCTCTTTGTCTGACGAGACCAAGATCTTCAAAAAGCCATCTTGAGTACTACAACATTATTTTAAAAGATCAAAAGTAAAAGTACTCACTAAGCAGACTGGCTCCTTTCACTGTGTCATACTATTATAGAATATTATATTATTCTGTTTTTGTCAATAACAAACACATGTAAGAGCATGTTAATATTGTAGTTCATCAATTTGGAGCCAGTTTGAGACATTATTCACACTGTTGCGGAGATGAGTAGTGTATTACATCATATCATATGTTTATTTTTTATTTAAAAAGTAGTGGAGTAAAAAAAAAGTGCTTCCCTCTGAAATGTAATGGAGTAGAAGAATAAAGTAGCATAAAATGGAAATAAAGTAAAGAACAAGTACATTAAAATTGTATTTAAGTGCAGTACATTCTACCACTGTTCACACAATGTCAAGACTTACTGGAAAGTAACTCTACGTGTGCTGATGCTTTACAGGGCACGTGGCTCATGGGAACAGGTTTAGGTTTGTGACCAGAGCCCTCCTGGACCGGCTTTTTCTTCGGCTGGGCAAGCTGACAAATCCGCGAAGTGGCGACTGCCGTCTGCGTCGCTCTGCTCAACTATAATGACATTTCAGTTCATGGAAACGCTGCATTAAATTCAAAAAGCACAATATCAGCTCAGTCAAATAATAATCTGTCCTGTCGTGAGCGGTCCATCAAACTAAGCACTTCAGATACACTCAACCAGAAAGCTTGACGTTGATCTAAATATTTGTATTCACGAATCAGTCGACCGGTCCGGAGTGAAATATCTCAACAGCTGTTAGGGAGACTGACACAAAATTTGGGTGTTCACTCATTCATAATCCCTGGCAGACTTGTCTGTATGATCTCAGTGTCGCCGTTTATCATCCAAATGTTCTGCACTCCAAACCAGTTATAATATAACCACGCACTTCAAAATCTCTTTATTTCTACGAATCAAATCAAATCAGGGAGACAAGGATGCTACAGTATATGCAGCATATCTCTTCGTGTTGACGAAGATCATTCAGCAATAAAGATAACAACAACAAATCCTCCAAATTTCCTTCCCTGAAAGAAGTGAATAAGACATCACAGGCATTGTTAGACAGGTTAAACCTTTTTTCATGTCTCATGCAAAACACTCGTTTCAGATTGGTTCTTAAATGTCACGAATGAGTGATTTTGTGGAACAGTTTAATAACTTCAGATCTGTTACAGGCGTGATTTCGAGGACGGTGTGTCTTTATCCACAAAAGGGAAAACACTTTAAGAAGGCCTCACTCTGGATGAATTTAGAGCTTAATGCAATACTGAAAAAATGAAAAACAAATCTCTCGCCAAAGAGTAAACTAGAAAAGTTTGGCAGAAATACGCCCGCTGCTTGCTGCAGATTTGTCCATGTCCTGTACCATAGTGTGATGAGTTTACACCCGGAGATTCGAATCTTTCGTCTTTAGTCAGAACATCATCGTTAAATATTTCCAAGAGCCTCTCTCCACGCAAGTGCTGACATCATGGACTCTATGTCTGAACATTCCGTGAAAAAAATCAGGGAAAAACATAAAACTTTTACTTTGATTTCGTAAACGCTGTACTAGATACCAAGATAGCGACTGAACAAAATAAAGTCTGAAGTCTTGTGAATCCTTTAAAGTTTCAACCATGTTCCTATGTCAAAGCACGACGAAGTAATCTGGCTCTAAAGAAGGTTTTGGTTTGATCATTTTCACAACATTTTCCCATTGGAAATAAATTTGTTCATTCATTTACATTTTAATATAACACAGAAATATATATATTGAAAAAATGCTCAGTTGTAATTCTCATGAACACGTGCGACATTACACAAAGGCATTTGTTGAATCTGATGTGATGCGCTCATATGAGCCCAGTGTACTAAAACAAACATAAGGGAAAGTTTAGATAAGAATATGAGAATGTTCTTACATGAGGCCCAATCCTCATATTTAAGCAAATTTCAACAAAACTGGACCTTAAGGAGACTTGTATTTCTTATGTTAATGCGTAACTTTAAAATCTTGCCATAATCTTAGGGGTATGTAAGTCCAGCGTGCTACATTTTTAAGATCATTGTGGCATCTTCATCTGTAAGCAAGCCCGAAAGCTACAAAAAAAAAGCTGTGGTTGTGGCACATTTGGAAAGGCACATTCAGGCACATGAAAGTTATGTAAATTTCCTGAAAGGCAGGAAACAGCGTGTGTTGCTCACAGGGGCCAGCAGCGGGCGGTCCGGCTGCCAGGCTGCTACGGGGCCGCGGGGACGGGCCAGACGACACAGCCGCTCCGACGGAACAGCTCTGAGAGCCCATTCACTCACCTCCCATATCGGAGATAATCTGGGGAAAAAACAGAGATGAGGAAACATGAGGAAGACGAGAAACGAGAGGGGAAATGAATGAGAGTCATAAAAAAAAAAAAAGAAGAGATAAACAGGAGCATTCTGGGCAGCAACTCTTCCTGGGGGCCACACACAACAAAATTAAACATATAAATATAAAAAAAACGTGTTAAAATACTATAACAGGAACTATAATGTAAAAACAAAGGGGAAATGAGAGTTCTGTACCTCGTCAGGACTCTAGACAATGTACCCCGTGATTCAAGATTTTGGCTGATCATGGGTGTTTTCAGACAGGTAGGAGTGATTTATTTCAATGTAAATCACTTATTACCAAAGAAATAGGGCAGGATTGTTGTTGTATTTCACTCTCAAGTTATGAGTTCTTGATCATCAAGACTTTACGATGTGCGAGAACTTTTTTTTAACACTCCAAACTCCTTGTATATTCAGAAAACATGTCAGGTCCAGTGTCTCTCATTACACATAATAAAAATAGGAACTAAAGAACTAGAAAATAACAGCGTAAAAAACCATTATAGATTTTTCAGAAAGCAGACAAGAGAATTGAAGACACCCAGAAAAGAAATCACTTGTATATTTACGTGACTTGAGGGTCGAACTTTTTACTTCTGCACAGCTCCAACCAACGAGGGGTTAGCTCTATAGAACAGAATAGAATAGAAACTGTATTAATACATAAAGCACCAGTGGACAGCAGAAAAGCTACGACGAGTGGAAGACCAACCGATTTTGGTGGCGGGTCCGTCTTTTTCTGGTGGCAGCTTATCCAGCCAGTAAACGGAACGACTGAAAACAGAAAAGAGATGTCATGGGAAAAAGAAAGAAAAAGAGACAGACAAACAGAGACACGGGTTGGGACAGGCCTACCGGTCTGGATGTCTGAGTCGGTCGGCTTTGGGCTGAGCGAGCTGCCGAATCCGAGTTGCCATGGAAACCTGATGGAGTAAGCACACAGCTGCCGAAAACTACGAACACTTACGAACGTGTCGAAACAATAATAGATGCAGCTGGTCCAAATGTTTTATTTGCAGACACCCAGCGCTAGTTAAGAAAATACTCACTTTTACATTTGAAGTAATTTATTTACTGCAGAGTTTTCCGTCACTTATAAAAATGGCTAACGTTGGCTGGGTTCTGTTTATAGTTTAGAAACTTTCTGGCTCTCTTTGGGTTTTGGACACTTGGTCAGACAATCTTTTGGGGAATAGTGATGAGCATTTTCAATAGTCTGCTGACATTTTGTAGTAGTCTACATATACTGTACTGTACTCCTATGCATCACAACACCATTGAACACAGTATTCCATCAAACATCCTTTACCACACTGAGAAAATACTCCACTACAGTTAAAGTTCTGCATCTTACTTCAGTTTAAGTATGGAAGTATACTCAGCAAAACGTAAAATGGTCCCTGTCAGTGTTTTACTATTATATAGGATTTTTTTATTTATTTACATTACTGCTGCATTAATGCAATGTAATGTAACGTCCAGGAAGGTTTGTAAAGAGTTTATTTAGCTTAAGGAGAATTTTCTCAATGCATAAAGGAGCAATTCATCCTTCAGTTCAACATTCAAGATCAACACATTTTCAGATATATGATGGATTTCACTGGACTGGAAAGGGGTGACAAAGGGAATCTGAAACTAAAGCTGTCAGACAAACGTAGCTAGTGGAGTAAAAAGTACAATATTTGCGTCTGAGACGTAGTGGAGTAGCAGCTGCATGAAATGGAAAATGTCAAATTCAAGTAGGACTACCTCAAATGTTGTACTTCAATAAGAAGTTGGTGTACAATCCACCACAGGATAACTACATCCTCCTATGAATAGCAGTTAGCAAACAAAGACACATACTGTATATAATCTGGACATTTGCTAAGTACACATACGACAAATAGAGACTATTTTTAACTTAAACATATACCTTTATAGGCTATGTCAAAGCTAAAATGTTCAACCGTCCTGCAGTCTTTTCCGTCCTTGTAGTGACACTGTTACCTAGCAACCTGTTGCTAGGGAATCACGTGACCAAGATCGTCTATGCTCAGGGCAAGTGGAGATGTCCAACTATGCCAAAGATGCTAAAACGACGTTGCAGTTAGTTGTCTTTAGTTCTGGCTTTAGTTTTGGTGTCTAGTGACCTCAATTAATCGCTTGGCTGTAAAAATGTAATAAGTTCACCAAGGTTATGGATGGTACATACATACGCAAACATATTTCTGAAAAGCAGAGCAGAGTAAACCCTCTCTCTGCGAGCTACTGGACAGGGGTGATAGACGTGTCTATGACCGCAATGAAGCCTAGTGCACGTACGCAGTGAAATCTATTTTTTAAGTCTTATAAGTGAAATATACAAACATTAAAACTGAGCACAATAAACAGACAAATTTAAAAACAGACAACACCTTTATTTTCAACAGACATTTAAAATCTTATAAAACAGCACAGTAAATAATCTACCAAAGCTTCTTTAATAGTCATCACAAAGCCACAAGCTTTCAATATAATACTGTAGTTATTCTATAAACTAGTATTGCAGGAGTCTGTTATTGTGTGAAGTTGACAGTTGACGTCCGTCTGACGTGGTATTGTCACTGTGTGTCCACACATAACGTGATAAAATGAGGAGAACACTGCAGGGCACAGCAGCTACAGCATCATATAACATTCACAGGCCTCTGAAACAGAGAAACCCAGAGCCCGCAGTCGCCCGGGGGCTCATAATGTAGTGTTTGGATGGTATGAAATAACTAAAGGATAATAACAGTGTCTTTTTTGGAGTTATAGCACATTTTCCACCGGATGTATTACTGTCTACATCTACTTTCACCCCCACGGTAACCTCCATTATTTTGTAATAGGTGTCATGTTCAGTTTTTTTCCATTTTTTGTCATTTTTAAGCAAGAAAACCACATCAAAATAAATCTCAACCTTATTGGCACAACCTTAAAAGGTTCAGTGTGTAATACATAGTGACATCTAGTAGTTGCAGATTGCAGTGCTCTGTCCTCGCCTCTGCTGGACCTACGGTGACTAAAAACGCGGAAGAGCCAGTGTTTTGTTTTGTCCGTTGTAAGCTTTTTTAGTTCTGTTAAGTCTGTTCTGCACTCCGCAAATAGTAAGAGGCACTGGAGAGAACACTGGATGCATAAAATGGAAAAAAGAAGAAAAGGAAGTCCGATTTGAGTTACTGTAGAGACTCCGCGGAGGAGACCCGATAAGATAAACGGCTCATTCTAAGGTAACGGAAACACAATGATTCAGATTATCATGTGATTCTACACGAATGAAAACATAATTATGAATATTATATTCCATTTTTGGGAATTAGATCCTCCTAAATCCCCCTAAATCTTACACACCGGACCTTTAAAGCAAGAGAAAACACAACTATTATCCTTTAAGTGACCTGGATGCACAGTTTTTCTTATTGGACTGTGCGCTAAAGGATACCAATCTCAATGTAATATTCTTCAGATTTAACTACCTGAAAATACTTCAGGACTACAGTTTCTGTTTGCCTTTGACCTAAAAATATTCAGCTACCGATTTAAACATCAATGACCCCCTGGTATTTAAAAAAAAAACAAAAAAAAAACAGGGGCTTCAGTGATAATACAGTTCACAGGCATAGGCTTGTGAGGCACTGAGCGCTCTCGTTAAGCTGCCACTGGGGTTAACTGGGGATCTGGTAAATAATAAAGAAAAGATGGCACCAAGCATTCCAATCTCTTCTGAGCAGTGCACGTAGAATGGCAGTGAAAAAGGCATGTGGGAAGAGGGCAGAAGTTGGAAAATAGTGAGTATATGTTGTATTCAGTAGCACCAGGAGAAAGGTTATGTGTGTATGTGTCAGAGGGTTTGCACTATGACAGGATACAGCAGGGACATGTGCTCGGCTCCTCTGATCGGCAGCTTGTGTGTAGTGTAATAGTGGATGACCTCCGGGATGGTGGAGAAGGGAGGGCTGTTCTCCCCGAGCACGTAACGGCCATCTGCAGACTGAGTGAACTTCATGTGCATGAAGCCTTTGCAACTCCTAAAAGAGAGAGGGGGCAGAGTGAAGGAGAGTTTAACGTAAGCTCATGTGATTAAATCAAAACGGAGCTGTTGACTAGGACAGTTTTACAGTATAAGCCTGGATGTGTTTTACAGTACAACTGCACAACACTACAACTAACACTTGTACCTTCACTTCATAGATATAACACAGGTATACATGAACTAAAAGCAGACCATAGATTTTGGCATCCTCGCACTGTACAGCTTCAGAACAAGGCTGCATAAAAACTTGCAAAAATAATAACATAAGTGACATACTCTATATGACCAAAAAATCATGCACTTTTTTATAGCATTGGTGTGCAGCTGTTTGTTAGGTTTAATATGTTTAATTATAGAGGAGTCCGACTGCTGCAGCATGTAATGGCAACAGTGTGGCCCCAACAGCTTGGTAAAAAAATCAATAAAAACATCCTGTTTCAACATGGAAGTGCACACACGTCAATAAAGGAACAAGACAATAAATACGTTTACAGAATCATAATCAACAAATAACATGTTAGAATGACATGTTAAGCAATTTCATATGGGATGTTTTTTTAAATTGTCCTCAAACTTTCGGTCATATAGTGTATGTCAAGTGAGGGAATAGGGGAAACGTAAAAAAAAAGAAAAAAGAAAAAAGTGACGTGACATTCGTCAACAAACAGAAAAACCCACATAATATACATTACATATATACCATTCACACTTACAGTAGGTCAGGGAAAAGACAGGGGAAAAAAGAAAAAACTATCATGTGAATTGATTCTCTATCTTTTAAATCACATCAAGTGGAAAAACAGGAAATGATTGGGGAGTTTCTCACTACAAACATGTCTGGTTTCTAACTAAACCGTTTGTAGTTAGTTATGCTTTCATTTTCATTTCCATGTCATTGAAATTTTTCATCCACTGACTCATTGACAGGGGATTAAAAATAGGATTCTCAAGAACAATATCCCATTGTTGTTTTCCGTCTTCTGTGACTGCATTTTTTTAGCAATGAGTGGAAAATCTAAAGTCCATCTGTCATTTTGACACATTAGAACAGTGTGTGTCATTTACTGTAATATTATAACCCTGTCCGTCAAAATGATTGGCACTGAGAAAGTCTAACGCAACCTGTGATTCACAACAGAAATGCACATGGAGAGGGAAATGTCTTGGTAACATGCAGAGACAATTTGTGTTAAAGTGTTAGTAATCCACCATCTGGCAAAAACATGTCAAGTCGTGGTTCAAGAAAACAACATAGTGTTCTGGGAAAGGACATGACGAACCGCTCCACCTACACACCTACACACCTATCTAACCTTCCCACCATTCCAAATCCACCAGTCATGTTTTTATTTATACAGTCTGGCAAATTACAAGCGTTAAACCATTGTTCATTTTTGTTCCTCACTTAAAGGAAATAATTTTTTTGTCCATATACTGGCTGTTTCTAACATTTTAAGCACATTTTTCAGAACTTTAATAAACGAACTACAGATGTTGTCTTTGTGATATTAAACACTAGACATCTGCATTCACTTACACTGCTTAAACTGTATTCATCCACTGAATTGTTTGATTTATTTGATAGGCTTTCAATTGAGTACAATCCATTCGAATTACTTTAGTCCACCAAGCATTACTTTGAAAAGATTAGAGATATGAGTTAAGGAGCAATTCCCTGCATGCTCAAACAGCTGCTTTCATGCTGATTATTCAGAATGCTGGCTAAAAATACATTTGCAGAGGGGAAGGGGGAACAGACTAAATGACTGGGTAGGAGGAGAAAGAACAGTAAAAACTCAGCAATTAAAAGCAGCCTCGGGACGCAAACGTGAAAGTGTCTCACCGCGCACAGATGGTAACAATACCCAAAAGAGCCATAAACTGGTTCAGATAATTTTGGATGCTGCACAGTACGACGCGACACACTGGGGGTTGAACTCCCCTTTAAGTGGATGTAATAATGCTGCTATTGAGCTTAAAGACAGATGCAGAGAAAAGCTAGAGAGGCTTTGAATGAACTACAGCTGGGGGTCTACCTGAGTGACAGAGAGTAGTCGCTCCTGCAGGTCTGGCTGTTCCTCACCAGGTAGGAGCTCTCCTTGCACAGAGTCAGTAAACTCTCTGCCTCAGAGCGACTCAGGGCTCCATGATACCATCTGCAGGTGACCAAGAGGAAACATAACAGCAAGAGAGATGTACTTAATCCACGTCATTCAACTCTCACAGTGAACTTTTATTCTCTCTAAATTGACTGTATTGGGATTTGAGATTGTGAAATCACACAGTCCCAGTTCCAGTAATGTTAACCATCAACTTGTATGTAATGTAATAAGTTGACTGACTGTAAGATATAACAATTAACTCATGTCATAAAATCTAAAAAAACAAAACACTGCAGGAAATGAAAATAACAGCAGTCTAAATGTTAACTGCTGTCACTTTCATCCCAAATTCTTCACAGCAAATCCATGAAGAGTCATTGTAATGAAATCAGAATTGAGTACAGGAACGTACAATTAGACGAGTGACTGAATAAAATCAGGCACTGCTTCCACATATGCAATCCCACAAGTCATTAAATCTGGCAATTTTGACATTTTGTTCACAATTAGTCTGCAGTCACCTCCTGTATGCTGTCAAGTTGTAAAGAAAATAGTCAAAAAATGTATTCAATTCAAATGGGAAATAAAACATCTTGCCATATTTTCCAACAGTACAATAAAAGGAAATGGAAAGAAAAATCTAAATGATGTGTATTCATACCCACGTGAGCTGTATGATGCAATCCTGTTAAACTGCCTTGAGTCTAAAATACTTCAGTCTCCCATTTATGGATAAATATACTCCAAGAGAGCAAAATCCTTCCATCAGTTATTAATATAGCAGTCTGTATATGTTTATAATGGGAGTAAGACACAAATATATAAAGATATATAGTTAGCTAATGAGCAAACTAAAAAGTGAAAGGCACAGACTTACACTTGTCTCTCCAGAGGCAGAATGGGGTCGACTCTTTCTCCCAACAGAGGAGGGGTATCGCCGACCAGACGGAGTGTAGTTGAGTCCGTCGTGGTAGAAGTAGTGCCTGTTTTGGCAAGCCTGGTCTGTTCTGTCTGAGCTCTCGAGCGCTCCCTTTCAGCCCCTTCAAACTGAACTGAGAGGGATAAAGAGGGGGAAAGTGAAGCTTAACACGCACTACAAATCCTTTATGCATGTGTTACAAAAATGTCAAACCAGAAAATCCAATTTACCCGCTAGAGCTTTTGAAATGTTGTCCTTCTTCCATTCCCAAGGCTGATCGTATTCGTCAGCGGGCCTCTCGTCATCCTGAGGCAGTCTGCTCTCTCTACTGTCTAAGTCCACCCTCTGGATTTGTTGTTGCGACGGTGGAGCAGCTCGGTGATGGAGACGAGTCCTCTCCTCATATGGGTTATCGTATAACTGGCTGCCATCTCCGCTCCCGGACCTGTTAGTCATCGTGCTGTGTTGTAGTTCTGCAAGCAACAAATGTAACATACGCAGCAAGCGTGACTACTTTGATCAAAAATAGTGATGTACCTTGACAGAAGTCCAATTAATTAATTCATGTAATCTTGTTGTACACCAAAAATTAGCGTGTATATCTGGGTTTTATAAAAAGTGGAGCCATACAAAAAAACTGAATCACTGTTGTACGATGTTCCCAACTGTTAAAAATAATACGTCATGTTCCTGCTTGGCTATTTACACATCAACGTCCATAATGTCAACCTGCGCCATAGAATCATGGTGGAATGGGGTGAAAAATAGCAAGTACATCCAGTTGTCGTATTTCCATCGTTACCCAATTGGAGCTGGAGCTGATACCCATGACATAACCTGGGAATGAATACCGATTGTACCCTTTCACGCTGAACACAAAAGCCAGATGTTTGTGGGGTTTTTGTATATAATTAATTCAAAATTCCTATCACAGGAAACAATATTTTCAACAGGTGCTGGCCAGATAACATTGATTCATATCCATCCAGTCTTTAGTCACCATTCTGTTCAAAATAAAAAAGTGACGATACCGCATTCAGCAACTAGTACGAGTGGGTCATATTATTCCTATGATACTACTAGTATAAATCTTTCTGCTTTTTTGATGTGTTGACCCATTTACATCATGACAACTTAAAGCTTGGTACTGATCAGCTGGATAAAGGAGACTAACAACTCTCTGATTGTATCCGTGGCTCAGATCAGAACGTTGTTTTGAAGAAGAAAACAGAGTCACAGCTGTGTCTCTCCATCTGCCTCTTCAAAACATCCAAGTATCAGAGAGTACAAAGGATATATCCGACAACACCAGCTGAAATCACATTTCATACACACTTAAATTATCATTACAGCTGTGCTGTAATGAGAATATCATAGTGCTGAAGATTAAATAAATGTACGTATCCATAAATACTGGTACTGCAATACTGTAAACTTATTTTAAGGCCACATGGCTCATCCTTAGACTAAGGCAGCTCATTAGTGTACAGTGTGGATTAGGGATGTTAAGATTCACCGATTCCTATCAGTGCATCATCATAAAAAGATGTGAGTGCTCTGAGTGAAAAAGTGTGCATCAGATACAAGTTGGGATGAAACGGAGATGCAACGTCTCTAACATCTTTGCACTGATAAAAATGATTTACACATAATTATTAGTACAGGTCCTATGCCTTTATTATTTAGAAACGTGATCAATAATTTGTGACCAGCAGATTGATTCCTCCTCTCTAAACTATTTCTCCAGTGTGTCCATCATCTCTGCTGCTGCCAGCAATTCATTTATTATTTGCTGTCTTCTTAAAAAGAACCAGATAAACCAAATTAAACTTCCTATTGAATTGCATCGTATTCTTTCAGCATCGCATCGAGTGTCATTGCGTTGAATCGTACCACACTGCAATAGGGGTGAGTTGTGTTGTATCACATTGGTAGTTGGTTTATATGTATCTTTAATGGATCTGATCATTGGCAATGTATTGAGATGCACATTGCATCAGCTTCATTGATGGAGATGCACATCCCTAGTGTACGATTACAGGGTAATCTACATAACAACTGCCTAATAAGAGTGTAAGATTTTATTATAAACCTGAGATGATCCGTTGGGCCTCAAATGGTTCCATGTAGCTGCAGCACTCAGGTGGTGCAGATTTGGGCTCCCAGTTTGGTCTAGCTCTTGGATCTGGCCGAGCATCAAATGGGTCAGAGTAGTCTGTATCAGCGTCTGATGCTGCTGGGGCAGAGGGGACCACCTTAGGAAGGAAAGAAGAACACTTTAACTAAATAGAACGCCATGATGAACTAACTTTTTCCCAAGAGAAGGGGTTAAAATATTTTTCTTTATGTATAGAAATCTATGAAAAAGTGAATGAGGAAAGATCGCTGCTTACAGGTTCTTCTTGAACAGTCACAGGACTCAGAGGTACTTTACAGCGGCCAAACTCCTGAGAGTCCACTTTGATTAGTCTGTGTTTGGGAGATACCACTTTCACCTGAAATGTAATATACATAAACATAACACTTTCACTATTAGTTCAGCCACCAGAGCGGTTATCATTCACAACATGTGTGAACCCCAAGGGTGTCATGCATGGCTGTAAAAGGATGTCACACCTCCACACCATTAGGCAGCACTGAACCAAATGCAGGGAATGAGGGAAGGCTCACTGTTGCGCTACAGGCGCTAAAACCACCATTCTGGTGCTCCTTATCAGAGTTCTGGTACGGGTCCTCAAAATCCAGCTCCTTCTGAGCCCTGTATGCCCTCAAAATTTCACTCTCAGTGTAATCTGGCCTTGGGGGCTGTGGAGGATCACGCCTGCTGCCAAAGTTTAGGTAGTCCTTGAGCCACTTTGCCATGGATCTGGGAATTAAGAGGCAGATGTTAGCAGATCATTTATCATGATACACAACAATGTTTGATTAGTCAACAGTGGTGGAGTGTAACTAAGTACTTTTACTCTGGTACTGGACTAAATTTAAGGTTTTTGAAATTTCCATTTTACGCAGCCTCGTACTTCTACTCCCCTTCATCTCAGAGGCAAATACTGTACTTTTTACTCCACTACCCTTATCTGACAGGTTTAGTTACTTATCATATTACAGTTTTTCATCCCCTTCCTGCCCAGTGAAAACCACGTATCTCCAAATATGCTGATATACACACTTTTTCTTAAGGTTTTTAATGCCGAACTTTTAATTGTAGTGGCGTATTTTCAGTGTGGTTTTAGTACTTTTACTTGAGCGTAGGAGTACGAGTACTTGCTCCACCTCTTTTAGTAAGACATTAAATGAACCAGACTTCATATTTATTGTAATCATTTTATGATTTCAGTCGTGTTTGTGTTAAGACACTTCATCCATCTTAGTTTTTTGGAGCTCAATGACGCTTTTAAGGTACTGCGGCCATTTAAGTTATTTACTGAGTATTAAATAAAAAAAACATAACTTACTAATAACTAAAGGAAATATGCAAACAATAAGGTGTAGATGGCACAACATCATATAGAATGAAGCCAATGCAGTAATGCCCAAAGAATAATATCAGCTAGTCTATTAACGAGTTACTACTAGCGTGAGTTAAATGAACACAATAGAAGCCAGATACCACAACTTTGTGTTGGTTTGTAACAGTTTTATTGTCCAAGCAGACGGCATGTGCCTGGCTGTAGTAGTTCAACCCCAAGAAGACGAAAACTGCAGACAATTAGTAATGTAATCAACAGGTCCAAGGGGGAGATTTTCCTGTCAGCTAAAGAGAAGTGTGGGTTTTGTCAACGCTAGCCAGAAACAACCCACTGCCAATAATTAGTTAGCAATGGGCTAACACTAATAATTCTTTTCAGTCCATCACTTGTTCATGCCAATACATTACGGACAGCGGTGACTTTTTAAATTATTAGCACGGCATTGAAAGGTTGAGCAATGTTTCTACTTTGTTGTTTGATTTTTTTAATAACACAGCGGCTAGATAAACTGATAAGCTAGCACAACTGAGTGTCTCTTAATGACAAAGCTGAGTTAGCTGGATACCCGAAGCTAACGCAGTTAGTTAACGGCTAACGTTAGCTACTTCTCCGCACTCACCCTCTTTCTTTGCATTGACGGTCACCCGTTCCAGTTACGTCTTTCTGGTTACCATCCAGCGTTTTGTCTGAACGCTATCCGACCTAAAAATACAACATTGTCGTCTTTGAAATTCGTCCTGCTTCTGAGCCAAGCAGGTCAGTGAGCTAATGTTCGGTGGTCAAACGGACCAGACACGGAGCAGACCGTCTCCGACACAACACTCACTGGCTCGGTGGACCGGATTAAAGGGGAATGGCGAGGGGTTTTTTTTCATTGAGTCGACATAAAAGCGTCACGTATTTAGTGGGAACTATGACTTAAGAGACCACGTACTATATTTACCGAGTAGACGCATTGGATTTCTTTAGACACATGTATCTGACAATTCTATTTACAATTTTAACCAGCTAATACTGAATATTTATCACCTTTTGACTTTGAGTTGCAGTATTTGGTTTTTACACTATTCTTGATCTAAATCAGGGATGTGTGGTTAAAAAAAAAATCTAAAATATAAAAACAGATTTCGATGTCATTCTGTTTCTTCTGAATCAAGGTGGAAATTGGTTGATGACAACTAAAAACACAACCCACATCAAATCAATCAAATGAATAGCTACCAGGTTTAAAAAAACATACATTTGTTCTTTTTTTATGAATATATTTGTTGCTGCAAAGGGAAGATAAATACTGTGCTGCACATAACAATTACAATACCTTTTCTCATTAACACTGGTGATACTGACACGTTTGAGATGAAATGCAAGATGCCAACGCATTTTGAAAACAAGATGAAGCAAAACAGATTTTAATAAACACAAAAATAAACACTTTTACAGGGAAAATATTCCGGTCTACAGGAGGATGACGTTTCACTGGATTTGAAAGGACAAGACAGTTCCTGCTGATGATGAGTTCTCACAACACAATAACTTCTTCTCTGTGGATTTCACTGTGTTTACCTACAAAATTAGCCTTGATTTTTTTGTACAGCATTAGTGGAAGATCCATGTGTCACACACTCCTCATTCGCTGTCATTACTGTCGCTGTCGGAGTACGCCCCCAGCAGGCTGAGCGACGATGAGCCGTTTTGTGTGGCTATGGGCTTCGGAGCACACGAGGAATGAGAGGCCGATGCCTTTGAATCTGCAAAACGAAATAAAGGACTGTACATTAGAAAATGACATCTTTGCTGAAGGGAATGACAGGTAAGATGTAAGATATACTGATGTGTTACCTGTCTGTGAGGTGGGAGTAACCGTGTCTGCAGTTTCTCTTGGTTTACTTGAAGCTGCTGCTGCTGCTGCTGGTTTCTTTCGTACAACCAGGGATCCTAGCGCCCCTCTACCACTCAAAGTTCCCACACTCCTCTCCCAGCTCTCCGTTTTGGCTCTCTTCACTCCTCCAGATGTGGCTCCCTGTAAAAATACAGCAGAACACACATAAATACTAATACATAATACCTGCCTGCACACCTTCATCTATAGATAATGTAAGGATACTTTACAGTTCCACAGTATTTGCAAGTTTGTACATGTATGTTCACATTAACATGGGAAGCACGAATGACAAAAAAACGCTTACGTGTTGCTCACCTTCCACATTTGAATACATCATAACACTGCTGAGCCTTAAAACCTTTTTAAATACATTTTTAGCCACTTGGAGGCAGTGTGACTAATTGGAAGCACATATCATCACTTTATGTAGCTGACTTTGTCAAATAGTGCTAACTTTGTCAGGGGTTTGATGTGGAAAGAAGTTTGATAACAGCAGTGGGACTGGCGGAGGACATTTCACATAGTAAAGTATTCATCTGTCATTTAAGTAAGTTACCTTGGCAGATATTTGCACGGTGCAATGTGAGTGGTCATGTGTACCTGTGCCTCTGTGGACTTGTCAGTAGTGAGGATGTCTGTTGGTTTATCTGCGCTCGATGTCTTGGACTGTGTGCTGCTCTTCTCCTCCTCCTCCCCCTCCTCTGAATCAGAGTCGGAGTCTCTGAGTCTTTTCACAAGCGCACGATCCAACATCTCTCTGTAGAAACACAAATGACAATCAGTTTTAATTCGGACTTCAATTCCTACTGGTCACACTTTTAAGAACAGCTAAAAAGGATAACCATGAAAAACATTATTCAGACAAACAGACAGGACTGGAAACAAGGGTTATAGTTTTGTATTATACATTCATCTATTATATTATCTGTGTTCATTAGATAACAGGTGATTTTCAACTGGTTCCATTTTAGTTCACTTTGCAATATAAATGAGGTGGAAATTCACCTGTGTACTATAAAACATGAACACCTAAACTCTCAAATATATTTACTGTTGCCATTGTCAAGTACTTGGAAGCAGGACCAGACCCAGAAAGTCAACTTCACTTCTTAGTTTACACAGACACAGTGTTTCTGCAGGTTTCGACAAGTTCGATTTAAGACATTTTAAGACCCCTATGGGTGCAATTTAAGAATTATTCCACATCCATAATGGCAAAAAGTGCAAAATAAATCACAGGATTACTTGCAAAGTAAAACAACTGATTTGCTATGGGTGGTTCTTGAGCCAGATCTTGTTGAGTTACACTAAACCATATCAGATGAGTAACATTAACAGAAAAAAACTTAATACATCTAGAAGCATCTATTTTTTGATGAGAGGAGACGTCACACCACATTACGTCACACTAGGTGTGCTTCTGATTGGACTGCACACTTGGTCAGTTGGTTCCATATTGGTTTCATTTTGGAGTTCATGTTCAGCACACATTTTTCCAGTCTATATAAATAATATAATTTCCATGACCGTTCGCAACCTTTAAATATATCAACAGAAGTGTACTTAAGTTAATTATTGTATCAAAATTAAATAGAAACCTTTTCATTTTCTAATTGTCAGTTATTTTCATATTCACTTTAAATACTGACTATAGAACTATCAAGATAAAAAGGCATTTTCTAAGGATTGTAATTATACACAGAGGCAATGAAAACACAACACTGTTTCTTCCTCATTCAATATCCAAACCAATTTTCTTGGGCCCAGGACGAGGCCGATCATTCACAGAGCCCAGTTGGTCGTGTCGTTGACGCAACCTCGTGACAGTGGATGCATTACAGCCCAAACTTCACAACCACTCACTCCAGCCTCTAAAAGACCTAAGGCGTGGTTCCTGTTGGCAGTCAATAAGCGCGGCATTGGTCCACTGCAGCAATTCCATTTCAGTGTTTTTTTTCCCTCTTGCCTTCATATAGAGACAATAACCACTCCTTCATCTAAGTCATTGTCTTTACTGTTATACTCAGTCTCTACACTATACTCAAAACAACAGAAACTAGGCCCTACTGTCCTGATTAATCCTCATGGTGACGACTGGAGCATGACATCCTGTCTTAAAGGTCAGTTTCACTCATGTATTCACAAAAAACTAACGACACACTTCAGGTCCATTGTTAACATTTCTCTTCAGTGTCTGGGTCTAAATCTCACAAAATTCAAGGATGTAAACTTATCAGAGCTGAAAAAGGTGACAAAAATACAGACCCCCCTAGGAGGGTCCAGGGATATGATTTATAAAATAGCAGCACAATCAATTTTTGCAACAGGAAATGAAAAAAACAGCCTAGAATTAATTCACTGCCCTGAAAATAATGTAATGAAATTTATGACACTGAAATGTTTGACCTTGAAACTCATCTTTTACATTTCATTTTTCATTCTGTATCCAACAAAACAGCTAATTTCACCACAAAATGAGCAGTTTGTGTCCTTAAAAATTTAATTCCATGACTTTTTCAAAACTTTTGACGATTTTAATACATGTCATTACTTCCCCAGGCCAGGGGAATGAGATTTTAGACTCCATGACTCTTCCAGGTTTTTCCATGACTGTGGGATCACTGAATTTAAAAGTGAGACTGCAGTTAGACATCTTTAGGTCTAAAATTCATATTATTGGATTTTAACCCTGCATTCTTTTATCCTCTTTGGAGCCTAGTTTCAACCTTCACCATGTAACCCTGTCGTTTTGAGTAAGGCACAGTGGGTTCAGTCAGTTCAAGTTGTTAGACAGAGGATGGTGTTCTAGGTCACCCTTTCACCCCTGGCTCCATGTACAGTACACAGAGGGATAACAGCCTCTTTTCATGAGAAACAACAACTCCCTATTCAGTTACAGAGTGTGTTTTGGAGGATCAAGCCTCACAAACATCACATGATTATCTTCTCAAGGATAAATGACGCTGTGTTAAATGTGCTGTCAGTGCTGAGAAGAATATGTAGCACTAAGTAAAATGTGCATTGTCCATTGCAATATATGATATAAAAGCTTATTTTTAAAGGTATAAATGTAATCACTTACTTTGTCTCACGCTCATCCTCTTCTTTCTCTCTCTCCTTCTCTCTCTTCTCCAATGCTCTATACTGGTCAATCATTCCCTCAAAGTCCACCAGTGCTTGCCTCTGGTTCAGCTCCTTCAGCTCCTGGAGGTTCTCCAGAACCTCCATCTCCATTTTTGAATCTCGTGTACGGTTCTCCAACACCTGATAGTACAGTAGATTCATAAGCTATCAGCTCCTCCTTTCCATTTCCTGGATACTGCACGATAACACAAGACATGTTTACACACTGACCTTCATAGGGTTGTTCAGTTCCTCCTCTTCCCTCTCCTGCTGGATTCTCTTCTCCTCTTCCTCGATTAGTTTCTCTGCCTGGAAGTTTCTGGTGGCCCCGTGCTCCATGGCATAGTCTGTGTTCTCTGGATCAGTCTGAGGTCAGAACATCATACATAGGTGTGAAAAATTATTTTATGCATTATGTCTGCAGCTTAAGGTGATTCTTTCGTCAGATAACGCACATTTGTCTTTATCAGCATCACTGCGATAGAGAATTAATTCTCACCTTAAATGTGATCTCAGCAAGACATCGAGTACATTTGATGTAGAAACGGAAGATGGGCAGCCCCATGTACAGTTCATTCTGAACGGTCTCTTTGCGTGCGTTGAACTTCTTCCCCTTATAGATGTACTCGCCACATGTTTTACACCTGCAAACAACCACAGAGACACTGCTGATGGCACCATGGTCACAGGACTTATTTAGAAACATAAGAAAGTCTTTGTGAGGTGTGGTGGGTGATACACAGTAGTAATTATAAAGCTGTTTGATCTTTTGTTTGAGAAGTAACCATTGCAAGGGCATATACTTTCTGATTATTAATAAATTGTATAAAATGGAGAAAGTCCTGGTTAAGAGCTTGTTCTCACCCGAGCACTGGTCCTGGTCTAATAAAGAGACAATCTTTACAAGTTTTCATAACTTATATATAATATATAAGAACGTTATTATTGTGCACATACTTACTGTATTTTCTCATCGTATACTGATAAAGATAGTGAGAGTCTCAGTTGTTGTAATTTAAAAACAAGAAAACTAAAGGTGGCCTAAGACTTTGGCACAGTACTGTAAATATGAGACAAGTAAAAAGGATACTGAAACACACAGTGACACACGGACTGGATAACTATACCTCATATTGAAGGGAGCCATCAATCTGACCACATATTGTCGATCTTTGGGGAGTTTAAGTTTTGGGATTTTGGATGGATCAAAATCCGGAGGATAGTATTTCTGTGGAAGGAAAAACACTTGTGGTTAATTGGAACAAAACACAATTAGCTACATTAATAATAGTTCTAACAATAAAAGCAGTAACATATTACAGTGTAAATAATGTTAGGAGGTTTGGGGGAAATGGAGAAAACATGTAAGATACTACTAAGATACAACTAAGATATCACAAAATTATTCTCTAAATAAATGTTAAAATGTTACGTAATGTTATGTTAGCTTCAAAGCTAACGTTAGCGTAAGGTTAGTCTGTGCTAACTATTTCCTTGGATTTAAAAAAGGCACATCCACCGTACCCATATACTTACATTCAATACTTTTCTTTCGGACATTGTTGTTTTTCACAGAAACACAACGTGGAGAAGAAAAATGTACAGTACTCAGACAGAAGGATTTAGAGCTAAAAGCTAACACACGGATAGGCTGCACAGTAAACTTCCGCCCCACCCCCTAAGCCTTTTAGCTTCCGGGTGACTAATTACTGCTTATTCTGCTGCTGCCCCCTGTGGAAGGAGTGAGTACCTACAACAACAACCGTAAAAACAAGAAAAGGAATCATTTTAGTATTTTAAATAGCATTCTCACTTTCCAAAACAGGTTATTTTGTGATATTGAGAAGATTCGGAGGTTCTTTTTTTGTTTGCTGTTCTGTCTACAAGGATGCCCTCTTTAGTAAAATGTCTTCCATTTATGTCGATTTCTCTTGGCAGGATGATTATGAAAAACTCGAGCTGTGCTTGAGGACGGGAACCTTTTTTGTAGTGAATTTTATTTGCCAAGCTTTTGAAGAGAAGACAGAACATTTTCTTTAAGACTGAGCAGTAAAGTTAGTTGTAGTAAGTTGTTTTGTAAATTTTTTTGACCAACTGTTTTTGGTGTCTTAATTGGAAACCCATGAGGGTTAGGCCTTGATGCATCACACACACACACAATCTAGAAGATGGGAGACACATAATAGCCCAAGATTAGTGAATGAACTCAACTACAAGCTGTTGTCATAAGATTGGTATCTTATTGCATCTCATGCATCAGTGTAATGACGCACAAACACACACATTTCAGCCTATATTATATTTACATTGCCTTTATTTACTTTTCATAGGAGACGAAGAGAAGACTGATTGCTGTGCAGGAAAGGTCTCTGAGGGGAAATGTGAGTCAGTCCCTCACACACACACACACACACACACACACACACACACACACAATGCCTTAGGGGTGGCTGAGGTTATTCCTACACAAGGAAATTGGATCCTGATTACAGATTGATGTCAATGCGGGTTAACCTGAAGTCTGCTTTTATCTTTATTGAACAGGGACGACATGAGGAGATGGACAGAATAGATTATAATAGAAAGATAAGGGTTTGTGTTTACAAAAGTTACCTTTTAAGAGCATGTTTTACAGAAAAAGAGCATTGTGTCTTTTCCCATTTGACACTTTTACATTCAGAAATCTTTTCAGTTATTATGTTTTCATGTACTATGAGTCAGAAAAATGTATTTATAAAGCACACTTTAAAACAACAACAGCTGGCCAAATTACTGCACAATCAAAAATAGTGAAAGCCATAAAAACAACATAATCAAAACACAAGGACAAGTTTAAAAATGACTCAATGAAAACTTAAATTTAAGAATTAATAACAGGCCCATTATGATTTTCACTGAAACTCAATAATTTATTAAGGATAGACAGTTTGTCAGTCACACCATGAACCAATATTCACATTTTGCCATTATTGTGATTTTTGAAAATATCTGATCAAATTCATTCAAAAAATATGCTGCTTGTGTAAAAACATGCCGATCCATCCACTTTCAGTAAATATTGATGAATTGTATTTTATTTGATTTGACAGCTTGAAATTTCAACAAGGTGTTGTGTCGGAGTTATTCTAAAATTTGACATCAAGATTTTCACTTGTATTGTAAATGTCAGTTCTCTCTTTGATCACTTTGAAAAAAGCCATATCAGTCGATCCCTAGTCTATATGGCAGACGTTTGGAAGAGTTTGAGGAAATTACCAAATCTCTTTTTAACGTTCATGGCAGCTACTAGATTACTCAAACATAATTCATGAACTGTAACCTTCATGTAGTTCACCTTTCACCGTGTCCCCCCTCAGGTCCCTTCCTGTGGTCACGCAAAGACACAGAGGTGCCGAACAGTGACAGCCATGTCAGAGTTTCCATTAATATTTCAGCATCTGGCTGATGTCGACAGCAGCAGTAAGCGGCTATAAAAAGGGCTTCTCTGGATCCGGACCCCTCCAGACAGACCCCTTCACCCGACACTTCCAGTCCTCCTTGTCTCTGTTTCAGCAGCATCACCATGGTGAGCGGCCGGACTCTCCTCCTCGCAGCCACCTGCTGCTGCACCTACCTGTGGCTGGGCCGTGCAGAGGACTCCTCACTGGAGACGCGCTCCTTGGACTTCCCACTGAAAGCCCAGCAAGAGAAAGACCTGGTGAGAGACCGATAAGACATGGGTTGGATGAGTGAAGGCTGATGGTGCTAACAGCAACCGTAAAATACAGTATTTCAAATGTTTGTTGTTTGAATGTTTGAATTGTTTTGAAATGTTTAAATATTTAAGTTAACCAAATCAGTGACGCATGAAAAGTAGATTCAAACTTGAATTTGTTGAATTCAAACTAAATGTTTGTCCAGTTATATTAGGTTATAAGCCATAAGTTATGTTTACTAAATATTTCACAAAAATTAACATTATATTTAGCTTTTAGGTGTATTAATTTAGTTAGATTTACTTAAATCATTTTTGTACATTTGAATTATTTTTCAAGAAATTTAAATCTATTCAATGACATTAAGTGCCATTTGTTGTCACGGTTTATTTATTTCCGCTCTACTCATCATTCACAAGGTTTACACACGTGGTTTAAATAGCTCAGAGCAAATGAAAACTCTTTTTAACCATATTAACTTCTCAAATATTGTTTTAAAAAGGCAATAAAATCAGGTTGAAATTTAAAATGACTGAAATAAGTGCTTTTAAAATGAGTAAAATGAATCCATTTCATTATTCTTTCATTATGAAAGTCTACTCAGTATTATATTGTTAGATTTTCTCTACTAAAATTGGATCAAATTTATCCAATACATGGTTTAAATATGCTTAATATAACGTAATATTTGTAAAAACACATTTTAGTCTATTTTATGAAGTAGATTTATTTATTGACTAAATATTAATCAATTAGCCCAAAAAAAGACACATACAGGACTTTCTGTGACATATAGTTTTTATATGACATACGGATCGATATGGCACCATTTCACGTTTTTCAAATTGTTTTTTTGGGGTTTTTTTTTACCACAGATCGATGCTTTGCAAGAAGTTCTTGAGAAGCTACGAAGCAAAGAGATGCCTTCCGAGAAAAAGCTTGGCTGGTTGCCTTCAGTGAGTAAATGACATTTAAATAAAACTGACTGCATTGATTTTTATTTAAAACGTGTGATGCTGGAAGAGGGAACTCGTGGTCTCTCAGAAAACCAGTGTTATTTACAAAAAAAAAAAAATAGCTTATATAACTAAATCTGTAAATTAAATGATTGGTTTGAAGTAAATGTAAAACCAAATAGAAGAGGAGCGTGTCCTTGTTTTATCTGTGTGTTCCTCTCTTTCAGTGTGACGCTGGCGAGCCGTGCGCCGTGCGTAAAGGCGCGCGTATCGGCACGCTGTGCAGCTGCCCCCGCGGGACGTCCTGTAACTTCTACGTTCTCAAGTGTTTGTGAAGGGAAGTGTTAACATAAGAGAGCGTCCAGGGGTTTGGGTTCCTTCCTTAACGCGAGATATCAAAGAGGGCTGCTAATCTTCTCATTCTCTTTGTCATAAAAATGTTAACGTGTGATTAACAGGAGCCGTTTTTCTTCATGACCTTGGACTGGAATGTGGTAGAAAAGGTTAGAATATGTTTTCGCTGTGTGACTCTGGCTCTGTGCCGTTCAGAGTTGTGTTTACGGGATTGTGGCATCTTGTGGTGTAACTGAATGTATGTTTTCATCAGAAACTGTTAATTTTCTTATTCTACTGTTTGTGTATTGTTTTTTTTTTTTTGCCTGTGATGGAAACAGTACAGCGCTGGTTTCTAGATACATTTGTAAGAAGAAGAGGATAATAAATAACTTTAAAATCTCGAGTGTGTCCTACGTTCTCTGTTTATGAGATAGAGAGAGGTCCAGTTTGCAGTATGCACATTGTTTTAACCTTCATTTTACCAGCAAGATGTTAAGAATGATTTCTTCTTATTCTTCTTATTATTATTGGCAGGCTGAGTCAAAAACAGGGAGGAGAGAGATGAAGAATAGCAGCTGATCAAATACAAGAAAAACAATCGAGCGCCATTAAAATGTTCATAATAAGTGATTAAAAGCAGTGCTTGTATCCAGTTTTAGTGTTTATTGTAACAGACTCCAATACTCTTCTGTGGTTGTATTATAAAATACTTAGGAAATATTATTTAAAAATGATAAAACAGCATTATTTCTGCACACATAGATGCACTGCATGGTACAAATGAACATCCCATCATGCTCTGTG
The DNA here is from genome assembly GCA_037367275.1 of Coranthus polyacanthus. Lineage (NCBI taxonomy): Eukaryota > Metazoa > Chordata > Actinopteri > Kurtiformes > Apogonidae > Coranthus > Coranthus polyacanthus. The sequence goes on from JAPQRN010000016.1 coordinate 7,481,514, forward strand.
TCATGTCTAAAAGCACTGAGCAGGCCCAGTTGACTAAACTCATAGAGATGACTTCTGTCCTAGACAGAAAAAAAACATTTTAACAGTACGTGCAAGTCACACCAACAAATGGGAAACAGTAAATTATGTACAAACAAAAAACAAAAATATGCAACCACTTTTTTTATTTTATGTGGAATATTGTGAAATAAATGAATTTTTCCAAGTAGGTTTTATTAATTTATTGAAGATTAATGAAAACATGTAAAAGAAAAAAAACTCATGGATTTGAGTTTGGTTAAGGTTGAGGAATAGGTAGAAATAGAGGTAGGAAAGGAGAGGTAAGGAAAAAGACATAAATAGAAGAAAAGTCAGAGGTGGGGGTACCCCCACTTCTACCTTTAGAGGTAGATGAAGGCAGAGGTGAGGATGGAGGTAAAAGTAGAGATAGGGGTAAAGGTAGAGGTGGGGGTTAGAGGTCGTACCCCCACCTTTACCTTTAGGGGTTGGGGTAAAAGTAGAGGCGGGGGTAGGGTTGGGGGTAGATGTCTGGGTTATCATAGGTCTGGGATTGGTGGTGGAGAAAATGACAGCAGGGTGTCAGGGTCCTTCAGCGACGTTTGAACAGCTGAAAGAACTTATTCCACATTGATTGTTTCTTAGGTTTTCTTTGGATCTCTTCTATCTGCTGCTCAAGATTGTTAAGTCTCGCCACCAAAAGATTCCTGTTTTCATCACGCTTGTACAGAGTCTTTTGGATGTTGTTCATGGAGATCAGGACAGAGGGCTTTTCTTCAGGTTTTTCTGCAGGAAACATGGTGAGCTCTGTTTTTTTTCTGCAGTGGACACGGTGAACTCTGGTTCTTCTGAGAGGGACACGGTGAGCTCTGGTTCCTCTGAGAGGGACACATTGAGCTCTGGTTCTTCTGAAGAGGGACACGGTGAGCTCTGGTTCCTCTGAGAGGGACACGGTGAGCTCTAGTTCTTCTGAAGAGGGACACGGTGAGCTCTGGTTCT